>OX451735.1:196928390-197336713 GCA_948472305.1 Vicia faba
GTTTCAAGACTCACAGTGCCAGTTTGCACAGTCAAAAGCTCCATTTGATCTACAGTCAACTACAAGGGCAAAATGGTCATTTTGCAGTCAAAAGTCAGAATTCTTGGTCAACATCTTATTTTGAGTTCACAATCATCATTTTATCAAGTCTTGATCATGATCCCACAAGAATAGCTCAAAAATCATCAAGATGCAAAAGTTACTATTTTTGGATAGCAGAAAAGTCAACTGTACTTTGACAAGGGCATAACTCTTTCATGGTTTATCAGAAAAATCCCATCCAAAGCTCATTTTGAAGAGGATTCAATTTCCTACAATCCATCTTCACACTCCAAGATCAAGAAATGCTCTCACAAAAAGTTACAAATTTTTACATTATAGGTCAATTTCAAAAGTCAACAAAAGTACACTTTGAGTCAAAGGCCATAACTTGAGATTGGTAAATCCAAATGACATGGGACCAAAAGCATTGGTTAGAGGACTTCAAGGGCTTTCCAAAATGTCCAAGAACATAGTCATATGATCAAAATTGAGCAAATTATGCTTTGGAGAAGTTGGGCAATTTTCATGAATTTGCAAAAGTCAACTTTGCTCAAAACACCTTCTTTTTGCTAATGGGCCTCAAATCTCTTTTTGAAACTTCACCCATGACCTATGCACGACCCACCAAGTTAAATTGGATTTATTTTCTTAAATTTATTGATTAAATGGATTTTCAATACATATTAATTCATTTAATTAATTTAAATTATAAGAAAATAGAAGATTTGATTCTTAAACCTATTTGTGAACCAAATATGATCCAAATATGTTGACCAATTCGTGCACAAGCTAAAAGATACAAAAATATCCAATTTTGGCAACTTGTTCAATCATGAAAAATCAAGAATATTTGATTTATCAATCAAGGATTCAATCTTCAATGCACATGGGTATGGGTCCAAATTTTGACCTAAACTGATTCCCTTATATGCAAGCAAGCCAACCATAACCTAATTCACGACTGAAAGACTGCAGAACGGCCATACCAATTTCAAGAAATTTCAAGAAAACTCAAAACTTGTTCTTGCAATCTAGGCCAATTCAAAGTGCCCTGTCCATCCAAACACATTGCAGGAGGTACCAGGAGTGATTTGCAATCAAATTCAAGCACCAAAGCTTAAGGAATCACGACATACCATCTCACGGTTTGCACTTATAATTCAAAATTGTATCTCTTAATTCATACGCATTTGACATGTTTTTGTGATTGATTTGCATTGCTAGAGATTATACAAAGCTAATGGAATGACTGAATTGAACCATAATGCCCTAAATCGAGAGATATCATGATTAAATTTCTAGGGTTTTCAAGCTTTCAAATAGGGCTTTCCAAACCAGGAAAAATTGGAACCCATGGGATACATGGTTGAATTCGTGAGACCAAGACGATTGGAACACACACCTCACGAAATATTTCTTTTTGCTCTGTGTCTATTTGCTATTTTTCGTGCAGGGAGGTAGTGGAGGTTAAAAACCCCCGCTATCTGATTCTAATTATGCAGGACAAAGGTTGAAGATGGTGACATGTTGTCATCTGGTTTGTGGGTTTGAATTACGCGCTTTATTTTTTTGTTTACAACATATTAGTTGTTTTCACATATAATATCCATTATTTATCCTAACAACAAAGACACGCGCTAGTTGAGTTGGCAAGCAGGTGGATGAAAAAGCCATTGGGACCTGGGTTTGAATCCCAGGTCCCCCAAAACCTTTGTCTATTTTTTCTCCAGATGATCTCATACAACGCTCACAGGATGGTCCACCATAGGCTTCAAAGATCCAGGCGCCAGATGGCCTCCTGGCCAAATCTGAAGGCTAGGATTGAAGGACTATCATAATCTCCAGTCAACAAGCGTGTAGATAATTCAGAAAGTCAACAGGGCCTGGACGTTTTGGGCTTCTCAAAATGCAGATCTCACCTCCTCTTGGGCCCAACACCCCCTGGGTTTATTTCTTTTTTTCCTCTTTTATATTTTTATCTAATTGTTTTTATTAATTATTATCATTATTACTTAATTAACCAAATAATTTATTTTTTCCTAATAAAATTCAGAAAAAACATAATATTTTTATTTATTAAAATTAATTTCACTATTTCGTTATTTTTGTAAATAAATAACTTAATTAATTTAGTTTCTAATTAGGCATAATTTTAATACTTTTGCAATAAATTAAAATTGGTGTAGAATTAGGTTAATTAATATATTTAATAATTTTATTTTTATTTCCTTAAACATTCAAAAACCCAAAAAAATATTTATTTTTATTAATTAATTAGTTTAGGTTTAATTTAATTAAATGCAAGAAATAACAAAAAAATCTCTTTCTTTCTTAAAAAGGGTCAAAACCCTAAAAACTCTCCGATTTAATTTTTCTCGCGCGTATTACTTTTTGATCCATATAATTGTATTTGCTCCGAGGATGTAATAGTTTTAATTAGGACTTTTTTATCGCTTTTATTTATTTTCCGCATTTACTTTTTCAAGGGTTTGTTTTTGGCGATGTAAATACCTGACTCCTTGTAATAGCTTAGTTTTATTTTCTGCAACCATTAACTGCTAGATGTATGAATAATAGGTTATGCATGACAAGATCTATCTTAACATAAAAATCAATCGTAGCTCACCATAACATGTACAAAGATAACATAACTGAAAATTGACACATTTGCACATGCCACTCCTAGGGTACGCCTCACTTGGTTGCCTCGACGTGGTCATTGAGTATAGGAAGTTTTAGAGGTCGCCCTCCTGTCTAAAGATCAAAGTTGCCTCGAAACGGTTGCCTCGATAAAAAATGATCTAGGACATTAGGGTTACCGCTAAGGCGTCCTAACATTGCTTTAGTGACCACCTGTCCCTTAATCGAATTGACCCGAAAACTCCAATGACGGTGCTACCTACTTCTCAATAGTGGGATAGCACTGTCTAAAGTACATTTACACAGCTTAATTCCTTTTGAGTAGGTAGAGGTTCTTAGGTACTTGCTCTTTCAAAACAAAACAAATTTTTCGCACTTACACTTTTCAAACAAAGTTTGCAAACAACACTTCATACACTCTTGAGGACAGAAACAAGAGTTAAATCGAAGTTTTCAAACAAAACTTTTTCAAAACCCACAAACACAAGAAAAGCAAAACTTTTTGAAAACATAGTGAGCAAGTACCTAAGAGCCCGTGGATAACCACAGATAGAAAGGGTGCTAACACCTTCCCTTTCTATAATCTACCTCCCGAACCTGAGAAACATCTCGAAAAGGAATTTTTCTGTGCTTTTGTCCTTTCCTTGTTGGATAAAATAAAAGACGGTGGCGACTCTTGCTTACCGCGACATTTTGCAAAAACAAACGCAAACGCGAACCAGCATTCCAAAAACAGTCAGTTCTATTTCACAGAACTGGCGACTCTGCTGGGGATTTTATAAGTGAGGTGTACCTTAGGATTAGATCACTATGTTTTCAATTGTATGCCTTGTATGCTTTAATTTTGTGGGCTTGTATCGGAGTTTTATAGATCCTAACCCGGATCTGGGGTACCCTTTTTTAGGTAAGTAGCAATAAACTGTGAGGGGTCTGTCCGGCATAGACCGACACGGATGAAGCAGTAGCTACGTTGGTGTGACACCTTGGTCTGTACCGATATCCCTTGTGTTGGAACGAGGAGAATATAGGTCTTCTGAGGAGTCATTATGCACCAACTGACCTTAGAACCTTAAATTGACCAACTCGGCCATAGAACAGTAGCAGCATGCTACACTCATTGAGACTAAACTCTCGCGATGGTTCCGGCCGCAAGAAAAGGTTGCCAAACTGGAATTATGATCGATTGAGGGTAGTCAGTGATATTGAGATCCTCTAGAACTCGGTTACTATTTTTAGGACAGGTCTTAACCAACTGAAACTGAAAGAGGGTAGTACCTAAACTTCATGCCAGCCTGAAATCTAAGGGCTCTCTTGTGTGACTTGTGTGACTTTACCATGTTTGCCTTTTGTGAATACTTGTGGTGTGCCTTTACCATGACATCATAACATCATACCATAGCATTTCCTTAACCATTTCAAGGATCTCAAGGGCTTGTGATGCAGGTTATGGCAAATCAAAAGTCTAGCAAGGGGCAAAGGGGATTTATTTTCCTCTAGCCAAGGTTGTCTAGAAATCCAAGCACGATAACTTGAGTCAGGGGCTATGACCCACTCGATATGGTGAGCCTGACTCTTGAAGAAGGACTCTCAGCAACATGAAGTTCCTTCAATCCAGCTGCAAAATTCAAATTCTAACAAGTTTCTTTGTTTACCCCACGAGATCCTTGAAAACATTGCATACATATATCATACATATCATTGCATTACAAGTACCATTACAGGTCTCTTATCTTTTTCGCTGTTTATTTCAGCAATCATCATGTCTACTGAACCTTCCACTGAGCAAGCTATCAAGGCCCTCCAGGCCCAAAATGCCCAGTTTCAAGAGTTGGTTATGAGCCTAGCCAAGGGTCAACAGGACTTGAAGACCCTGATTCTGAAAGGGAGGAAGAAGAAGAAGAAGAGGACCGTCCTGTTCAACACTGGACGCAAGTTTGGAAATGGACTGAATGAGCCTGGTCTGACCACCTCATATGGAGGGAAAGACAATCCACGAGAGAGGAGGGTTCCTAGCCCTATAGTCTCCGACAACGAGACAGATTATGATGAAGAACAGTATCCTCCTGCTGAGGATAAGTACAAACAGCTGAAAGACCGCTTGAGCGCTATGGAGATACAGAACGTGCCCGGGCTGGACTTCGGAGACCTAGGTCTATCCTCTGGCGTGGTGATTCCCCATAAATTCAAGGCACCTACCTTTGCCAAGTATGACGGAGCTTCCTGTCCAAAGTTGCACCTCCGGTCATATGTAAGGAAGATCCAGCCTTACACAGCTGATAAGAATTTGTGGATCCATTTCTTCCAAGACAGTCTTTCAGGGACTCAACTTGAGCGGTTCTATCAACTGGATGGAGTCAGTATCCGTAGTTGGGAGGATTTGGCTACTGCGTTCTATAGGCAGTACCAGTATAACTCCGACCTCGCTCCTACGCGTACCCAACTCCAGGGTATGTCAATAGGGACGGGTGAAGGATTTAAGGAGTATGCTCAGGGATGGAGAGACCTTGCCGGAAGGGTGCAACCACTTTTGGCTGATCGTGAACTCGTCGATATGTTTCTGGGGACCTTGTCTGGTCCATTCTTTAATCATCTGATTGGAAACTCTTCAGCCGGGTTTACATACCTCATCTTAACTGGTGAGAGGATTGAAGCTGGTATCAAGGCTGGGAAGATTCAAGAAGCTACATCTTCTGATGCTTAGAAAAAGCCTTACAGTGGGAAGAAAGAGTCCAATGTTGTGTACAGTCAAAAGATTCGTCGTGACCAACACGTAGGGGCAGTCTTGATCTCTGGTTCTGCGTCACACCGACAACAGCAAAAGGGAAATCAACGAAGGTCGGACAAGCCTAAAAGACAGTTCACCAACATCAGCATGCCATTGTCACAAGCATTGCAGCACATGTTGAAGATGAATCTGATTAAGGTGATAAACCATCCTCCGAACCCTAAGACTTCTTCTCCTAACTACAACCCAGATGCAAGGTGTGCTTATCATTCCGGTAGTCCGGGGCACGATACTAACGATTGTTGGGCGCTGAAATACAAGATTCAGAATATGATTGACGCTAAGGAGATCGAATTCGAGCCTTCGGAGACTCCCAATGTGATCACTGCTCCCTTGCCAAAACATGGCTAGGATTGAAAGCACTTTTGTTCATTTGAATTCTGAAGTTGTATTTTTCTTTGCTTATTCAAACAATTATCATGTCAAACTCTTTTATTTCATTAATGCATTACACGTGTCTGTTTTGAATTAATTGTTTTCACTATGCTTAAAATTGCTTCATATTTCCTTTTTGTGATATTCAAACTCTCGATTAAAAATTCTAAGCCTTTTAAGGGAGGATGACGAAAACGATACCATGATCTTTACAGTATGCTTTTGAATAGACCCTGCTGACGAGGTACATGCATTGTTTCAAATCCTAAACAGTGGAGTTATAAGGAAGATAATCCCTAGTCAACCCCTTTGAGCCAAAGAAGTTGGAGTTTTTCTTTTCACAAAAATTCAAACCCTTAATTATAATCGGGGGCAGGGTAGTTTTCTCAGCCGATCCAGGTGCACAATGAACGACATCAGAGAAGTCCTTCTGAAACAAAAGACGGTGTTGGGACAGGCAGTCATTATCTCTCAAAATAAAGCCCAATAAGTCAAAACCTATGAAGGAGACTTACAAAACAGGGGCATCCCGCTGACTGTAATCATAAAAGAAACAGTTCAGGCAAAAAGACAGGGATAATAAAATCAAAAAGAAAGAGGTCCCACAAACCCTCAACAAAAAGAAATGACTGCCTGGTCAAAATAAACTATCAGTATCCGAACCATCACCGGAATATCAGAGCAAAGACTCAAACAGGACCTAAATGCACGATCAGCTGAGTTTAGGATCGAAGAACATCACGAAGAACGGGTGGGTACAAATAAAATTTGAGCATTTATCCTTTGTTTATTAAACCGTGAACCAGACCACGTCATAACCCTTAAAAGTCCTAGCTGGAGCATGGGTTAGTTCGAAAGCATACTGTTACAAAAGGTATCCTGACTCCTGTAGGGCTTGCTGTAAAATCCTGAGTTGACATCGCATTTTACAAAAATTCACTTGTTTTATTGAAAACTACATTTTCAAAAACTTCAAGACAGACATAAGCTTTGCATTCTTAAAATAACATTGTTTGCATATGGCTATTTGTTCAAACAGCAGAGAAATTCGCACGATGAATATCTAGTGAACAAAAATCTTCTCAATAAAAAGGGTCATCTCAAGTGGAAGAAACACTTCCAACCAAGGGGCAGACGTGATCATCATCTGGGGCAGTCAAATCAAGATTCAAGGAATCTCTCAAGATGCCAAATAGCCAGGGGCAAATCTTTGCCTGAGTCACTTGGGGCATTGGACATGAATTCCAGCAACGAATCTTGCATGATCAAACATCTTCTGGTAGTATGGCAACACAACACTACTGACAGTGACAACTCCCTACACTCTGAGAGCGTGGACATGGTCAAAAAATACTACGCATAATCAAAGACCCGCTAGGTCGACTGGCCTAGGAAAAAATAAGGGCTTCCCGGCGAACCAAAAGGGTTCGGGCAAAAAAAAATAATAAGGGATGAAAATAAAAAATATGTACACCCGGCAAGTCGAAAACCTGAAAAGGAGGCTTGGGCAAAAAAAGGTATCCTGATGGACTGAAAACCCGAAAGGGCGGTCCAGGCAAAAGTTAGGGATCAAAAGCGTACGACTATGTCCCGTCATCTCGTCACTTGCCTACCAAAAGAAGATTTGTCAATCGGCAGTTATCAAGCACCTCCACAGGCACCTTCTCCCACAGAAACTGGGGCAATAAGAATTGTCTGAACTGTACAAGCTGCTCTGTCCTCCAGGTACAAGGTAGATTCAGTTGAAGAGTATGACCAAGATACCTTCACTCCCCGCAGAGTAAGACAGTAATGGAAGCTCTCCCCACTGAGACCTGCAACCATGGACGAATCAGCAATACTCTCCCCCAAGCAGAGTTAGTCTACCGTCAGTCCCGAAAAAGCTCGGTATTCCCAGAAGGTCTTAATATTCCCCAGCGGAGTATAAAGATATTTCCCAGCAAGCGTAAAGAGCATCCCTGGCAGTCTTAATATTCATCGACAGAGTATAAGAATGTTCCCCGGCGGAATACAAGATACCCCTAGTGGAGCCATTTCCCAGCGCAGTCTAAAAAAGGCTTCCCCGCCAGAGTTGAATCATCTTCCCTAGTAGATTCTGGAAGCTTGTCCCCTGCAGAATACAAATGCATCTCCTCAGCCAAATTCAGAGGTTATCCCCATAAGAGTCTAACTGGGTTATCCTCAGCAAGTTGCAACTGAAAGGTCATCCCCAGCAAAGTTCTTTCTATCCCCAGCGGAGTTCATCATCAAAATCCCCAACAGAGCTTATCAACGGAATCCCCAGCGGAGTTATCATTAAAATCCTCAGCAGAGTAAATCCTCAGCAAAGTAATTCCCCACAGAGTATTTCCCCTCAGAGTAATCTCTTCATCAAGTTTATTCCCCAACGGAGTTCTTTTCTCCTGCAGGTTTATTCTCACAATCATCTTCGTTCATCATCCCCAGCGGAAATGAAGAACTCAACACTATTCTTCAGCAGCTCCGGGATTTATTTTCCCCAACTAAAAACATCGCATCTTCATACATTATGACATGCATACGCATCATACAACACAAATATCATTTATTTTGAGAACATCATGACTTCATGCATTTCATACATCATGACATTGCATACAGCTAACGTTTTTCCCTTTTCAGGAAAAGGTCAATCCAAAGATGGCTACCATCAACCTTTCTTAAGTTCCAGATGAATACCAGTAATAAGCCAGGAAAATATCTGTGGACGACTGATTGTAGGTTAATACCTAAAACCAGCCAGGAAAACCACCTACACAAAGAGATTGAAAACTAATACCTGTAACAAGCCAGGAACACTATTTTTCTTTCTCAGGTCAGAGATTATTACCTGAAACCAGTCAGGACAACTATCTTCTCGACCAACCTTTCTTAAGTTCCAGATGAATACCTGTAACAAGCCAGGAAAATTCTATGGACGACTGATTGTAGATCAATACCTGTAACAAGCCAGGAAGGTTATCTACATGAAGAGATTGAAGATCAATACCTGTAACAAGCCAGGAAGACCATCTTTCTTTCTTAGGTCAGAGATCAATACCTGTAACCAGCCCGGACAACTATCTCATCGGCCAATCTTTTCAAGTTCCAGATTAATACCTGTAACAAGCCAGGAAAAGCATCTGTGGACGACTAATTCCAGATTAATACCTATAACAAGCTCAGAAAACTATCTGTGGACGACTGATTGTAGGTTAATACCTGAAACCAGCCAGGAAAACCATCTACATGAAGAGATAGAAAATTAATACCTGTAACAAGACAAGAAAACTATTTTTCTTTCTCAGGTCATAGATTAATACCTGAAACCAGACAGGACAATTATCTACTAGACCATCATGAAGCAACCCTACACTGGTTCCTTCTCTCTTTCAGATGTAGTTTTACACGGACTCATCATCAGGCAACCCTACACAGGTTCCTTCTTTCAACTTACAAAGTTATAATTCAACAAACAATCTCCAGGTGGCATCTATAAGCCCATCCTTCTACCAACAATCTCCAAATGGCATCTTTAAGCCCATTCCCGACATCACATTGCTGATACTACACCATGCGAGTGCAAATTTCTGGGCACTTTAGTGTTCAATCATCTTCCACCTTCGGATCACGAAAGGCACGCAAGCCAATCTACATCCTCAGGTTTAAGAAGATTGAACAGGGGAAACTGTTGTACCCCAAAATTTGCCCTCCCATATTCCTCAAGATATGTCAAGAATCATCTCCAAATGGTTCAAGATTGCTCAAGAGTTAGATAGTCAAGCCATCTCCTAAGCAGTAGACAGCTGAAATTAGGGTTTTGGTTCTTTCAAGGAATTTGGGGTTTTCAATGGTTCAATCAAGTCTCATAGGCCTATATACATCCTCAAGCACCTACATGCCAAGTTTCAAGACTCACAGTGCCAGTTTGCACAGTCAAAAGCTCCATTTGATCTACAGTCAACTACAAGGGCAAAATGGTCATTTTGCAGTCAAAAGTCAGAATTCTTGGTCAACATCTTATTTTGAGTTCACAATCATCATTTTATCAAGTCTTGATCATGATCCCACAAGAATAGCTCAAAAATCATCAAGATGCAAAAGTTACTATTTTTGGATAGTAGAAAAGTCAACTGTACTTTGACAAGGGCATAACTCTTTCATGGTTTATCAGAAAAATCCCATAAAAAGCTCATTTTGAAGAGGATTCAATTTCCTACAATCCATCTTCACACTCCAAGATCAAGAAATGCTCTCACAAAAAGTTACAAATTTTTACATTATAGGTCAATTTCAAAAGTCAACAAAAGTACACTTTGAGTCAAAGGCCATAACTTGAGATTGGTAAATCCAAATGACATGGGACTAAAAGCATTGGTTAGAGGACTTCAAGGGCTTTCCAAAATGTCCAAGAACATAGTCATATGATCAAAATTGAGCAAATTATGCATTGGAGAAGTTGGGCAATTTTCATGAATTTGCAAAAGTCAACTTTGCTCAAAACACCTTCTTTTTGCTAATGGGCCTCAAATCTCTTTTTGAAACTTCACCCATGACCTATGCACGACCCACCAAGTTAAATTGGATTTATTTTCTTAAATTTATTGATTAAATGGATTTTCAATACATATTAATTCATTTAATTAATTTAAATTATAAGAAAATAGAAGATTTGATTCTTAAACCTATTTGTGAACCAAATATGATCCAAATATGTTGACCAATTCGTGCACAAGCTAAAAGATACAAAAATATCCAATTTTGGCAACTTGTTCAATCATGAAAAATCAAGAATATTTGATTTATCAATCAAGGATTCAATCTTCAATGCACATGGGTATGGGTCCAAATTTTGACCTAAACTGATTCCCTTATATGCAAGCAAGCCAACCATAACCTAATTCACGACTGAAAGACTGCAGAACGGCCATACCAATTTCAAGAAATTTCAAGAAAACTCAAAACTTGTTCTTGCAATCTAGGCCAATTCAAAGTGCCCTGTCCATCCAAACACATTGCAGGAGGTACCAGGAGTGATTTGCAATCCAATTCAAGCACCAAAGCTTAAGGAATCACGACATACCATCTCACGGTTTGCACTTATAATTCAAAACTGTATCTCTTAATTCATACGCATTTGACATGTTTTTGTGATTGATTTGCATTGCTAGAGATTATACAAAGCTAATGGAATGACTGAATTGAACCATAATGCCCTAAATCGAGAGATATCATGATTAAATTTCTAGGGTTTTCAAGCTTTCAAATAGGGCTTTCCAAACCAGGAAAAATTGGAACCCATGGGATACATGGTTGAATTCGTGAGACCAAGACGATTGGAACACACACCTCACGAAATATTTCTTTTTTGCTCTGTGTCTATTCGCTATTTTTCGTGCAGGGAGGTAGTGGAGGTTAAAAACCCCCGCTATCTGATTCTAATTATGCAGGACAAAGGTTGAAGATGGTGACATGTTGTCATCTGGTTTGTGGGTTTGAATTACGCGCTTTATTTTTTTGTTTACAGCATATTAGTTGTTTTCACATATAATATCCATTATTTATCCTAACAACAAAGACACGCGCTAGTTGAGTTGGCAAGCAGGTGGATGAAAAAGCCATTGGGACCTGGGTTTGAATCCCAGGTCCCCCAAAACCTTTGTCTATTTTTTCTCCAGATGATCTCATGCAACGCTCACAGGATGATCCACCATAGGCTTCAAAGATCCAGGCGCCAGATGGCCTCCTGGCCAAATCTGAAGGCTAGGATTGAAGGACTATCATAATCTCCAGTCAGCAAGCGTGTAGACAATTCAGAAAGTCAACAGGGCCTGGACGTTTTGGGCTTCTCAAAATGCAGATCTCACCTCCTCTTGGGCCCAACACCCCCTGGGTTTATTTCTTTTTTTCCTCTTTTATATTTTTATCTAATTGTTTTTATTAATTATTATCATTATTACTTAATTAACCAAATAATTTATTTTTTCCTAATAAAATTCAGAAAAAACATAATATTTTTATTTATTAAAATTAATTTCACTATTTCGTTATTTTTGTAAATAAATAACTTAATTAATTTAGTTTCTAATTAGGCATAATTTTAATACTTTTGCAATAAATTAAAATTGGTGTAGAATTAGGTTAATTAATATATTTAATCATTTTATTTTTATTTCCTTAAACATTCAAAAACCCAAAAAAATATTTCTTTTTATTAATTAATTAGTTTAGGTTTAATTTAATTAAATGCAAGAAATAACAAAAAAATCTCTTTCTTTCTTAAAAAGGGTCAAAACCCTAAAAACTCTCCGATTTAATTTTTCTCGCGCGTATTACTTTTTGATCCATATAATTGTATTTGCTCCGAGGATGTAATAGTTTTAATTAGGACTTTTTTATCGCTTTTATTTATTTTCCGCATTTACTTTTTCAAGGGTTTGTTTTTGGCGATGTAAATACCTGACGCCTTGTAATAGCTTAGTTTTATTTTCCACAACCATTAACTGCTAGATGTATGAATAATAGGCTATGCATGACAAGATCTATCTTAACTTAAAAATCAATCGTAGCTCACCATAACATGTACAAAGATAACATAACTGAAAATTGACACATTTGCACATGCCACTCCTAGGGTACGCCTCACTTGGTTGCCTCGACGTAGCCATTGAGTATAGGAAGTTTTAGAGGTCGCCTCCTGTCTAAAGATCAAAGTTGCCTCGAAACGGTTGCCTCGATAAAAAATGATCTAGGACATTAGGGTTACCGCTAAGGCGTCCTAACATTGCTTTAGTGACCACTTGTCCCTTAATCGAATTGACCCGAAAACTCCAACGACGGTGCTACCTACTTCTCAATAGTGGGATAGCACTGTCTAAAGTACATTTACACAGCTTAATTCCTTTTGAGTAGGTAGAGGTTCTTAGGTACTTGCTCTTTCAAAACAAAACAAATTTTTCGCACTTACACTTTTCAAACAAAGTTTGCAAACAACACTTCATACACTCTTGAGGACAGAAACAAGAGTTAAATCGAAGTTTTCAAACAAAACTTTTTCAAAACCCACAAACACAAGAAAAGCAAAACTTTTTGAAAACATAGTGAGCAAGTACCTAAGAGCCCATGGATAACCACAGATAGAAAGGGTGCTAACACCTTCCCTTTCTATAATCTACCTCCCGAACCCGAGAAACATCTCGAAAAGGAATTTTTCTGTGCTTTTGTCCTTTCCTTGTTGGATAAAATAAAAGACGGTGGCGACTCTTGCTTACCGCGACATTTTGCAAAAACAAACGCAAACGCGAACCAGCGTTCCAAAAACAATCACTTCTATTTCCACCGATCACACCAACCATGTAAGGGAAGATCTTTGAAAACATGAGAGGGCAAATTTTAGGGTACAACACAATGGATCTACTTTTAATGTCATACCAAGATGTACTCTCATGAAGCTTAAGTACCAGGGAACTCGTATGCCCCCTAATGGAATTATAGTGAAAGCTTTTAATGGTTCGAGAAAGTCTGTCATCGGAGAAGTGGATTTACCTATTTATATAGGTCCGCACATATTCCAAATCACCTTTAAAGTTATGAATATTGTCCCCGCCTATAGTTGTTTATTGGGACGACCATGGATCCATAAAGCAGGAACAATTACTTCAACCTTGCATCAGAAGCTGAAATTTGTTCGTGAAGGAAAGGTAGTCATTGTAAATAGTGAGCAAGCTCTACTGATATCTCATTTGTCTTACTTTAGCATTGTAGAAGCTGATGAAGCCGCTAGTGGAACTCAGGTCCAAGCTTTGTCCATTAATAATATACGGAAGAATGAAGATTCTATCACCTCATTTAAAGATATGCAACATGTAGTGCAAAAAGGCCCTAGCAAGGTGTGAGGGCATGTTATTAATCCACTTGTGAACAATAATGGGTCTGGTTTGGGTTTCTCCGTGAACAAGAAAGTTGTGAATCCGAAGTCCGCTTTGAGTAAATATCAAGTCATCTTTCACAGTGCAGGATATCTTTATCCGACTACTCCAAAGATCAATGCTATTCTCGAAGATGAGTTGGAGCAAGAGATGTCAAACTTCGTGTCACATGGAGTCATAATCCAGAATTAGATCACTGTTTATGTTCCTTCTTGCATTCATATTTCAAAGTATTTTGTTTTTTGTTGGTCTTTTCAAAAGTCTTTCACTATGCCCAAGGTGGAAGTAATGATTATATGTGCGTATCTTTTGTTTTGAATTTTAAGATCATTAATAAAAGTTGTTTTCAATTTCTAAATTATGTCTTTATTTTATGATTTTTATTAGAAAATGGTAATTAGAAAAAGAACCTTTCGAAATAAATAATAACTGTAAATAAATCTGCATAAACACTTGGTACATGTGTCAGTTATCAATCATAAATCATATGTGCAGATTAATTAAAAAACATTGAGTGTAATGGCCCTACACCCACTCCCAACTTTAAATATCCTGTGTATGTGGCTAAAGAAGAGGAATATGATGAATCACAGAAGATGTTTCACGGTTGCTTGAGCACAAGGAAAATACTATTCAGTCATATAAAGAGTCGTTGGAGACGATTAACTTGAGTTCAGAGGAAGATCTGAAAGAAGTCAAGATTGGGGCACTGGTTCATCCCGAGGTGAAAAGCAGGTTGATTGAGTTGCTGAAAGAGTATGTGGATATCTTTGCTTGGTCTTATCAAGACATGACTAGTTTGGATACCTATATTGTGTAACATTATTTGCCACTTAAGCGAGAATGTCCACCAATCAAGTAGAAGCTACAAAGAACTCATCCTGACATGGCAGTAAAGATTAAAGAAGAAGTTTGAAAGCAGATTGATGCTGGTTTTCTTGTGACATCAGTGTATCCTCAGTGGATTTCCAATATTGTTCCAGTAACAAAGAAAGAAGGAGATGTCCGCATGTGCGTAAATTATAGAGATTTAAGTAAAGCAAGTCCAAAAGATGATTTCCCATTACCGCATATTGATATGTTGGTTGATAGTACAACAAAATTCAAAGTATTTTCGTTCATGGACGAATTTTCCAGATACAATCAAATTAGGTTGGCCCTTGAGGAAATGGAAAAAATGATGTTTATCACACCCTGGGAAACATTCTGTTATAGAGTGAAGCCCTCTGGGTTGAAGAACGATGGTACAACGTACTAGAGGGCTATGAAAACCCTATTCCATGATCTAACGCATAAGGAAATTGAGGTATATGTTGATGATATGATCGCCAAATCTCAGACTGAGGAAGGGCATATAGAAGACTTGTTGAAGTTGTTTCAGCGTTTGAGAAAGTATCATCCCCGTTTGAATCTAAATAAGTGTACTTTTGGTGCTCGTTCGGGAAAGTTGCTAGGTTTCATTGTTAGCCAAAAAGGAATTGAAGTTGATCTTGATAAAGTTAAGGCGATTCAGGAAATGCCTGCACCAAGAATTGAAAAGAAAGTTAGAGGCTTCCTTGGATGTTTTAATTACATTTCCAGATTTATTTCCCATATGACTGCAACATGTGAACCAATCTCCAAGTTCTTGTAGAAGGATCAAGGTTGTGTATGGACGGATGATTGCCAAAGGGAATTTGAAAGTATTAAAGAATATTTGCTTGAGCCTCCTATCTTGCTCCCTCCCGTTGAAGGAAGACCATTGATAATGTATCTGATTGTGTTAGATAATTCCATGGGCTGTATTTTGGGACAAAAAGATGAAATGGGAAGAAACTAATATGCCATTTATTATCTCAACAAGAAGTTCACTGGCTGTGAGTCACGAAATTCTATGCTAGAAAAAACATGTTGTGCTTTTGCTTGGGCAGAGTTTATTCATGTGCTTCCCCTCCTCGTTTAGGACAGTGCCCCCGTCCTCGTCATACGCAGGAGCAAACCTAAAGACATTCAATAATGCCCTCTGTGAGATGGGCTGAATAAGCATGTACTTGTCCTTGAAAAAATGGACGGACTCCAAATACGCCTTGAACAATTTTCTGCTCACCTGCTTCAGGGAGACCCACCCGAACTGAGCACCGAACGTTTGCCTTTGAAGATGAAAACAATGGAAGAACAGAGGAACAGTGGCCCCGATGCCTAGATAGTCACACACGATCTCGAAAGCCCTCAAGAAGGCGATCATATTCGAGTGTAGCTGGGACGAAGCAAGACAGAGATGCCTAAAGACCACCACCTGAAAACCCGGGAAAGGAATTCTAAAACCCATCTCCCTAAACAAGATGTCGTACATAGGAAATTGTTGGGTTTCAAACGGCGAGCAAATCCAACTTTTCTTCTCGGGATGTATATCACCCACTACTCCTCGGAGCCCTCACACTCCATCTCTGGATCCACCGAGGTAAAGATATCATCAAGGTACTCGATGAAATGAGAAACATACTTCAACAGGCTCGGTGCAACCCAAGTAAAGGGACCTTCCTCGACCACGAGCACACTTGAACCATCTCAACCAGTAGGATCCATCTCTACGTCTCCCTCGATGACCTTTCGCCCAGGCGATCCTGGATCTAACGCGCCCAGATCAGAATCGTATGCTTCCAAGGTACTCGCCTCACCATATGTGCTCTCAGTAGAACTCTGGGCAGAATCAATAGGCTCGTTCAAAAACTCATCGCCAATATTATTAGCCATTGTACCTGAGGATAAAATGAGTTCGACATCAAAGTCAAATCCACCCTTCCACCACTAATCAAGTGAAAGGGAACTAAGAAACGAGGACCATGTCTTTGACCAGAGCCCTCACTTAACAACAACTAGATAGTTCTCGCTCTCCCTGACTAAATGAGTTGGGCTCACTCAGAAAGCGGGAAGGAAATGGCAGAAAAAAACCTACCTTCATCAAACACCACAGAGGTTCCGAAACTTCCCAGGGAAACACATGGAATCGACAAAAATCTCTCCTGGAGAAACCACCGTCAGCTACCAACACTCTGTCGGGAATTATAAATAATAAGTTACCCTAAACCCTAACCGCGTGCACTTCTAGGAAGAAACCTTTTAAATCTAAGCTATAACAGAAGTTAAATCCATGAAAGCAAAGGTGTCATACCCTAAATTTTTCCTAACTTTTACTTTTGTCTGGCTTAGACTTTGCATTTCATCTACATCATCTCCACTAGTTCATTTGCATATCATGCATTTCATTGAATAAAGCACTTTGTGTATACCTTGGACTATGTTAATCAAGAGAAGGAATGTTTTAAGAATTCAAGTTCTAAGATGAGAAGGAAATGAGTATTTAAAGAAGGCATCATCATCATTAAATTTTAAAAGTCATATAATCATTCAAGATTCAATTCTTATTCAATTGCATCATAAACTCAAAGTTTCAACCAAGATTCAAGTTTTATCTATTCATCATCATTCAATTTATACAAAGTCCACCTTTATTCTAAGTTATTATCAAAAGTGGCTTATATCAAACAAATTCATCATTCATAAATTCAAAGAGAAGACATTCAAGGTTCATATTCATTACATTTTAAGCAATTTACAAGGAAATTTACGAAGTTTAAATACAAGTTACAAGTATCTTATTTACAAAGAAAAGATAATTATTCTTCAAGTTTTCTTGCTCCATCTTCAAGCGACTTGTCTTGCGCCTTGTTATAACTTCTTCTTCAAGTCTTAGATCTTGCCTTGCCTTCTACACCTTCCATCAATGTCACATGAAAACAAATAAGGTGTTGGTTAGAACAATTATCATCAAAACCATGGAATTTAAACAAGAAGTGTTCAAGTAAATTTTCTTCTAATCTCATTGTGATACGGTGGCAGAACCGACTGTTTTGAAATATTGGTTTGCATTTTGTGTTTTGTATTCGCAAAATGTCGCGGTAAGCAAGAGTCGCCACCGACTTTTATTTCATCCAACCGGAAAGGAAAAAAGCACAGAAAAAGTCCTTTTTCGAGATTTTGAGTACGGGGGATAGATTATAGAAAGGGAAGGTGTTAGCACCCTTTCTATCCATGGTTTTCCATGGGCTCTTAGGTACTTTCTCATTTTTTAAAATTGCTTGTGTGTGTTTGTTTTGAAAAGTTTTTGTTTTACTTCGTTTTAACCCTTGTTTCTGTTTTCAAGAGTGTTATGAAGTTGTTTTTGAAAACTTTGTTTGGAAAGTGTTTGTGTGAAAAAGTTTGATTTGAGCAAGTACCTACTAGCATCTACCTACTCAAAAAAAGATCGTTTCTATTCTTGTTTCCTTTAGACAGCGCTATCCTACTATTGAGAAATAAGTAGCACCGTCATTGGAGTTGTAAGGGTCAATTTGTAAGGGACGTACGATCACTAAAGCAATGTTAGGACGTCTTAATAATAGCCCTAAAGTATTAAGATCATATTCGAGGCAACATTTCCGAGGCAACATTTCTGAGGCGACGTTTCCGAACGAGACTTTTGATCTTTGTTAGACAGGAGGGCAACCACTAAGACACCCTATACTTAATGATCATTTACCGAAGGCAACCGAAGTGAGAGTATACCCTAAGAGTGTGCATGTGCGAGTGATTTGATTTCAGTTATTATCTTTGCACATTAGGGTTTTCTAGCCGTTTTAAATTATCATGCAATCTTGTCATACCATCCTATTAATATACATCTAAACAGTTAATATTTGCGGAAATTAAAATGCGAGAAAGTAAAACCTACGCTATTACAAGGCTTCGGGATATGGATTAATTACATAGCCAAAAAAACCCGTAAAAGACGATAAATAAAGAAAATCCTAGATTAAACTATTACATACCGTGGGCAGTTACATCAATATTGCCAAAAATAATAAATGCGCGCGATGAATCGAATGCCAAAATAATTAGGGTTTTGACCCCACTATACCTAATTGCAATTTAAAAGAAAAATCATTTTTTTCGTTTTTGTGTTATTTGAGAAAATAAAACTCAATTAAATAAAAACCTAATTACTAATTAATTTTTATTTAAGAAAAATAATTAAATTAACCTATTTTTGTATTTTTTTTTTATTTTGAGAAAAGAAATAAAAATTAAATCAAGAATCTAACCCTAATTTTTCTAATTGATTTTAATTAAATAAAAAAAGTTAGAATTACCCTAAATTAAATTAAACTAATATTAAATTAAATTTGATAAAATAAAAACCTAATTCTAATTTTGTGAAACTCTTGATTTTATGACTTTTGTGAAAAAGAAATTAATTAGTTTGTAAATTAAATGAATAAAGAAAATTAAAAGAAAAAAGAAACAAGAAAAGAGAAATATAGAGAAAATTAGTAATGGGCCTGATATTAGCAAAAGGGGGGGTGTTGTTCTGATTTTTTGGCCCAACAACTCCTGGCCTTTGTTGACTTTGTTGGATCCAGTGCATTCATTGACTGTAGGCGCATGATGAACCTTCAAGGGAGAAGCCTTAGATCTAGCTTGTTGGGGATCTGATGGTTGGATGCTGATGATGCATGGTGGACACCTGGGATATTAGCGCACCTGATTATGTATAGAAAAATAATATGAAGCTAAAGTTGGGACCTTAGGATCGAACCCAGGTCCTTAAGCATTATCCCCTTGCCACGCTGCCAACTGAGCCAAAATGATTAGTTGTCATTACAATAGCAAACAATTATCATATAATATAAATAAAAAGCTAATCTTTAAAATGCGCAAAATTCAAACTGGCAAGCCATGGAGCGCCACATATCCTTCTTCTTCCTCCCACCGTCGCTATAAGTTTCATGGCTTTTACCTACGGACATTAAGTGTAGGTATAGCCCTTGTGTATTTCCAAAACCTTGTACACGTATGATAAATCAAAACCAATGGTAACAATCAACTCGTTGCAACCTCACGAGCATCATGGTACCATTATCACTGGCCAATTTTCCCTGTACAAGAAACCCCTAAAAACAAAGAAAGAACCCTAGCCATGGCAGTTTCATGTTCAGTCAACAAAAATGCAATTAAATATAACCATTAGCTTGCAAACATTTCAAGGATTAAAAATATGCCGATTAATCATGTTAAATATGCCAGAATCAAGATATTCGAATTCAAGAAAAGAGACAAACCGTGTGACTCTTACAGGGCGTTTCAAGGCGTGGGGAAGCTTGCTAGCGATTGAAACACGATCCTGGGGGGTCCAGCAATTGATTGGTATGATTAGAATGGATTGAGATGGCCTGAAACTTGGAAATTAGTTTGCACTTTTTCTTGAATTTTTGAGATTTGTTTCCTGCCTTTGCACGCCTCTAGCCTCCCTTTTTTTGATCTGCACTTGTTCCTTATGTATACTAAGTGTATTAGGGTTACAATTTTGTATCAAATCTCTTCCAATTATGAATATTGATTCATGATTCAATCCTTGCAGCAAATATTTCCAAATCAAGCAAATTCAATCTTTTTGTGTCCATGTGAAGCCTTGCACGATTTGATCTTGTCTCCAGTTGTATAATGAACCTAATCATGCACAAAATCTCAAGATTTAATTAGTTTTTGATATTTTCATTATTTTATATAGATTTTATTTGATTTAAATGAAATAAAATCAAAATAAATAACAAAAATAAAAGAATTACAAGTGGAAGGGATCATGGGTCGTGGGTCACATTACAAACTCAGTGCAAGCATAAAAAGTTGGGCCCATTTGACAAAAAATGCAATTTTGGACACTTTTGACTTTTGGCAATTTTGCAAAAAGGGTCAACTTGGCCAATGCATAACTCTCTCAATTTTGACCCTAGAGAGGTGTTCTTTGACTTTTTAGAAAGCTTAAGGTGTCCTATAAGCAACCTTTTTGATATCATCTCAATTTAGTCTTACATGTTCATGTATGAAGCTTTGACCCAAAAGGTGTTTTTGTTGACTTTCCAAAATGACCTATAATGTCCAAATTCATATCTTCTTGTGAGTGCATATTTTGAACTTGGGAGATTAAGATGGATTGTAGGGAATTACATCCTCTTCAAAATGAGCTTTGGATGGGTCATTTTTTATAAAGTATGAGAAAGTTATGCTTGGTCAAAGTTGAGTTGACTTTTCCTACAAAACCCTAATTTAGCAACTTTTGGGTTTTGATGAACTGTGAGCAATCCTTGAGGAATCATGATCAACCCTTGATCAAATGATGAATGATACTTCAAAATGATAATGTTGACCAAAAATATTGAAGTTTGGATGTATGTGGACCACAGTTGACTTTTACCCTAGCACAGTCGATTTTCAGGCCTTTGAGCAGTTGATTGAGCAAACTTCTTCTGCAAGGCTTGAAACTTGACATGGATGATCTTGAGAACATATTAGGAAAATGGTGATCACTTGGGATCCTTTGTACTTAAGCATCTTGATGCAAAATGAAACCCTAATTTGGGGTAGACTGCCTTAGGAAAGAGTTTGTCTGGTCAACCCTTGGACTTCCTTGAGAAATTTGAAGACCCTATTTGACATGTATTGAGAAATATGGGAGGGCAAATTTTGGGGTACAACACTCATCATTAGGGATTTCTTGAAGGAATAAGAACAGGGGGTTTGAATTAAATCATGTGCCAAAGCCGGACAAAGGCCTCGTTATCTTACAAATAAAAATCAGAATTCAAAAGATCAATCATGGGCCTTATCTCCTATTGCAAATCACAAAAGGTCATTTTGGTTCACAATAAGAGAAAAAGAAAGTCCCTGCAGTAAAATAGATGCAAACCTCAAGTATAAAAAATCAGAAAAAGATTCAAAAACAAGTTACTACAGTAACAAAGTAAAAAAAAACATTACCAACAATCTTCTTTACAGAAAACAAATACAACAAGCCAAGACAACCCCAAATATCCCCTACAAAGACAGCCTCGTATGCTATCCCCAAAGCCAGTTACTACTAGCCTATAGAAACAGGCCAAAAAACCTGTCCGCTCCCCTCCAAAACCTATCAACATTGTATACAAGAATGGAAAGCTAAAAGCAGCATCAAAAAGCAACAAGGCAGGGCCACAAAACAGTTCAAATCAATGTTATCTTTCCCACCAAAAAGGGATCTTTCTTTGGATATAAATAGACAAAAAATATATAAGAGAGGACTGTTCAAAGCATAAAAAATAGCAGCAACCACAAAGCAAAAACAACAATCATCATCATCTTCCATCTTATTCAAATAACCCTTCATATATACAAATATCATGCACACAAAACCTTCAAAAAAGGGAAGAAAATCAGTCACAAAACAGTAAGGATGCAATAACATTAGCAAAGCTATCAAACAGATCCAAACCCTAATCTAATTTTCATCACTTTCCTTTTCACAAAATCCCTTTAGAAGATATTGAAAAAGAGAGAGAGGAAACAAAAGAAAATTGGACCCATTATTCAAAAACTATAGAATATCATAACAAAACAAGTTATCATACAGCCAAACCCTAGGTCAGAATCATCATCTTCCATTCACTAAGTCCCTTCAGAAACCAAACAAAAGAGAAAAGGAAGACCAGACAAGCCCGGATCGGAGAGATATCACCGTAAAAAAGGTTGCGCATCACGGGCTCCAACCACTGTTTCTCTCAGAATCCGCAGCTAAAGCTTATTTTACCACCATTTCGATCCCCCTTTTGCGTTTGAAGGTCGTTATCCACGTACACAGGGCGCCTTAATTACTTCCTCTACCCTCATTCATCATTATCTTCATCATTTTCGACTTAGGGTTTTGAAACCCCTTTCTAGATCTAGAGCCAACCATGTGTTTCCTGCGAAATCGGATAACATATTCATGATTAGGAAGAATAGACGAGTATAAAAATGTAAGAAAAGTGGGTTTTAGTGTCACGCTGCCGCCGTCACCGCCGTGAGGCGATTTCTGGTGTGGTTGTATTGTCGTCTCCGGCGAGGACCTCATCAGAGAGGAAGATAGAACGAGGGATAATATAAAAGAGAGAGAGAGAGAGGGTGTTTCTTTTTTTTGTTAATTATGTTAATCTGCTAATTTTTTTGTTTTGTGTTATAATATAATGTGGATCAGGAGACCTAATCTGACAATGACACTTTTCACTGTTCGGTTAACCCCTATTTTAAATCTTGTGCTGACATATCCAGAGGTCCTATGGTGTACTCTCCATCGACGACTGCCAGATTACTATTAGAGTGCCATCATCATGCCCAACACATTGGATCAGCGTGCACACAGTACATCTTCATGGGTCAACCACGCTGGATTGTTGGACACCTTTTATTTGGGCATGAATGGATTTTATTTAGCACCCCTCAGATTTCACATTGCAGGCCCATTTACCTCTTATATATATATATATATATATATATATATATATATATATATATATATATATATATATATATATATATATATATATATATATATATATATATATATATATATATATATATATATATATATATATATATATATATATATATATATATATATATATATATATATATATATATATATATATATATATATTTTGCATCATTTTTGTTTAGTTATTCTTTTTTTTAAATAAAAAAATATAAAATACAAAAACATAATTACTCCTTTTTTTAAACCAACTATTAAAATAAAATATAATTTAATATTATTAATTATTTTGAATAGTTAATTTTATTATTAAATAGATAGTTTAATTAGTTAGGTATTTAAATTAATTTTCAATTTGGTTGTATTGTTTGTTTAACTAGATTTTTAATCGAACTTTCAATTCGATTCATCTTCATTCATAAATTTGTACCCCCATCCCCATATGATTGTAATAGCTTAGGATTTAGTTCTTTGTATGTTTTAATTGTTGCTTAATTATGCATATGTAATTCAATTAGAACACATGGCCTCCTCTTGGGCTCATCATCAATGAAAAGGTATACACTTACAAAAGCACTCTTGCACACATTCATAGCTTGGTCCTGGGCTTTCTTACAGTGACAACTATTCAATCGATTGTTTCAATTGGTCGTTTAGAATACTAGCAATACGTTGGTCCCACTTTCTAGGAACATGCATATGGATACCTTGTATGGGCTTTTAATTTCTATCTCATGTATCGAAGCAAATTCTATCTCTCCTTGGTCCCCGTACCAAGCTCTTCTTAAAGGGTCTCATAGTTGAGTTTGGGCATGACCATTCTCACGAGATTTAATCAAGCTTAGCCCTTGGTTAAATCATAACCCGAATCAATCACTTCGGTCCATATACTAAGTGTTTCCATGCGCAAAGAGTCTCATGGTTGAGGGTGGGAGCACCTACCCTCACGATATTAATCAAGTGCACCCCTTGGTTAATCATAACACGATTCTATTCCCATACACCAAGCATTCCATTTACGCCTTTCATGTTACTACTATTTTTGTTGTCACTTTTTCCATGACTACCATGCATAATCACTCTTCACAAACACTGTCTCCTTTTACTTTATGCTTATAACATGCTCCCTTATGAGGATAGTTTCATCTTCTTCAAGATGTGAACTAATTAGACATTAGGCTCTTATCCATGCATGCTAACTTAGATAGAAGTTTCCCTTTCTAAACCTAACATTAAGTCCATTATTATATAATACCACTAGGGCTAGAACTAGGCTAGTCTCACTTAGACTTTTCTTTTGCATTGCATATTTTCTAAATTACAATTAAAACTTCTCATTCACAAATAAAAAAAATCCAAAAACATTTAATCATTATTCAAATTCATCTTAAAACTCACAAATCACTCAACCAATCAAAAAAACCTCCCCAAGAGGGCATGTTATCTTCGTTCTACCGTGATACAGGCCGTCCCTATTGCTAGAATGTGTGCATTAACATCGCCCACTAAAAAACACCAATAAACCAACATTTTCTAGAAGAACTACGGTGTTCTGATTCCTTCACTGGATACTTAGGAAAAGGGTAGAGAGACCTTCACGAACGCACTGATAATAAAACATTTCTTTCCCCTTAGCAAGTATAAGTTATAGATAAACACACCCTTAGAAACAAACAAACAAAATGGATCCTGTTGAGTACAACAGATGTGAGGGGTGCTAATATATTCCTCTTGCATAATCAAATTCCGTACCCTTTCCCTTGGTCGCAAGACCATCTTATCCGTCCTCTTATGGTTTTCCCGATATTTCCCCTTCTTTTAGGATAAATAAAGTTCGGTGACGGCTCTGTGTTTTTGCCGGTAGCTTCAGTTGGAGACTCTACTAGGGATTCTTCTTTTGCGAGTCTATCCTAGTTTTGTTTATTTGTCTCTTTAGGTGTTTATTTATTTACTTTATTTGCTTTACCGCTTTATTTCTTTATTGCTTTATTGCTTTCTTTTATATATATTGCATTATACTGTTGCTACTCACATATTCTGGATATGTTGTATCTTTTGTGATGTTGGGTTGGATGATTACATTTGATAAGTCCTATACCTGGACTTGGGTTACATTTAGGATTAGGACGGGAAGTATAGTCATGCTAACTTTGAGAGGAGTAATCCCGAAGAAGGAAGCATGAAATCCCCCACTCAATGGAGGTCCCCTTGAATGTAGCACTGTTTACCGAGTAATCGGGAAGACATTGTTGCTTTCGACCTGGCAATCAGAGAAGCTGAGAGTCGTAGAACCATTAACCCATCCTGACTTTTTAGGTGTAATCTGGAGACTATAACAGAGTAATCTGGAAGTAGTTGTCACGCGATGCTGCACTCGGATGAGTTTTTCCTGTGAATATTACTGATTACCGAGTAATTGGGACGTCGATAATATCCAAAGGAAGAGCGTAGACTCTGATGTTTCCCTAGAACCTTGTTCGGCAGGTGATAAACCCCTAGTACATACCTTATGGGTGGTTACTTTGACTCCATGCCTATGACATCGGACTTTTGATCCTGTTACTTTCAGCTTATGCAAAGGACTACGCAGTGGTTATCCATAATATGTGGGGATGAAATCTCATGCCATAACATACCATGACATCATACCATCATGTATATACATCTCATATCTAAGGAATTCCAAAGACAAGTCTCGTTGGTCGAGCTCTTCAAAAATGAAAACAAAATTTTAAAAGATTCATTCATATTATCATGCATTCATTATCCACAACAAAAACTTATTGGGGTTCCTTTTCCATCATAGTTCAGTGAACATACAGCCAAACCCTAGGTCGGAATCATCATGTTCTATTCACTAAGACCCTTCATAAATCAAACAAAAGAGAAAAGGAAGATAGACAAGCCCAGATCAGAGAGATCTCACCGTAAAAAAAAGGTTATGCATCACGGACTCTGACCACCGTTCCACTTAGAATCCACCACTAAAGCTTATTTCACCGCCGTTTTTGTTCCCCTTTTTCTTTTGAAGGTCGTTATCCGCGTACACAGGGCGCCTTAATTACTTCCTCTACCCTCATTCATCATTATCTTCATCATTTTCGACTTAGGGTTTTGAAACCCCTTTCTAGATCTAGATCCAACCATGTATTTCTTGTGAAATCGGACAACAGATTCATGATTAGGAAGAATAGATGAGTATAAAAATGTGAGAAAAGTGGGATTTAGTGTCGCGCCACCTCCGTCACTACCGTGAGGCGTTTTCTGGGGCGATCGTATTGTCTTATCCAGCGAGGACCTCATCAGAGGAGGAAGATAGAACGAGGGATAATATAAAAGAGAGAGAGGGTGTTTCTTTTTTTTTGTTAATTATGTTAATCTGCTAATTTTTTGTTTTGTGTTATAAGGTAATGTGGATCAGGAGACCTAATCCGGCAGTGACACTTGTCACCGTCCAATTAACCCCTACTTTAAATCTTGTGTTGACATATCCAGAGGTCCTATGGTGTACTCTCTATCGACGGCTGCCAGATTACTATCAGAGTGCCATCATCATACCCAACGCCTTGGATCTGCGTGCACACGGTACACCTTCATGGGTCAATCATGCTGGACTGCTAGACACCTTTTATTTGGACCTACATGGATTTTATTTAGCACCCCTCAGATTGCTCATTGCAGGCCCACTTACCTCTTTTATATATATTTTCTTGCATCATTTTTGTTTAGTTATTCTTTTTTTCATGTAAAAAATAAAAAATACAAAAATATAATTACTCTTTTTTTAACCAACTATTAAACTAAAAACATTATTTAATATTATTAAATATTTTGAATATTTAATTTTATTATTAAATAGATAGTTTAATCAGTTAGGTATTTAAATTAATTTTTAATTTGGTTGTATTGTTTGTTTAACTAGATTTTTAATCGAACTTTCGATTCAATTCATCATCATTCATAAATTTGTACCCCATCCCCATATGATTGTAATAGCTTAGGATTTACTTCTTTGTATGTTTTAATTGTTGCTTAATTATACATATGTCATTCAATTAGAACACATGGCCTCCTCTTGAGCTCATCATCAATGAAAAGGTATACACTTACAAAAGCACACTTGCACACATTCATAGCTTGGTCTTGGGCTTTCCTACGGTGATAACTATTCGATCGATTATTTTAATTGGTCGTTTAGAATACTAGCAACACGCTAGTCCCACTTTCTAGGAACATGCATATGGCCACCTTGTATGGGCTTTTAATTTCTATCTCATGTATCGAAGCAAATTCTCTCTCTCCTTGGTCCCCTTACCAAGCTTTTCTTAAAGGGCCTCATAGCTGAGTTTGGGCATGGCCATTCACGAGATTTAATCAAGCTTAGCCCCTGGTTAAATCATAACCCGAATCAATCACTTCGGTCCATATACTAAGTGTTTCCATGCGCAAAGGGTCTCATGGTTAAGGGTAGGAGCACCTGCTCTCACGAGATTAATCAAGTGAACCCCTTGGTTAATCATAACCTAATTCAATTCCCATACACCAAGCATTATATTTATGCCTTTCATGATACTACTCATTTTGTCGTCACTTTTTCCATGACCACCATGCATAATCACTCTTCACAAACACTATCTCTTTTTACTTTATGCTTATAACATGATCCCTTAGGAGGATAGTTTCATCTTCTTCAAGATGTGAACTAATTAGACATTAGGTCCTTATCCATGCATGATAAATTAGATAGAAGTTTCCCTTTCCAAACCTAACCTTAAGGCCATCATTATACAATACCATTAGGGCTTGAACTAGGCTAGTCTGCCTTAGATTTTCTTTTGCATTGCATATTTCCTAAATTACAATTAAAACTTCTCACTCACAAATAAAAAAACACCAAAAACATTTAATCATTATTCAAATTCATTTTAAAACTCGTAAAACACTCAACCAATCAAAAAAACCTCCCCAAGAGGGCATGTTATCTCTGTTCTACCGCGATACAGGTCGTGCCTATTGCTAGAATGTGTGTGTTAACGTCGCCCACTAAAAACACCAACAAACCAACATTTTATAGAAGAACTACGGTGTTCTGATTCCTTCACTGAATACGTAGACAAAGGGTGGCGAGACCCTCACGAATGCACTGATAAAAAATCATTTCTTTCCCCTTAGCAAGTATAAGTTATAGATAAATACACCTTAGAAACAAACAAACAAAATGGATCCCGTTGAGTATAAGGGATGTGAGGGGTGATAATACCTTACTCTTGTATAATCGACTTCCTTACCCTTTATGTTGGTCGCAAGACCATCTTATCCGTCCTCTTGTGGTTTTCCCGATATTTCCTCTTCCTTCGGGATAAATAAAGTTTGGTGGTGGCTCTTTATTTTTTACTGGTAGCTTCAGAAGGGAATCAAGAAACTTACCAGATCAAATAAGGAAACAATGATGGTGAGCGACAGAACGAGGAAAAACTTTGGAAACTGATGAAGTCGAGCAAGAGGCCGATGAAGTCGGGCTCAAGATATTGGGAACGAGCATAACAAGGGCAAGCGAAAAGTGCAAATGAAGCTCCTTCCCTTCCTTTTATAGACTGGACTCGCCAGCGCGTGAGCGAGCACGCACCTAGAGAACCCTAAAAGGCACCATCATTACGCCCTAGTTCCTAGGCTAGCCATCATCACACCTATCTAACATCACATGGATGAATACAAGCGTGGCACACAATCTCTCCAGACACCAATCAACCGTTTCCTCTCCCCGAAAAACGAACACCGGGAAATTTTTTAGCCTCCTCGCACGAAATGGATCCTGAAAACCGCTCAATTATTCCTTTCCTTGCAAGACGAACACGACGAGCATCACTTGTAGTCCTCGTACGAAATCGACCAAGAAGCACCCCCGTTTCGAGGGATGATTCTAAGTCATCACTCATGTGGCCAGAAGTAACGACTTAGGGGGCTCCTGTTCTGAACTGGCCCAATGAATAGAATTGACCCAACCCATTCCTACTCTTGGCACGACCAAATAACAGGGGCCCAACATTCTGGCCGACATGCTCTAGGAAGACGACCGGTGATGCCCGATACGCACGCCTAACTTGGACGACTCGTATCTCCTTGTCAACCCGACACGAGTCGAGCAGACAACTAGGAAACGTCCAAAATGGCCATCTGTCTGTAATCCACCTCCTTCTCAGAACCAACAGATAGTTATGAGCGCACCTGTCCGTTTTGTCCGAGTCCTGGCAGTTACCTGTTTTTGCGAACTCGCATATCTAGACCCAAAAATAGGAACCAATCGTCAAACACCGGGGGCATTATATAAATTCTCACACATGTGAGGGCCAGGTATCCAATATTCAAACCTTAAACCCTAATTTTCTGCTTGTATCTCTTTGCACCCATTCTTACTTGATCGTCGAAGTGTCTTGCAGGTACAACCCCCCTTTCTCCTCAACTTTCCAACAAGCCAGATATCATCATTCGATCTATTTGCAGGTTCTGATAAACCGGTAAGATCAAATATATTTAGTTATACATCTAAATTAGAAATGAGTTACTTAATTATAAAATAAATAATGATCATATAAACTCAGTTGTATTAAATAGCCCTACCAAAAAAGGAATATGTGAGATGTATAAAGAGAACAAAATTTGACATTTTAAAATAAAGATTTTACCTCTCAAATAAAGACAATTATTAATTAAAATCAAATAGATATTATTTTGATAGTGACATGTGAGATGAAAAGTTAGTTGTCTATAATCTATATTGCTATTGAGTATTATCAATTTTATAAGATATAAAATATATTTATATACACATATAAGTTTGAAATGAGTTAATTAATTGTAAAATAATCAATGATCCTATAAACTCATTTGTATTAAATAACCACACAAACAGAAAGAAAAAAAGCACTCGTGACATGAAGAAAGAAAAAATAAATTTTTTTGACATTTGAAAGTAAAATTTTTGTCTCTCAAATAAAGATCATTGCTGGTTAAAAATAAAATAGATATTGTGTTAATGATGATTCGGTAGTTGTCAGAATAATTTGATAAAATAATTTGTTAATTTGATAACTATGAATTATTTTTTAATAATCTTAAAATAATTATGTTTTCTTTTGAGATTAAATTTTGTATATTTAAAATTTAATATTTTTCTTTGTTCCTCTTCATTCTATTAAAAAAGTTCAATGTTTTATTTATTTATGTTTAAAAAAACAAAAAGAAAACAATTTAAAAAATGATAGAAATTTGAAATTTAAATTAAAAGAAGAAAATAAAAAGTAAGAAAATTGAAGTTAAAAAATAAATAAATTTGATAGAGCCATGTGTCGCATAATTGATTTAGAATGAGAATAATTTACTCATCAATTAATTACTAAATAGTGTTTAATATAATATAGATTTTATTAATACAAAAGAGTAATTTAAGATATTTGATAGTATGTTTTGTAAATTGATATATAAGTTGAAAAATTAATCAAACACAATTTTTATCTTATTTGTTTTCACTTTTCAAAACTACGTTAACTATTGCATTACTATACATGTTCACAAGTTTGATTTTTTTTAAGTTATATATTTATACCACATTTTTTAGTTTATATATATATATATATATATATATATATATATATATATATATATATATATATATATATATATATATATATATATATATATATATATATATATATATATATATATATATATATATATATATGTATGGTAGAGGTGTTCAAATCCAAACCAATCCAAATAAAAAACCGAAAATCATAAAAAACTGAAAGTTATTGGTTGTGTTTGGATGTTATTTTATGAAAACCGATCGGTTCGGATTGAATTTCGGATGAATTTTTCAAAACTGATCCAAACCAAATTGAACCGCATAAATATATTTTGATACTTATTTACTTTTTATTAGTATGACATGTTATGTGAATTTATTATTAGATGATAATAATTTTTTTAATAATATTTATTAGTTTGATATAATCTATTTATTTTTATTATTTCAATCATAATCAATCACTCTCATTTTGTAATATTAACTTTTAATATACTATATGTTATATATTATATCAAATCTATGATTTATTAGTAGTTTTATAATATTAATAAAAATATAATGTGTAATTTGGATATCCAAAAACCGATCCAAATTAAACCGTATAAAATTGGATCAGATCAGATTGAATTTTTTTAAATATATCATCCAAAACCGAACCGAACCTTAAGTGAATTAATCTTTGGATCGGATAAATTTTTGCTTTAAAACCGATCCAAACCGAACCACGAACACCCCTAGTGTGTGGTACGTTTTTAGTGCATATATGTGGTAGAAACCAATAATTACGAAGATATTTATATGTTTAGATCATTTTTAGTAATTTGTTGGATGCTTTGTTTGTGTTTTATCATATTTTATATAAATGCGATATACAATCATAAATTTTTCATTGGAGTTATCAGAAAATGTGGTACTCAGTATGATGATTCAATTTATTTATTACAAAGTATGGTATCCAACTATAAACATTCACGACTTTTAGAGTTTAATTGCTAATATGAGTTTGTTGGATGTTTTATTTGTGTTTTATCATATTTTATATAAATGCGATATACAATCATAAATTTTTCATTGGAGTTATCAGAAAATGTGGTACTCAGTATGATTATTCAATTTATTTATTACAAAATATGGTATCCAACTATAAACATTCACGATTTTTAGAGTTTAATTGCTAATATGAGTTTAGTGTTTGAATAAGTTACATAAGTTTGTTATGTAGAATAGAATACTAATATAAAAGCATGGTCTTGTATCGATTTGTAATTTGTATCAATACAATGAGAATGGCAATGAGAAGCTCTTACTATTTATTTCTAACATGTGAATAATTTCAAAACTAGCTCCTTGTGGAATTTTAGAATTGGCCAAGTTAAATTTTCTTTCAAAAAAAACGCACTTAGGCTATTATAATGTACACACATCCAATAAAAATACTTTTGATTTCTTCAAGATTTGTTGCTTAGGTAAATCACATAGAATTCATGTACGCTTATCATATATTATTTATAATGATACCTTTGATGTGGTACATGTTGACATGTGGGTAGGCAGGACAAAAAAACTGAAGCAGGCCAAATAAGGCTGCCATACCCTAGATCTAATGGGAAAATATTGATTTAATTGATACCGGTATGAATGCATAGAAAACACATTTTTAATTATGGATGTGAGGGTGTTAATATTCGCTTTACACCCACCTCCGCCCCATTTTAGCCTATTAAATTTAGTGTTGTTACCCCTATTTTTAATAATTTTGTTACTCATTTATCCTTCTTAATCTTAAGGTAGCAAGATGATTATAATTAATATTAACCTTTTTGAAAATGCAGATCACTTTAAAATGACCAAGTATTTAGTTTAATCATTGATTTTGTTGCTATGGAAAAAACATACATTATATATATATATATATATATATATATATATATATATATATATATATATATATATATATATATATATATATATATATATATATATATATATATATATATATATATATATATATATATATATATATATATATATATATATATATAGATGGTAAAATGGGCCATTCTGCCTTACGTCCGTCAAAAATAGAACGGGACGGGCAAGACCGCAAGTGAAAATGAGCACAAAAATATAGTTCGTCCCGCTAAGGTGGCGGACGACGAGCTTATCCACTTACTTTTTATTTATTTATTTTTCACTTTTAATAGATTAATAGACTTTTTTTACATTTCAATTAGATTTTTAATAGATTAATAAAAAAAATTAGAATAATTTTTTATAAAGTATCTTTTTAATAATTTTTACTTAAAAAATATTTTATATATTCATAAACAAAAATATAAAATAAAATCATTAAGAATAAAAATTATTAGAATTAACTAAAAATGGGTGGGCTTAAGGTGTCACAAACTGAACGAATAAGTACGACGAATTTTAGTGGGCGGCGGATATTGACGAAGCGAGCTTTGACGGGTACAAAATTCCAATTCAATCCACTATTTTTTAACGATGTATATATCAGCCTGACGGACCATGATCCATTTTACCACAACTATATATATATAGTTGTGCGTTGGTGTAAAGCAAGACATGGGTGGTTGCTCAATTGTTATCTCAGATTGAATTTGAGAACGAGGCAGGGTGGTACATGGAGGCAGGGGGTGGTGTGGGGATGGTACTAGTATACGGGTGCTTAAACTCGCCTCTACCCCCAATCTATTGACATGCTTATTTGTGGGACTTTTCTCTTATTCCTCTAATTATGCCTATTATTATATTATATTTGTGGATACACATGAATCTACTTCTTGGAACAAAAGTCAGAAGCCCTTAATTTCATTAAATTTAGACCATTTACTTGTCCACACACTTTCTATCAAAATTGTACATTTGAATCCAGTCATATATATATATATATATATATATATATATATATATATATATATATATATATATATATATATATATATATATATATATATATATATATATATATATTTTAGTATCACAATTTTTCCACTTATGTCCCCAATAAAGTTACATCATCCATTTCATTCTCTTTATCACAAACTCTCAAATAACAAATCACTTAAGAGATATCTATTTAAATCTAGAGTTAATAAATTAAAATATGAGTTAACACAAAAACCACAAATATTTAAATATGAGTTAACACAACAATCACAAAATACAACTTATCGCAGTACGAGGTAGTTATGAAATTAAAATTTTTAGTTAATTTTATTGATATGTTTTTTTTTCAGTAATTTTTTTAAATAATAAAGTAGAAACACAAATTTTACATATCTATAACAAACAATTAATTTATATAAATAAGAAATATTAACCTTCAAACTTCACTTCTTTCTCATAAAATAGAATACACACCAAATTATAAAGCAGTCATGAAATAGATTTATGATCTTGTTTTCAATTTTTATTACTATAATAAAAATATCAATAAAATTGTTGAAAAGCCATTTTACAATAATAGGAATAAAAGAGGTTTTTGTGTCTAAGTTGAATATTTTTTATGCATAACTTTAAAGATTGGTTTTATCTAGGACCACAATGAATTGCATTTTTTCAAAGTAATTATAAAATGAAATCTAATTTAATTGAATGATATTTTATAAATAATATATTGAAATTTGTCTCAAGTTTTGGATTATAAATCTCTATATGTTTTAATCATATAATATTTTAGATGAGTTTCTACTATTTTTACTCTCTTTTTTTATTTTATTTAATAAATTCATATCCCAATCAAAAGAAAAGAAATAATTTCAACTTTAAAGCAATTATTTTATAATTTATCTTTGTTTATAAAGTTGTCAAAATGGATTTACTATTCTCAATCAAATTATGGGTTTTTTTTTTTCTCTAGAAGAAAGTTATGTGTTTCTTTAGGTGTGCTAAAATGTGTTTTGTTTTGAAATTCTTCTAGATTTTTTAGTTGTTATAAAGTTCTAAAATATCTTTTAAATTTAAATTTTGAAAAATATATTTTGAAAATAGATTAATGTAGTGTGAAAAATAATTGATGCATTACGACCATTCATGAATAATATTTTAAATGTGGTTAAAATAAAAGTTAAATATTTATAAAAATTTAATAATTATAATTATCTGAATAAAATATTTTTATATTATTAGTACATATCAACTAATTTTTTAAAGAAACTGTCAATATACAAGATATTTTGAATCAGAAATTCATAATCGTTATTTTTTATTGTTTTTTATTTCAAATCTACCAAAAACATCTCATAAACACAAAATTATTTTTAAATGACAATTAAATCATTAATAAAACTTACATACATTATATTTGGCTAAATAAAAAGAAATATGACTTTAAAAGCTTTGTATTTCTTGAGGGTAGATTCTCTAATTTTAGAGAGTGAATTGTATTATAACTTTTTTACATTCTCTCTCATTTTGTTTTCCTCTTTTTTTTCCATTATTTTTTCATTTCTCTCATGAAAATTGTCTAAAATTATAGAAAGTTAGAGGATAGGAAGTTAGAGGATCTTCTTTTGAATTTCTTCGTTCCATTCATAATCATATTGCAGGTTTGATATGGTCATATTGAATGTTTGATCGATCCACATATTATATTTATGATTGGATTTTTAAATTAAAAAACTATGACATAACTACATAGTACATATCATTTTTTTTACTTTATTCTTATTGGAATTATAAATGATTTTTTAAAAAAGAGATTAGACATTTTTTTATTATAGATTTTAATTTTTTTTTGGTTGAGTTAACTTAGACCCCTCCTTTTGTAACATCTTTTTATTAAATGTGAACTTACATAGGTTATTCTGTCATGAGAAAGTGGTTTTATTGGTTGGGTTAAAAATCGAGTTTTTTTATTTGGCATCCATACAGTTGTATCTCTCATGCCTATATTAGTTATGATTTCTGATTTATTTTTAAAATAAAATTAATAAGATATTCATGCATTCTTACGGATAAATTTATTTGATACGATATAAAATATGTATATATTAAGTATTTATTGATAGTGGTTCGTGAGATAGAAAATTAGTTGTTTACCTATCCAGTATTATCTAATTTAATATGGTATAAAATTTATATTGATACACATATAAATTTGAAATAAGTTACTCAATTGTAAAGTGAACAATGATCATATAAAAACGGAGTATTATCCAATTTGTTATGTTATAAAATATATTTAGTTATACATCTAAATTAAAAATGAGTTACTTAATTGTAAAATAAATAATGCTCATATAAATTCAATTGTATTAAATAATCCTACCAAAAAGAAATATATGAGATGTATAAAGAGAAAAAAAAATTAACATTTGAAAATAAAGATTTGACCTCTCAAATAAAGATAATTGTTAATTAAAATAAAATAGATATTGTTTTGATAATGACATGAGAGATGAAAAGTTATTGTCTACACTACTATTGAGTATTATCAATTTTATAAGGTATAAAATATATTTAGATACACATGTAAATTTGAAATGAGTTAATTAATTATAAAATGAACAATAATTATAGAAATTTAATTGCATTAAATAACCATACATAAAGAAAGAAAAAAGAACTCGTTACATGAAGAAAGAAAAAAATAGGAAATTTTGATATTTAAAAATAAGAATTTTATCTCTCAAATAAAGATTATTACTGATTAAAAATAAAATAAATATTGTATTGATAATTCCTCGGTAATTATCAGAATAATTTGATAAAATAATTTACTAATTACATATCTATGAATTATATTTAATAATCTTAAAATAATTTTGTTTTTCTATTGAGACAAAATTTTGTGTAATACCCCAAATTCTTTAAATATGAGAATAAAGGCTAAGTGATATATCTCTACTTTATGAACCTAATGAAATTAAGAAAAGATTAGTAGAGATCCTAAGTTTTTGGTTAGATAGGAACTAGATGGCAAACTAATGGATTATACTTAGTTGGAGGGCAGATTGGTAATTCTACCTATAATGAAAATGGACTTAAGAGCTTGTTTGATAGAGAAACACATTTGTTCTCATTACAAATAAGATTTTTTTAGGAGATTGAAGTAGAAGGACGAAAACATGGAAAGAGAGGAGAAAGAAGATGAGAGCAAAACCAACTTCAAGCTTCATCACCAACATGTATAGAAGAAGAACTGTGATTAAGTTCATCATCACCCCTTTTATCTCTCAAGTCAGAATTCTCTCTTTAACATCATCTTCATCAAAATCATAATATTTTATTGATTGAGGTGAGTTCCATAGATAGAAATTTAGGTAAGATTTTGGGAAATTGCACGTTTATGGGATTAGAATGAGAGTAACATGTTTCATGCTTGATTCAATGATGAAAATGTGTTCCTTGATGATAAAATATGCCTTGAGTCGTTAATGCATGTTAGGGTTTGAATTGGGATGGATTAGGATGCAAATGGGTGTTAGAACCCTAAAATTCATGTTCTATTCTGGCAGGTTCGCTTAACAAACTCTGTGTTTGCTTAGCGAAAGTCTACAGACCGAACCAAATTTGTGTTTAACTAAAATGACCATAACTTGAGTTTTACAACTTGAAATAGACCGCGGTCGGAAGCATTGGAAAGTTACTTTAACGCTCCATGTAAATATTCTTATATACCATGCTTTTAGTTTAGTTTGAGATATATGGAAATTGATGTTAAATTGCATTATATTGAATAAGTATAAATGAACTTAGGAATTGGTTGCTGGAATTAAATTCCTTGTGTTAATCTTATACTATGTTATCAATCTTGTTTATACATGTGATATATGGTCTATTAACATGCTCATTTATTAGAATGGTTAAGTGAATTTGGTTTTGGTGCATTCTATGGTTTTTCGAGTTTGTACTTTCGCTTAGCGAGCTAAGATTCGCGTAGCAAACTCTCGCTACTAGATTCGCTTAGCGATAGTCTGGAACTGGAAAGAAATTGTTCGATGGGGTTTCACTTAGCGAATCGAGCCCTCGCTTGTAATTCTCTTAGCAAACATGCTTGGACAGAATCACATATTTTTCCCCGAGTGGAGTTCCATTCTCTATCGGGAACCAGAAGTCTCTTTTGTCTGTGATGACTGATGGTATAATCTGTGTGATGCTCTGATACGAATACCTTATAATATCATTGACTGAATTCTTGATTAAAATTCAATATGATGATAAATTCCATGATGTAATCATTGGATTATTTTATTCTCATTCATTCCAGTTGAGCGTTCAAAGATGTTTGTCAGTGTGGCTTGATGCGTATTGTGATTTTGATGTATGCTTGAATTGAAGTAGGCCTAAGCGACTAGGTGATAAATCACGTATGATGATGGAATTGGTTCCAATGGACTACCATTGTGTTATGCTTGTTAGGGATTCAAATGGCGTTTCCCACTTGACGATAACTCATCAGTATGATCGGTATGTTGTACGCACCTGAGCTACCATTGTGATGTGCTCGTGGGGGTCTTATAAGGGTGTTTCCCCACTTGACGATAAATCATCGACGTGCTTGGTGTAGTGGGGTTGTGATGCCACATATGTAATATCACTTTGATTACTCGCCTCTATTGGTGCCACATAGGCAATACCACTAGGCTTTCGCCCGATGGGTTTGTGCGGTCATGTAGGTATTTTTGTACTTGACGATAACTCACTTGCATATTAATGATCGATGGGGTTGTGGTGTCATATAGATAACGCCTCTTTGTTAAATTGTCATGGATGGGGTTGTGTATCCAAATAGGCGTCAATCATTTTGGACTCATCTGATACATCGTACAGTTTTCTTGTGCAAGTCTCTTGACGATTATGCACTTGGGACTCACCAAGGGTGTGATTATGTGGCCTAGATAGCAGGCAGAGAACTTATTTCTAGATTCCTCGTACACGGATACACGTTTTCATACTTGTTTGTGCTTGGTTGTGTGCTTGTTGTTATCTCTTTGGTGAGTCAGAGGACTACCAATGGAGATATTACCTTTTATTATATACTTGTACCTAGCAATGAGGAAACCCCATATCCATGGTGGGCCCATTTTTATTGCATGTACCTTGTAGAACCAAGTGAACCCATAAGATATGGGAGCTCACTAAGATTTAGTAATCTCACCCCAATCCTATTATTATTTTCAGGCACAAGTTAGAATAGAAGAATTACTAGATGGTCTTCATCGAAGATTGTGGATGATCAGATGACAGGAAGACCTCATCAGATCTTATCTTTCTGCTGTTCGTTTTTATGGACAAGTTAATTGTATTCATTTATCTGTAAAGTTGAATTGTATATGATTTTATTTCACATCATTTCCCGTTTTTGTATGTTTTTATGTACCATTTATAACATTACTACATATTATTATAGATGTATATGTACGGGGGGTTACAGTTGGTATCAGAGCAGGTCGATTCTTGTCCCTGCCATGAAACATCACTAGCAATTTTCTTCTCCCTCACATGTGTGTGCTGCTAGCCTGATTTCTACTGTTATAGTATTCAATTGTTGAGCTTGGTCACCTCACTAACTGCGTACATGATGGATAGGACCACGATGGAGCCACCACAAGGATGCATAAGGTCCGGAGCAACTCGAGTTGGAGTGGTAGAAGCCTGTTAAGTAGGGAGGATGTTGGGATTATAGGGCATACATAGAGCATTTTACGTGGGATTTTTGACAGCCCAACTTTCGTGGTAAGGTGTAAGACTATGAGAAGCTCCAAGATTTCGACTGGCTAAAGTGAACCTTCTTTGGGACCCTGTAGTATGGGAGGAAACTCAAGAAACACCTAATAAGGAACATAGTAAAAGAATGTTGCGATGGAGTTGAGCTTGAAGTCAATAGGTTTCACAGCTCAATTCTTGTACGAGTGACGAAAATGACTTGAGATCCTATTGGTTGAAAACCTTGGGAGCATAGACATGGAGGCCATACCTTCCTAGTTACTCTGGCATGGGTAGTAGTTAGGTGGATGAGGTATGACACTCTGACTCATTTTGGTGTATCCTAAGCAGTGAGTGGTTACCTAGTAAAGGATTGATAGGATGTGTGGAAGTGATGATCTACAATTGGGAAAATCTTGGATACCTGATTGATGGAATGGAAAATATTGGTATAAGTGTGGAAGGTATGCAAGATATCTCCGAGTAAAGTGGGCACAAGGTTGCGAGAAAGGAAGACCTTGATAGCATTCACATCTATGAGTAAGTCTAGGTTAGGAACAGTACTAACCCATAGATGAGAAGGGCCAAGAACTCCTCAAAAGCCTGGAAGTCAAAATCATCCCAAAACAGCTGAGCCTTCTCTATTAGGAACTTGGCTAGAAAACCCTTAACTCTGCTTCTTATTTCCCAGTTGGATACAACTTCAGACCGTTTTAGGTGTAAAGTTGCTGCAATAATCTCCAGCTTTGGAGATTCTTCCAAACCGATGAAAGGCAACTGATCCAAAATAGGTATACCCAATATCTGAGAGAACTCTTCCATGGTGGGTACCAACATATAGTCTGGAAAAGTGAAGCAATGGTGTTTAGGGTCAAATAATTGAAAGAGCACGCTCATCATCTTCTCATCAAAACCTGAGGTAACTAGATTGAGGAGTCGACCGTAGTTCTTGGTGAATGAAGAAGTCTCCGAAACCCTGGATACTAGCTCTTTGAGTTGAAGAGGTATTCTCACAAAGCTGATTCAGATGGTATTTCTATGAGCATAAGCCATGATCTGCAAAACAGAACAAAGATAAATTCCCCTAATCCTTGAAATGGTTAGTGTAATGAAGAATGAATGTTTATGATTCATGTTGTCATGTTTAAGCAAATTAATCACACACAAACAAAGCACACAAGACGTTAGGTTTAGACTTGCACGGGGTTTACAAATAAATACCCTCTTGAAGTTTAGTTGGTTTCAAACCTATCCTAGAAATAGTAACCGGGTTCTAAGGAGTCTCAATATCACTGATCTTTCTTTATCAGTATTATTTCAGTTTAGCAATCTTTTCTTGCGACCGAAACATCCTGAAAGTACGATCTTAATGAGTGTAGTATCGAGTATCAACCGATTCCCAGCTTTACACCGAGGCCGTCTATCTCACTACTTTCTAATGGCCAAGTTTGTTCAACTAAGGATCTAAGGTTCGTTAGTGCTTCAAGAAACCACGCGGCGGCCCCATATTCTCCTTGATTCAACACAAGGGATATCGGTACCAACCAAAGTGCCACACCAACACAGCTATCACTTCAACCATATCGGTCTATGTCGTACAGTCTCCACGATCTATTGTTGTTTACCTAAAAAGATGCCCCAAATCCGGGTATAGGATCTTTACAAGAATACCCCAACAAACCCTCAAAGATAAAGCATTCAAAGCAAACAAAGAAAGCAATTTTAAAATGATGTAGATCCAACGGTAAACCCCATTTTATAATTATCCCCATCAGAGTTGCCAGTTCTGTGATACGGTGGCAGAACCGACTGTTAATACTGGTTTGCGTTTTATATTCGCAAATGTGCCGTAAGAAAGAGTCGCCACTGGAGTTTCTTTTATCCAACAAAGGAAAGGGTGAAAAGAACAGAAAAAATACCCTTTTTGAGACTTTGAGTAAGGGGGGTGGATTATGGAAAGGGAAGGTGTTAGCACCCTTTCTATCCGTAGTTTTCTACGGGGTCTTAGGTACTTGCTCATTTTTGAAAATTGCTTTCGTGTTTGTGTGAAAAAGTTTTTTTTTGTTTGAAAATGCCTTAGTGCGGCGATTTGCTTTATGATAAACCTTGTGTTGCACCCTAAAATTTTCCCTCTCATGTTTTCCAAAGTCTTCCCCCTGCCTGGTTGATCACAAACTCTTGCCTAAGGAAAAAGAATATTTTTGAGTGGTACTTCAAATACCTTTCGATTGGCATCCTGAAAGACACTTCGATTGACATTCTGGACAAGCATTTCGATTGGCATCCTGAAAGACCCTTCGATTGGCATTTTGAAGGAGTATTTCGATTGGCATTATGGACAAGCATTCGATTGGAATTATGTCAAGGCAATTTCGACATGCATGTCAACCATGTCCTTCGATTGGCATGGACAACACCTTTTGATTGGCCTGTTAGCAGAGCATTTCGATTGGAATCCTTCGATTGATATTTGGGCCAGGCCCATTCGAAGGGTACGCAGGGAGTCCATTCGAAAGAGGCAAATCAGGACTAATCGAAGAGCATGGTCTGAAAGCACTCGAAATCCAAGCGTCCAGGTTCATTCAAGGGACACGAATGTTTCAAAAAAGGAAATGATTTAATGTGTTTGATTTTTGTCCAGAGCGTTAAAGGCCTATTTTAATGGTTGTCCCTTGCCATTTTCGTGCACTCCCACACTCCTATAAATAGGAGGCCAGTGACACATTACAACACACAGAAAATTACACGAAAAATCATAGAACGAAAATTATACACACACAAAAAAAATCTGCAGGAGAACAAAACATTGGAGAGACGCTGCCCAAAATTTTCCAAGCCAAAGCAGTCCCTCAGATCGAAGGTGCCTACGCCCAGAAGCCCTCAAATCAAAAGTGCCTACATCCAGGAAGTGCCCAGATCGAAAGTGCCTGCGCCCATAAGTGCCCAGATCGAAAGTGCCTGCGCCCAGAAATCCCAGATTGAAAGTGCTCCCATCCAGCCAGTGCCCAAATCGAAGACTCAATCTGCAGGTAAGAAAGGGTAAATTGTCCAACCTTACATTTGCATAAACGCATTATTACTTGTTGTTACCTTTGATTTTCCATCTTAGACAGGATCGAAAGGCCTGGGTTTGGCACCCAGGTCACATTTTTCGTGTGCTAACATTTGCTGTAGATTTAGCCTGAAGAGACCCCAACAAGTGCAGGATCGAAGGGCCTGGGATTCAATACCCAGGCCCTGCATTTTTGTTTCGCTCACATACTTTTGCAGGTATAACACCCCAGATCGAAGGAGAGCCCTTCTCTGGATCGAACCCATTAGCGTGCTGGATCGAAAGAGGCATCTCATCCCTGGATCGAAAGCCATGACCTCCATGATCGAAGGGCAATCCTCTTCCCTGGATCGAAGGCTACTCACACCTTACTGTCTGGCCCAATCGAAAGGACCAGGACCCTCTCTGGACCGAAGCAGTCCATTCCCTCCCTGGGTCGAAACTCCTTTTTTCCCTGGATCGAAGGATCCCTCCTGCACTTTATTTTTTTTGTTTTTATTCTCATAGACTTCTTTTTATCTTTTTAATTAACATTAAAATAAAAAAAATCACAAAAAAACATTAGGTTAGTTTTTATTCAAATTAATTTTGTAAACAAATTAATTAATTATTTTAACTTCATTTTATCAATTTAAAATAAACTAGACATAGGAGTATTTAATTCAAATATCTTCTTAATCAAAAACAACCAAAAAGATTTTCTTATTTACTTAGAAATCTCTTAGACGTCTCTTTTCCTTGTTTTACGCGCGTTTATTTTATTGTAATTGCCTATTGGGATGTAATAGCTTAACTAAGACCCTTTACTGCTTTATTCCCCCTAATTTTGGACATGTAAATAATCCCCCTCCCCGAAAGCCTTGTAATAGCGTAGGGTTTACAATTCCCGCACTTTAAATTCCTGTACATATATTAAACTACTTAGATGTATGCTTACTAGGATTGCATGACAAGATTAACTCTTAAACTTAAAATCAACAATAGCTCACCATGACATGCAAGAGTAAAGTAACTGAAAATTGACACACTTGCACATGCCACTCTTAGGGTACACCTCACTTGGTTGCCTCGAACGTGGTCATTAAGTATAGGATGTTTTAGAGGTCGTCCTTTGTCCCAAGATCATAAGTTGCCTCGAAATGGTCGCCTCGATAAAAATGATCTAAGACATCAGGATTACCACTAAAGCGTCCTAACGTTGCTTTAGTGACCACACGTCCCTAAAATCGAATTGACTCGAAAACTCCAACGACGGTGCTACCTACTCCTCAATAGCAGGATAGTACTGTCTAAAGGACATTTGCACAATTAAATTCCCTTTTGAGTAGGTAGAGGTTCTTAAGTACTTGCTCTCTTTTAAAACAAAACAAAAACTTTTCGCACTTACACTTTCTTCAAAAACAAAACTCTTTTCAAAACCCACAAACACAAAGAAAAGCAAACATTTTGAAAACATAGTGAGCAAGTACCTAAGAGCCCGTGGATAACCACGGATAGAAAGGGTGCTAACACCTTCCCTTTCTATAATCTCCTCCCGAACCCGAGAAACATCTCGAAAAGGAATTTTTCCGTGCTTTTGTCCTTTCCCTTGTTGGATAAAATAAAAGACGGTGGCGACTCTTGCTTACCGCGACACTTTGCAAAAACAAACGCAAACGCGAACCAGCATTCAAAAAACAGTCAGTTCTCGTTCCCACCGACCACAGAACTGGAGACTCTGCTGGGGACGTTTAAATAAGTGAGGTGTACCTTAGGATTAGACCACTTGTGTTTTCAATTGTATTGCTTTGTATGCTTTTAATTTTGTGGGCTTGTGTCGGAGTTCTATAGATCCTAACCCGGATCTGGGGTACCCTTTTTAGGTAAGTAGCAGTAAACTGTGAAGGATCCGTCCGGCGTAGACCGACACGGATGAAGCAGTAGCTACGTTGGTGTGGCACCTTAGTCTGTACCGATATCCCTTATGTTGAAACGAGGAGAATATGGGTCTTCTAAGGAGTCATTAAGCACCAACTGACCTTAGAACCTTAAATTGACCAACTTAGCCATAGAACAGTAGCAGTATGCTACACTCATTGAGACTAAAGTCTCGCGATGGTTCCGGCTGCAAGAAAAGGTTGCTAAGCTGGAATTATGACCGATTGAGGGTAGTCAGTGATATTGAGATCCTCTAGAACCCGATTACTATTTTTTTTAGGACAGGTTTAAACCAACTAAACTGAAAGAGGGTAATGCCTAAACTCCACGCCATCCTAAACTTAAGGCTATATGTGTGACTTGTGTGCCTTCAAACTTGAACTACTTGTTATCTGAAAACAGGGGTTCCTTGCAGGTTTTGTTTACAGTCCTTATCCAACAAATTAGATTTATTGCAGGGCTCACTTACATCACCTCACTTTTTGCTTGAACGCATAGCATATACATCATAACATCATACCTTAACATTTCCTTAACCATTTCAAGGATCTCAAGGGTCTGTGATGCAGGTTATGGTAAATCAAAAGTCTAGCAAGGGGCAAAGGGGATTTATTTTCCTCTAGCCAATACCATCTAGAAATCCAAGCACGATAACTTGAGTTAGGGGCTATGACCCACTCGATATGGTGAGCTTGACTCTTGAAGAAGGACTCTCGGCAACATGAAGTTCCTTCAATCAAAACTACCAGATTCAGATTCTAACAGTTTCTTGTTTACCCCGTGAGATCCTTGAAAACATTGCATACATATATCATACATATCATAACAGGTCTTCCAATACAGGTCTCTCATGTTCTCGCTGTTTATTGCAGCAATGGCTTTCCAACCAGACAACCAAGATCTCCGGGCTCAAAACGCCCAACTTCAAGAAATGTTCTTGAACCTATCCCAGGGGCAAGAAGAAATAAAAGCTCTCCTCACAAGGGGCTTGGTCCTAGGGAATCCAGGAGGCATCAGGAATGATCAGTTGGAAGGGCTACAAATTGAGTTGGCAACAATGAAAATCCAGGTGATGGGACAGTTGGTGGGCCAGATGGCTCTCATTCAAGACTTAGCTCAAAGACAAGAAGAGCTCAGGGTCCTCGTCAACAAGCTGCTTCAAAATAACCGAGTGGGGCAAACAACTAGGGTTGAAGATCAAGTCATCATTCAACCACCTTTGGGGCAAGAATACAAGGGAAAAGCTCCTCAGCTTGCTTCAGGGTCACAAGCCCAACATCAACCTCACCAAAAACAACGGGTTGACCGGAGGCAATTTACCAAGCTCAACATGCCGCTGTCTCAAGCTTTACAACACCTGTTAAGATTGAATCTGGTGACATTAAGGGACCCTCCTAAGAATCCCAACACAGCCTCCCCAAGGTACAATCCTGATGCAAGGTGTGCATACCATTCTGACAGTCCTGGACATGACACCGACGACTGTCGGACTTTGAAGAACAAATTCAAGACCTGATTGATGAGGGAGCATTGGAATTCACACAAGATGGTCAGGCTGAGTTCTTCTACCATCCCTCCAAGGTTCACCATTTGAAGTGACAAGTACTGAGACGAGAAGATTTTTGTTCATTTGAATTTTCAAGTTGTAATCTCTTTGTTATTCAAGCAATTATCCATTAATGCCAAACTTTGTTTCATTAATGCATTGCATATGTTTGTCTTGATTTGATCCAATCATTTTCATTATATTTAAACTATGCTTTTTACTCTCTTTATGACATTCAACTCTTGCTAAAAAGTTACAAGCCTTTAGAGGGAGGATGACGAAACAATGCCATAATCTCATACAGTATGCTTTTGGACAGACATTGCTGACGATGTACAGGCATTTCTTTCAAATCCTAAACACTGGAGTTATAAGGAAGATAATCCCTAGTCAACCCCTTCGAGCCAAAGAAGTAGGAGTTTTATGTTTTTAAACAAATTGAAACCTTTGATTTAAACCTGGGGCAGGGTAGTCTCTCAGTTAATTCAAAAGATGTGCATTGAAGTCGCAAAACTCTCAGTTCATAATACAACGAACGACATCAAAAGCATTCCTCTAGAATCAAAAGACAGTGGTGGTTCCTTATCTCATAGGCAGTCAATCTCTCAAAAGAGAAAAGGCCACTGAGCCAAAATCTATAAAGGAGGCTTAAGAAAGCCGGGGCATCCCGCTGACTGTAATCTCGAAAACAAGAACAGTCAGGCAAAAGTTAGGGATAACAAATCAAAAGAACGAGGTCGCTAAAAATCCTCAATAACATGAAAAAATGTTGCAAAAATGATTGCCTTCCAACAAATTCAACTTGTGTGAACCATCACCAAAAACGTCGTTCCAGACTCATTTGGAGTCCAAATGCACAATTAACTGAGTTTAGGATTGAAGAACATCACGAAGAGCGGGTGGGTACAAATATACTTTGAGCCTTTATCCTTTGTTTCTTAAACCGTGAACCAAGCCACATTACAACCCTTCAAAAGTCCTAACTGAAGCATGGGTTAGTTCGAAAGCATACTGTTACAAAAGGTATCCTGACTCCTGTAAAGCTTTGCCCTAAATCTTGCGTTGAATTTGTCTTATAAAAAAAAGTTTTCTGCTAAAAAACACACTTTTCAAAACTTCGAGACAAGCATAAACTTTGCATTATTTGAATATCACTGTTTGCATTTGGCTATTTGTTTGACAGCGGAGAAATTCACACAACGAATATCCGATGAACGAAAACCCTCTCAGTGAACAAAATCACTTCAAAAAGGATGACACTTCCAATCAAGGGGCGTGGCATGATCATTGTCCATCACCTGGGGCAGTCCAATCAAGATTCCAGGACATCTCTCAAAGAAGTGCAGAGTAACCAGGGGCAAATCTCCATCTCCGTCACTTGGGGCATTGAACATCAATCTCAGTGAAGGGTTACATACAGTCAAACATTTCCAGGCAGTGCCACAAACACCTGCTGCTAGGGGCAATGACAAATCTCCCCAGATCCTTCTCATAGGATGACTCCCAGCAAGGGTTTAATCTCTGAAAACATTTCCCCAACTGAATCCACCTCAAGAATCCTCGAGGACTTCCCCCAACGAAGATGTCACCTCTCTAGCGGACTGACGACAGGGTTTATTTCCCCAACAACACCAGGATTCCCCAGCTTGAGTTTGCCTCTACGACTACTACAAATCAAAGGACCATAACTCCTCTTCCCCAGTAAACTACTTTGCAATCCCCAACAAGTTACTGTGAAACCTGGACCCGACCAGATGTCAGTTTAACTTTGACTCCCCAGTAGAGAAACCGACAACCGAGACTCCTGAACTTGTTCCCCAAGAACGAATCAATACTCTCCACAGAGTTCACAACTTTCCCCAATGGAGTTCTCCTCAACAAAACAAGGATCCTCAGTGGAAACATTCTAAGCAAAGTTTGAAGACATACCTACTCTTCAACAGCAGTCCGGGATTCAATAACTCCCCAACGCCTGTCAAGAATTTATTCTCCAAGACAAAATTACATTTCAACAACATTCATAACATGTGCATACAAAATGCATATAACATAAATCTCATTTATTTTGAGAACATCATTACACAATGCATACATCATGACATTGCATACAACTAACTCTTTACCTTTTCAGGAAAGATCGATCAACAGATAAAAGTCATTACCTTTTGGAGTAGCAGTCGTCAAAGATTCCTTCACCATCCCGTTGAGGTAGTAATCGTCCAAGATTCCTTCACCATCCCGTTGAGGTAGTAATCGTCAAAGATTCCTTCATCATCCTGCTGAGGTAGAAGTCATCCAAGATTCCTTCACCATCCTGCTGAGGTAGTAATCTTCCAAGATTCCTTCATCATCCTGCTGAGGTAGAAGTCATCCAAGATTCCTTCACCATCCTCCTGAGGTAGTAATCGTCCAAGATTCCTTCATCATCCTGCTGAGGTAGAAGTCATCCAAGATTCCTTCATCATCCTGCTGAGGTAGTAATCGTCCAAGATTCCTTCATCATCCTGTTGAGGTAGTAATCGTCCAAGATTCCTTCATCATCCTGCTGACGTAGAAGTCATCCAAGATTCCTTCATCATCCTGCTGAGGTAGTAATCGTCCAAGATTCCTTCATCATCCTGCTGAGGTAGAAGTCATCCAAGATTCCTTCGTCATCCCGTTGAGGTAGTAATCGTTAAAGATTCCTTCACCATCCCATTGAGGTAGTAATCGTCCAAGATTCCTTCACCATCCCGTTGAGGTAGTAATCGTCCAAGATCCTTCACCATCCTGTTGAGGTAGTAATCGTCCAAGATTCCTTCATCATCCTGCTGAGGTAGAAGTCATCCAAGATTCCTTCACCATCCTACTGAGGTAGTAATCGTCCAAGATTCCTTCATCATCCTGCTGAGGTAGAAGTCATCCAAGATTCCTTGATCATCCTGCTGAGGTAGTAATCGTCCAAGATTCCTTCATCATCCTGCCGAGGTAGAAGTCATCCAAGATTCCTTCATCATCCCGTTGAGGTAGTAATCGTCAAAGATTCCTTCATCATCCTGCTGAGGTAGAAGTCATCCAAGATTCCTTCACCATCCTGTTGAGGTAGTAATCGTCCAAGATTCCTTCATCATCCTGCTGAGGTAGAAGTCATCCAAGATTCCTTCATCATCCTGCTGAGGTAGTAATCGTCCAAGATTTCTTCATCATCCTGCTGAGGTAGAAGTCATCCAAGATTCCTTCATCATCCCGTTGAGGTAGTAATCGTCAAAGATTCCTTCATCACACATCATTATCAAAAAGACCTCCTCTGGTTAGATTTATTTCTCCCAATTAATGACAGGCAATCGGAGACCTTCAAATAACAGTCCAGATACGATCCAGATTCGGATATAATTTTGTCACTCATTCAAATACAGTCCAGTAATCGCCCCTGGATGGCATCTTTAAGCCCATCTCCAATGACTATCCATTACCTCTCTTGCAGATGGCATCTATAAGCCCATACTCCTACCAACCATCTCCAAATGGCATCTGTAAGCCCATTCCCGACGTCACAATGCTGATACTACACCATGCGAGTGCAAATTTCTGGGCACTCTAGTGTTCAATTATCTTCCACCTTCGGATCGCGAAAGGCTAGAAAGCCAATCTATATCCTCAGGTTTAAGAAAATTGAACAGGGGCAACTGTTGCACCCCAAAATTTGCCCTCTCATGTTTTCCAAAGCCTTCCCCCTGCCTGGTTGATCACAAACTCTTGCCTAAGGAAAAATAAGATTTTTGAGTGGTACTTCAAATACCTTTCGATTGGCATCCTGAAAGACACTTCGATTGACATTCTGGACAAGCATTTCGATTGGCATCCTGAAAGACCCTTCGATTGGCATTCTGAAGGAGTATTTCAATTGGCATTATGGACAAGCATTCGATTGGAATTATGTCAAGGCAATTTCGACAGGCATGTCAACCATGTCCTTCGATTGGCATGAACAACACCTTTTGATTGGCCTGTTAGCAGAGCATTTCGATTGGAATCCTTCGATTGATATTTGGGCCAGGCCCATTCGAAGGGTACGTAGGGAGTCCATTCGAAAGAGGCAAATCAGGACTAATCGAAGAGCATGGCCTGAAAGCACTCGAAATCCAAGCGTCCAGGTTCATTCAAGGGACACGAATGTTTCAAAAAAGGAAATGATTTAATGTGTTTGATTTTTGTCCAGAGCGTTAAAGGCCTATTTTAATGGCTGTCCCTTGCCATTTTCGTGCACTCCCACACTCCTATAAATAGGAGGCCAGTGACACATTACAACACACAGAAAATTACACGAAAAATCACACGAAAATCATAGAACGAAAATTATACACATACAAAAAAAATCTGCAGGAGAACAAAACATTGGAGAGACGCTGCCCAGAATTTTCCAAGCCAAAGCAGTCCCTCAGATCGAAGGTGCCTACACCCAGAAGCCCTCAAATCAAAAGTGCCTACATCCAGGAAGTGCCCAGATCGGAAGTGCTTGCGCCCAGAAGTGCCCAGATCGAAAGTGCCTGCGCCCAGAAATCCCAGATTGAAAGTGCTCCCATCCAGCCAGTGCCCAAATCGAAGACTCAATCTGCAGGTAAGAAAGGGTAAATTGTCCAACCTTACATTTTCATAAACGCATTATTACTTGTTGTTACCTTTGATTTGCCATCTTAGACAGGATCAAAAGGCATGGGTTTGGCACCTAGGTCATATTTTTCGTGTGCTAACATTTGCTGCAGATTTAGCCTGAAGAGACCCCAACAAGTGCAGGATCGAAGGGCCTGGTATTCAATACCCAGGCCCTGCATTTTTGTTTCGCTCACATACTTTTGCAGGTATAACATCCCAGATCGAAGGAGAGTCCTTCTCTGGATCGAACCCATTAGCGTGCTGGATCGAAAGAGGTATCTCATCCCTGGATCGAAAGCCATGACCTCCATGATTGAAGGGCAATCCTCTTCCCTGGATCGAAGGCTACTCACACCTTACTGTCTGACCCAATCGAAAGGACCAGGACCCTCTCTGGACCGAAACAGTCCATTCCCTCCCTGGGTTGAAACTCCTTTTTTCCCTGGATCGAAGGATCCCTCCTGCACTTTTTTTTTTTTTGTTTTTATTCTCATAGACTTCTTTTTATCTTTTTAATTAACATTAAAATAAAAAAAATCACAAAAAAACATTAGGTTAGTTTTTATTCAAATAGTAAACAAATTAATTAATTATTTTAACTTCATTTTATCAATTTAAAATAAACTAGACTTAGGAGTATTTAATTCAAATATCTTCTTAATCAAAAACAACCAAAAAGATTTTCTTATTTACTTAGAAATCTCTTAGACGTCTCTTTTCCTTGTTTTACGCGCGTTTATTTTATTGTAATTGCCTATTGGGATGTAATAGCTTAACTAAGACCCTTTACTACTTTATTCCCCCCAATTTTGGACATGTAAATAATCCCCCTCCCCGAAAGCCTTGTAATAGCGTCGGGTTTACAATTCCCGCACTTTAAATTCCTGTACATATATTAAACTGCTTAGATGTATGCTTACTAGGATTGCATGACAAGATTAACTCTTAAACTTAAAATCAACAATAGCTCACCATAACATGCAAGAGTAAAGTAACTGAAAATTGACACACTTGCACATGCCACTCTTAGGGTACACCTCACTTGGTTGCCTTGAACGTGGTCATTAAGTATATGATGTTTTAGAGGTCGTCCTTTGTCCCAAGATCATAAGTTGCCTCGAAATGGTCGCCTCGATAAAAATTATCTAAGACATTAGGATTACCACTAAAGCGTCCTAACGTTGCTTTAGTGACCACACGTCCCTAAAATCGAATTGACCCGAAAACTCCAACGACGGTGCTACCTACTCCTCAATAGCGGGATAGTACTGTCTAAAGGACATTTGCACAATTAAATTCCCTTTTGAGTAGGTAGAGGTTCTTAAGTGCTTTCTCTCTTTTAAAACAAAACAAAAACTTTTCGCACTTACACTTTCTTCAAAAACAAAACTCTTTTCAAAACCCACAAACACAAAGAAAAGCAAACCTTTTGAAAACATAGTGAGCAAGTACCTAAGAGCCCGCGGATAACCACAGATAGAAAGGGTGCTAACACCTTCCCTTTCTATAATCTACCTCCCGAACCCGAGAAACATCTCGAAAAGGAATTTTTCTGTGCTTTTGTCCTTTCCCTTGTTGGATAAAATAAAATACGGTGGCGACTCTTGCTTACCGTGACACTTTGTAAAAACAAACGCAAACGCGAACCAACATTCAAAAAACAGTCAGTTCTCGTTCCCACCGACCACACCTTGTATCAGTCCTCAAGAGTGTGATAAAGAGTTTTGAAAACTTTGTTTGAAAAGTGTTTGAAAGTGTGGGGTGTAAAAAGAATTGTTTGAGCAAGTACCTACCAGTTATCTACCTACTCGAAAAAGTTTGTTCTTTTCCTCCTATCCTTAAGACAGTGTTATCCCACTATTAGTGAGTAGGTAGCCCTAGTCGTTGAATGTTTGAGGGAATCGAAAGGGGCGTACGGTCACTAAGGCAACATGGCAAGATCTCTTAGTAATGCCCTAAAGCCCTAAGATCACTTTTATACCGAGGCAACAGTCGAGAGGGTCATCAAGGGACTAGTGATCTCTAGACTTAAGGACAACCACTAAGAAATCTCACGTTTCGAGAATTGTGACCGTAATTCAAAGGCAACCGAGTGATGTATACTCTAAGGGTGCAAGTGTGTAGCAATGCGCTTTTTAAGATATATACAGGTATATACACAATGATATACAAGTATATACAGAATATAAAAACGATAAAATAAAGGGTGCTACGCTATTACAGGCTTGGGTGCAAATACATAAAGAATGACTGAAAAAAATAAAGTGCGGAAATAAAAAACCCTAATTAGCTATTACAAACCGGGCGCAGTTACATCAATAATAAAAAATAATTGTACGGCAAAAATAATGACGCGCGAGAATTAACTGGATAAAAGTTCAAAAACCCTAATAAATTTAATTTGATTATTAAAAATATTTTTTGGATTTTATGAAAAAAAGAATTGAATTTTGACCTAATTTTTTCTAATTAATTTTAATAAATGAAAACCAAATAAGTTGATGAAATTAATTAATTTGTAAAAAAATAATTTAATAAAAAACTAAGTCCTATTTTTTTTGTGATTATTTTCTGATTAAAGAAATAATTTGAAATAAAAAACAATTGAAATAATAAGATAACAAAATAAAATAAAATAAAAGAGAAAAGAATGGGCCTGAGGGGTGTAAACCCAAACTGGAGGGTTGCATGCTGAAATTCTGTCCAGAGCCCAATCTTTTGTGACCCATAGCTGTGTGTGATTCAGTGTGGCTGTGCTAGGAGAGTCCATCATGGGGAGCTTCATTGGAAGCGTTTGATCTGGGCGTAGATGATCCAAGGGTGATGGATCTGGAGGCGTATGATGAGCGCGCTTGTGATGAAAGCATAGAATCTGCAAGGAAATGTTGAGAAAAATATTATGCAGGAGGCAGGGATCGAACGCCTGACCTCCTACACGTGCGTTTTGAAAACCCTTCACTTGTACCACTGAGCCAACGTTTCATTCGTTGAATAATATAAACACAATATATTATATTTAATAATGGTCAGTAGTGATAAATAAAAAGTGCGTGCCATTCAAACTGGCCACTCCTGTTTTGACACGCCTTCATCTTCTTCGTCGGACCATCGTTTTAGGCAGGGGGTTTTACCTACAGACATGTGATGTAGTTATAAACTTGCATATCTCAAAAATCACAACCACACAATAAAAATTTAATCCAAGAATATATATCAATTTGGTTTGATCCCGTGAGTACAATGGTACTCATCTTTTGCCCTGATTTTTCCTAAAACGAAAAACCCTAAAAAGAACCTTAAAACCCTAACAATGACATTCAGTCAAATATGCATAAAAACACACAATTAATTATGCAAACATGTTCTAAATGATTATACAAACATGAATATATATTTGGAATTCATTTATCATGCGTGTATAGTCAAAACCAAATTCAAGAAAAGAGGCAAACCGTGATACTGGTATGGGGCGTTTCTGGGTGTGTTAAGGCGTGGTAATGGTCCAGATAGCTCCCAAATACTGCCAGGAATTGATAGCTAGCCTTGAAAGTCCTTGAATCTCCTTGTAGATAAAAATTCGATCACAACTTTCTTGTCAAAAAATGGAGTTTTTTCTCTCAATTCCACACGGTCAAATCCTCTTTTTTGTGGTCTGGAAATGTTATGCATATATAGTAGAATGAATTAGGTTAACAAAACTGAATTAAATCTTGAAGATTGAGTGAGAAAAGATTTGATTTGTGTCTTAAATTTTTTATTTCCAAAATAGGCCAAATCTTTCTATTTTTATTCTAATCACCACTTACACGAAATCCTTGAGTTGCCAGCTGATTATAGACTCATCATCTGCTCATAAAATCAAATCTTGGATTTTTTTTATTATTCCACTATTTTATTTGATTTATTTTGATTTTAATGAATAAAAATAAAAACAAATAATAAAAATAATGAAATAACGTATCAGTGAGCTCAGGTGTCGTGGACCATGTTAGGAATAAGATTTAAGCATGCAAACATGGGCCCATTTGGAAAAATTCGAGTTTGGTCATTATTTGCTTCATGCATATTTCCAAAAATGGTCAACTTTAGCAATGCATATCTCTCTCATTTTTAACCCTAAGAGGGTGTTCTTTGACTTTTTAGAGAGCTTGGGATTTCCTCTAAGCAACCCTTTTGGTTTCATCTCAATTGGATCTTCCATGTTTATGTAAGGAGCTTTGACCCAAAAGGTGTTTTTGTTGACTTTTTGAAAGGACCTATAATGTATGAACTTTTATCTTTTGATTGAGGCATTTATTGGACTTGATGGATGAAGAGGGGTTATAGAGAATTGGATTCTCTTCAAAATGAGCCTTGGTTGGAAAAATTTTGATAAAGTATGATAAAGTTATGCTTGGTCAAAGTTTGGTTGACTTTTTCTATAGAAACCCTAATTTGCTATTTTTGACTTTTGATGAGTTAGGAGCATTTCTTGAGGAATCATGATCAACCCTTGATAAAATGATTGATAATATTTCAAAATATTGATGTTGACCAAAAATCTTGAAGTTTGACTGTATTTGGGCCATAGTTGACTTTTGACCTAGTACAGTTGATTTTCCAATACTTGAGCAGTTGACTGAGCAAACTTGTTGTTCAAGGCATGAAATTTGGCATGGGTGATCTTGAGGACATATTAGACAATGGATAACATTTGGGATCCTTTGGACTCCTACATATTGCTTGAAATTGAAACCTTAGTTTGAGGCTTATTGCCTTAGGAGGAGAATTTGTCTGGTCAATTCTTGGTCATCCTAGGGTAATTGTGGACCTCTAGAGGCGTATCTTGAGTGAAAATGGGAGGGAAAATTTTGGGGTACAACAAGTATATTATGAAGAGGGAAGGTGTTAACACCCTTTTCATCCGTAGTTTTCTATGGCTCTTAATCGCTAGCTCACTTTCTAGAAATTCTTTGTGCTTGTGTATGTTTGAAAATATTTTGAAAATGCCTAAGCGCGGAAATTTTGTAATGATTCTCGTATCGATGAGAATGTAAACAAAATATTTGTTTTGAAAATATTGTAGAAGAAAGTGTTGTTTTGTGAAAAGATGTTTTGTTTTGAAAAGTTTGTGAGCAAGCGACTAGGAGCATTCTACCTACTCAAAAAAAATCTTTGTTCTTTTCCTCCTCCTTTAGATAGTGCTACCATATCATTAGTTAGTAGGAAGCCCTATCATTGGATGTAAGGGACATGCGCGTGTCATTGTTCAGTCATAGAAAGCAACTTGTAGGATGCTTTAACAATTTTCATAAGGGATTAAGATCATTTACCGAAGGCAACATCGAAGGGTCATCGAGGGACTACGATCTTTTTACCGAGGGTCTTTGCTAAATCATCCCACGTTCGAGGTACGTGACTATTATTTATTTGAGGCAACAAGTGAGGGTCACTATAGAGGTGCGTGTGTGCGAAATGTGTTATGTTTCAGGTGTTAGTCTTGACATTAGGTTATCTAATGTTGATTTTTTACGTCTTACCATGCATGCCTAATTAATCTAGCAGTTAAAAATATACAAGTGCAGAAAAATAAAAATGCGAGAAATAATCTACGCTATTACATCGTTTCGGGGATGGGGAGTACAAACCATAAATTGGAGGAAAAAAGTAAAGAAGTCCTAATCATCTATTACAAACTATTGACAGTTACAATATTGGAAAACAAATGCCAAAAAAAAAGTAAATGAGCGCGCGGAGATTGAAAAGGGAAAAGATATAAAGAAACCTAAAAAACTTTCTAAGTGTTTTAGAAAATATTTTTGGTGTTTTTTTGTTTAGAAAAAACAATTGCAATTTAAAATAAAAATAAAACCTAATTCTAATTAATTTACAATTTAATTATTTAAAATGAAAGAAAGTGTGATTAAATTAATTAATTTTTATTTATAAAAAATAAACTAGTTTATTAAAACCTAAATCTAAATTTTTTATGATTTTCTGATTTTTTCTGATTAAATAAATAAATAAATGAAATTGATTAAAAAAAGAAAATAATTAAATTAAAACAAAAAAAAAAATCAATGGGCCTGCGTTGTAGAAGAAATTGGGGGGATGTGAATTTGAATTTTGTAAAAGCCCAAACACTTTTGGCCCAGGCGTTGGAGGGAATATCTTCATGATTCTGTGTGGCACTCCCATGGGATCTATCATGAGTGTGTGAATCTGGAACGTTTGATCTACATCTATTGAGATTTGATGGTGTTGATGTGAGTCTACAGGATGCACGCGTATGCCTAACTTGCACAGGATCTGTAAATAAAATGATAGAAAATAAAATGCCAGAGGCAGGGATCAAATCCCTGCCCTGGCACACCAAAGCCTTTGCACACACACGCTTGGCACTGGGGTGGTTGTTTCATCTGTTTATAAAATAACTTCGGTTAAATATATTTTAAAATGATTTTTTTTGAAAAATACAGATGGCGCCATGGCCATCTTCTTCTTCCTTATGACACATTTCCATGGCCAAACTCGTATTTCTTCCATCCTCCATCAATTTGAAAAATGGAAAATACTAAATTGCTCAGAATTTCACCACGATTTCAACCATATAACTTATTAAAGCTATCACTCAAAGATGAAAACGAATTTCCAGAAAGTACCAGTTAAACCCTAACTGAAAAATTCAATCAATCTATGAACATGGTGGATTTTAAGCAAAGTTGAGGATTTAGATAGCTTTAGTAAGATGATATCTACATTTCTAATCACAAAATTGATGCTAAAGATGCTTATATGAGAGTATTCAGTTTCGAAAAACTTACCTCTTGAAGCAAAACCCCAGAACTCGTACGAGTGCTCCCAGGTGCAAGTTGATGATCCAAATAGATTTCTTGGACCTCACTGAGTGTGTTCCAACCCCTAGCTTGCTTTGAAACTTGCTGAAACGATCCAACAAATTCAATATGCAAGCGACTGTTTTTTGAGTGAGAGGGTGAGAATGGCACGATATCAATTTGGATTTTATCGTCTGGATAACTTCTAAATGAGTTTTAGAAACTTTGTAAATGATAACAATGGAAAATGCACGAGTAGAATGAGAAATGGAATTTTGAGTCTTGAAGAACTTTCTACAATGGTGTTTTGGTGCAAATTCTCGTGTCCTTGAGTTATGAGCTTTGAAGACTATTTATAGAAGTTGAATTTGTCTATGTAACTTGCAGAAATCAGGTTTAGTTCATATGGAAGGCTGGTTTGGCCATTTGGTTTCAAATTGCACAAAATGCAAATTTTCTTCATGATGAAGAAAGGAGTGAATCAAGGGATTCTTTCCAAGCTTTTCAGAATTTGTAGATTACTTCTGATATTGAGAGATTTGTTGTGATCTTTAAAACAAATTTCAAGCTTGAAAGAAGAGAGTGGTTAGCAAAAGGTGATCTTTACCAAAGTAGAAATGTTACTTTTGCAATTTTAACCATAAATGGTATCAAGACTTGGACAAAGCTTCAAATCCTTATGTAATACACTTAGGATTCGTAAAAATATCTTATCAAGGTGAGATTTAGAAGTTAAATGACCTGAAAAGTGAGATCATGTAACTTAGGTTTGAGATTTGGCCATAAGGTTTTCAAAAGAGATGACCTATAATTCAAGTATGGATTCCCTACTTCATCTCTTCTAAATTTTTGGGTCAAGTATGAGAAATTCATGCTCTTGGACATTTTGGAAAGATTGAAACATTGTCTACAACTTTCATGTTGAATACTTTTGTTGAATCAACGGGGAAATTGGTGAAAATTGGCCAAGAAGTTGAGATGAAAAACTGATCAAAAATATTTCTAAGTGATAGATAAAAAGTATCAGAACATCATGGGTCCATATCTCTTAATCCATGCACTTTTTTAGGATCATCCAAAACACTTAGAAATTTTTTGTTGGAAAATTTTACAACTTTTGACTTTTCTTGACTTTTTTTTATTCTTGATGATCAAACTTGATAATTTTGAATACTTTGATGATTCTTGATTTTTGAATTCCAATGTGGACCAAAAAGTCAAAGTTTGACTTTTGTATGACCGTTGACTTTTTTATCAACTGATTCAATTCTTCAACTATTAATCACTTGTATTTTTGGAAATGACTTGAGCCATGTAATTTGGTCAAGATATTGTATTTGATCCCTTGAGATCATGCTTTAAGCCAGTAGGTCATGCACTAGGCCAAAAGTCAATGATCAGTCATCTTCAATCAAAACCCTAATTTGGCAATTTTTGACCTTTGATGATTTGATGGCTTTCCTTGAGGAATCATGATCAAATATTGATCAAATGAGGAATATCACCTTAAAATGTTGATGTTGACAAAAAAATCTATAAGTTTGATTGTATGTTGACCATAGTTAACCTTTTACCCAATATAGTTGACTTTCAATCTTTTGAGCCATTGACTGACAAACATGTGATGCAAGACTTGAAACTTGACATAAGCATTATTGAGGACCTACGATGAACCATGAAAGTCATTTGAGACCCTTGCAACCCAATATTCTTTGAGAAGCACTAAACCCTAGTTGAAGACCCTTTCTTAGGAAGAGGTTTGAACAGTCAACTTTTGAGTGGCTTTGAGTATTTGAGACCTTTGTGAACATGTTTTGAAGAAAATGGGAGGGAAAATTTTGGGGGTACACCAACGCTGCTCCAGAAAAACATGAGACTTTCTCCACTAGGGTATAATAGATACGCTGATCAAAACATCTCCTCAAAAAAACCTGACTTGGGCAAACTTCTCTGGGAAGAAAAGATATAAACTTCATGGGGAAAACAAATGAAAATATTACCGGGGAGAATAATACCAACCACGAAGATGCAGGGAATCAACTTCAAGGGGATATAAAAAGGTATCCAGTCCAATGAAATGATTCTTCCCAGATTCTTCGAAAAGAAAAGACCGCACTGAAGGAGAAAATTGTACATAATCATGTTGAAATGCACTTCTTTGGAGATAAACCCTCTGGGAGGGACAAACTCTTGAACAAACTCTTAACAAGAGTGCCGACTTTAGCGAGGATCACGCATGGGTATATTTTCACTGGAGATAAGGAATTCTATCTAGGAGAAAGTACGCCTTTATTAGGGATGAATGATTCTGTTTTGAGCAGACGTGAACATTCATTGTGGAAATTGGATCCCATTCTACAGAAATCTTCATGTTGGTCGCATACAAACCTTTCTTGATTCATTTTTCTAGTATGCTTCTTGTCCTAAAATACCAACCATACTTGCAAAAAATAAATTGTAGCAATATGCCCCATGTGTGGAATGGCAACCTCTGTTTAGGAATAAACAATTTGAACTACCAACCACTGGTTAAGAACTGTGATGCAAGATTACAACCTTATCATGTCAACTCCGAGGAGAAATGCCACTAAAAAATGGACTTTGGAGAAGATACTACAAAAATAAGTTACAGTCCACTGAAAAGAAATCATCTTAACTTCAAACAGCTTCTAAATTTCTGGAGAAAAGAACGATTATCCTCCTGCCGAGAAATAAGGAATACTTTGTTGGGGAATAAAGATCTCGGAAGAGAAACCCCTTAGAAGACAGACCTTTGTCAAGTAGAAATGGATCTTTTACGGAGGAAAGGAATCCTTTTAGACAACAACATTTCCATCAGGAACCTTGTATGGGTAACAACCTCACATAATTCCCGCTCTCTTGCTCTTATCCTGCTGAGAATAACCATCCAAACTTTGATTAGGGATAATGATCCTGACTTCTGTCGAAAATGCCAATAACCAAAACTTGGGTCTCTGACTTTTGATGAAGGAACACCAGTACATGGATTTACGTCCCTGACAAGCTGTGGATAACGATCTTGACTTCCCTCTCTTCAAATTCACAAGTTGTTTAGTCTGCGACTAGACTTAACTTGATCAACTCTAAAATGGAGGAATGCCTCTGCATAATGCCTTGCCCCGGTCTGTAGGGCTTAAAAAACTTGCCTCAAGAGGACTTTCTGAGATCTGTACCATCAAGATAAACAACCCTAGTATTATGAACTTTGGAGCACAGCTCCTAGCTAACCATAGTGGGAAGTGATTTTAACCATGCTTGGGAGAGTGCCCCTGATTACTCAGCACTTTGAGAGATTCTTCGAATCTTGGTGTAACTGCCCCAGTTTGAATGTACTTTGAGGGATCAAATCCCGAGTTGAGTGCCTCAGATTGGCTGAACACTTATCCAATGGAGTATTCAACATGCTTGCCCCTGCTCAACAGAGTCTCGACAAACTTTTCTTCGTCTCATGCTCGGGTAGAAATGAGAAGTTCATAGAGTTTTAGAGACAACACAACCTTAAGGTGGCCGACTTATGTCTTGAAAGTATGCTACTTCACAACCATACTTCTCAACTTAGATTGCTTTGTTCTCCAATGGATACTTGAAGAGAATACGTCCCTCGGGACCAACTTCAAATAATGCACCATTGCTCGACAGAGACTTCTAGACAATCACTTTTGCAATTTTCTTCATATCACTTCTCAAACTGGTATTATTTTACTCAACAAAGTCAATAGAAGGTTTGCCCCAAATTAAGATCATCTTCAAAAATGATTTACCTTTCAACGGTATTGTTGTACCCCAAAATTTTCCCTCCCATATTTCTCAAGACATGTCAAGAATAATCTTCAAGTTGTTCAAAATGGCTCAAGGGTTGGACAGTCAAAAACCTCCTAAGACAGTCAAATCACCTCCTAAGGCAGTCAAGTCAAAATTAGGGTTTTGTGTTGGATCAAGGTCCTTAAATCCAAATGGACTCAAATTATTTCCAATGTCCTAGTGTGTTCATAAGACCATCCATGTAAAATTTCAAGCCTTGCACAGAAAGTTTGGTCAGTCAATTGCTCAAGAAGCCCAAGAATCGACTATGCTAGGGCAAAAGTCAAATGTGACCTACAAATAGTCAAACCTCAATATTTTTTGTCAACATTCTATTTTGAAGGATAATTCATCATTTTATCAAGGGTTGATCATGATTCATCAAGGATTGCTCAAGATTCATCAAGATTCAAAAGTTGCTAAATTAGGGTTTTGTGGGAAAAGTTAACTCAACTTTGACCAAGCATAACTTTCTCATACTTTATGAGAAATGACCCATCTAAAGCTCATTTTGAAGAGGATGAAATTTCCTACAATCCATCTTCACACCCCCAAGATCAAGAAATGCACTCACAAGAAGTTACAAATTTGGACATTATAGGTCATTTTTGAAAGTCAACAAAAACACCTTTTTTTTCCAAAGCTTATAATTTGAGCATGGAATATCAAAATGATATGATACCAAAAGGGTTGGTTAGAGGACATCTCAAGCTTTCTAAAGAGTCCAAGAACACTTCCAAAAGTTCAAAATTAAGGAAGTTATGCATTGTTGAAGTTGGGCATTTTTCCAAAATTGTCAAAAGTCAACTATCCTCAAAACTCCAATTTTTGACAAAAGGGCCCACGTTTTTCCACTTGATTTGGTCTTGACATGCCACACACGTTTCCCATACTTAATTTCATGACCATTCATTTATTTTTCTATTTTATTTTATTTTTATTGATTTAATTCATTTTAAATCAATATTAAATCAAATAAAATCTAAAAATTGATGTAAAGGGATCTTTGTGATTTGTACAACTTGCAATTATCATTATTCACTCAATCAAATCGCATCATGGCTCATTCAAGCATAAAAAATCAGATATTGCCTATATTTGGAAATATGGTTATGGTGATCAAAATCAAATCCTAATTCTTCAATGCACATGGATATTGGCCCATATTTTGACCTAGAATCATTCTATTATATGCAAGCAAGCCTCACAAACCTAGAACACGCATAGAGGACTGCAGAAACGGCCATAAGAATTGGAGAAAAAAGCTTGAAAACCTTGGATCTGAAATTGCACTTAGAGACCTTTTCAGGATCAAACAAAGGTTCCAATCGCTTCCTTGGATCTCATTGAAGCAGTGCCAATCATTATCGCGTGCTCTTCTGCCTCCAAAAGCCCTGTGTGATACGGTGGGAGAACTGACTTGAGGTTTTGTGATTGTTTTCGCAAATGTTTCGGTTGAGCAAGAGTCGCCATCGACTTTTTATTTTATCCTAAGGAAAGGTTAAAAAGCACAGCAAAAACCTTTGAGATGTTTTCTTGGGTTCGGGGAGTAGATTATAGAAAGGGAAGGTATTAGCACCCTTTCTATCCATGGTTATCCATGGGCTCTTAGTTACTTGCTTAGATCAACTTGCCTTGATTTTCAATTGTTTGAAATGGTGCTTTGTGTGTGGGTTTGAAAATGTTTTGAAAAGAGGCCAATGTGGTGGCAACCTTTGTAATGATCCATGTTGGGATGTATACAAAGGTGTATATCTTTTTGAAAAGTTTTTAATGTTTTTGGGAATTTTTTTGAAAGTGTTGTGATGTGTGTTTTAAAAAATAGGCAAGTGTTTTTGTTTTGCAAGTTGGCAAGTAACCAAGAGATATCTACCCTAAATTTCTCAAAGATCTTTGCTATGTTTTAACCCTTTTAACAATTTTGTTCCACCATTGTATTTGGTGGACAATCTTGTGTCTAGGATGTGTAACGGGACGGGCGCGGGTCATCGTTTAGACCATGATTGCAATAGTGCCAAGTGTCTTTGGCAGTTTTTTCCTTTAAGGGACTTGATCATTTTTAGGCAACTTTCGAAAGCGTCATCGAGGGACTATGATCATTTGGTATTGTTTTGTTTTGCCAAAGACACTTAACATGCAATATGGCACATTATTGAAGGCAACAAGTGGAGTACCCTAGGGGTGCAAGTGTGATTGGTGTTTGTTCATTTTCATGCTTTTATCTTGGAATTAGGTCAAGCTATTTGTTTGGTTGATTTTTGCATACAAAACCCTAATTCTATCATGGCATATTTAGAAAGCTTTTAAATGCGGAATTTAAAGGTCCTAAATTATTACAACACAATTATGGGATGGGGGGTACAAATGTTCAAATGGGGATATTTTAGCAAGAAATTAAAACCTAAGCTATTACATACAAATTGAATATACAAGGTATTTAATTATACAATAATAAAATAAAATACAATAAAACATGCAAGATGCAAAAAATGATTTTTTATATGTATGTAAAAAAGTATTTTTTATGTGTTGAATAAACAAAAATAAAAAGAAGATTAATTTTGGATATTTTTATGGTTAGGGCAAAAACCCTAATTTTAAAAATAAAAGGTATTTATTATATATTATATGCAATATTTATTAATTATGTACAAAAAATAAATAAAAAGAAAGTATATTGTAAAAAAAATGATTTTTGAGGTCAAATATTAATAAAATGGAAAATGTATTATTTTTGTATTTTTAACCTAAATATACTAATAAATATATAAGTATTTATATTATTTTCTAAATATATTAAATATATACAAAAATAAAATATTTATTATTTACAAAAAAAAGTATATTTTTTTATAAAATGTTTTCAAAAGATAAAATAAAATAAAAATCAGAAATAAAATGTGTTTGTATTATTTTTAGTGTTTTTAAATAAAAGATATTATGTATTTATTTACATATAAACTAAATGAAACAAAATAACTATCAAATAAAATGCAAAAAAAATGTGAGAAAAATATTTTTTTATATTTTTTCATGCTTAAATAAAAATATAGAAACAAAATCAAAAGGAAAAAATTAAAAATGACAAATATATCTCAAAATGGGCCAGGGGGTGCATGTGTAAAAAGATGGTGCAAAAAGGAAAAAGAATCAGGCCCAGCCCAAAGGGGTTGTCTTCAACCTCCAGACTGTCTTCCAAACAAAAAAACGCGTGCTTCCTGCTATCTCATGATTCCTGGACTTTCAAGCAAAACTCATAACACAAAAAATGTAGAGCATCATGTCACGAGTTCATACATATAAAAAACTTGATCTGACTCTCAGAAATGAGAGAGAATTTCTTCTCCCCCAATTTCTGACCTAAGTTTTTGTCAATGTTCAGGTCTTAAATTCTCTCAGCATATGCAATATAAATGGAAAGTGAGGATATGGGTGGCTTCAGGGACATGAGTATGACATTTTTCGTTCATAAACCTAAACCTAACTCTTCCTAGATTGAGAGATAGAAGTCCATGAACTTACCTGTTCAGCTTGGATCGTGTATGACAATGGAGGCACTTTCAAGGCAATGTGAGGACTTGTACAACTTGCTTGAAGTTCAGGGATGCTTCTCCAACCTTTAGCTTGCTTTGAAACTAAATGAATCGAGCTATAGAAGTCAACCTGCAAAACAAAAAAAGTGAAAATGGTGAAGTTGGTTAGGGGTGTTACAGTCTATAGCTAGGGCTTGGAATAGTTAGTATGGATGTTATGGAAGGTGTATGAAGTGGTTTTGGCCAAGGCGCACGAATGGATTGAGTTGTAGAAGTTCAACTGCAGAAGGGACTCTGTTTTTTGCAGTAGGATGGTGTTTTGATGAATGATGAGGTTTGGAAGGTAGTTAGCTCGTGCCTTAGCTCAGGTTTGATGTTTAGAATATGTTCAACAAGTTTGCTTAGGCTAGTTCTTGCAGCAATGTGAGATGTTCTTTGTTATGCAATGTTTCTTCTATCTTAAGCAAAGTGTGGCAAGTTGGTTTACAAGCTTTCCTAGGCCCCTCAAGTATGCTGCACACTTGAGTCTTGATCAGTGGGATATGTTCCTGAACTTGTGCCAAAAAGATTTGCATTGTACTTCATAGATTGTAAACTTGACATAAAGTTCACCTTTTCAAAAATGGAAAATGTGCTTTTTCTAATTATGGACTAATCCTTCATGTAATGACCAAATGCATAGAATAACATCTTGGCACAATGGTTTAGCATTTAATTTTTGAGTGTAAATGAGATTAGAGGCCTGTAATGTAGCTTGCACATGCTGAATTTGAAAATGCACAAGTTATGGACATGGAAATGGCTCATGAACAAAGTGACTTTTTCCCATATTGCCAAATTTGATTCTCCCTACCACAAGGGTGTTTGAGAAGTTCTTGGACATTTTGGAAAGCTTGGAATGTCTACTACAATCCATCTTTGTAATGCAAGTTGAGATTCCAAGTGGAAGCATGTGAAAAGTGGCCATGAAGTTAGGCAAAAACCCTGCCTAAAATAGGTCAAAAATTTTCTAAGTTAAGAATGTTTTGCACCCTTGTTCCAAAAATTGTAACTTGAGCTACAAGCTTCTTTTGAGGAAACTTTGTGAATCAAAGTTGTAGATTTTGCAATGGAATACAACTTTCATGTTTTGAGTTTTCCTTGAATCCAAATGTATCTTGGTGACAAAATGGGACAAAGTTAGGAAAAAATTAGGGATTTTCATAACTTAGAAAAATTCTAAGTTATGAAAATTCTTCATTTCAAACCCTAATTTGTGATTTTTGATTTCTTGATGAACAAGTTTCATGATTTGACATGTTTTGATGAAAAATTAATCTTGACACTTGATCTTGACCAAAAAGTCAAAGTTTGACTTTTCAGTATACAGTCAATTTGGCTCAGTTGACTGGAAAATTCATCTGTCAATCTTGTGCATTTGAGATCTTTTGAACTTGTTGAACATGTCATTGAGTCCTTGAGTCCATATGTGAGCTTGGCTAGGTCAAACAGTCAAAAATTGCCTTTGTGCAGTCAAAACCCTAAAAATGACCATTTTGCCCTTTTGATGATCTGATTAAATTTCTTGTGGAATTGTGATCCAAACTTGATCAAATGGTCCATATGAGTTCATAATGTTGATGTGGGTCAAAAATCATGAAGTTTGACTGTCAATTGACCACAGTTGACTTTTTCCCCAATACAGTTGATTTCTAGGTCAACTGTCCAATTGACTGGGCAAAGATTGGAATCAAGGCTTGAAACTTGGTATGGATAAACTTGTGAGTCCAACATGAAGCATGAAAGTCATTTTGGGCATTTTAGGTCAAAACATCTTTGTGCAAACACAAACCCTAATTTGGGTCAACAGTGCAAGGAGGAGTCTTGAGCAGAGTAAACCCTAATTTGATCTTGAGCTCCAAGGGTCTTGTGGTGAGAAAATGTTGAGGAAATGGGAGGGCAAATTTTGGGGTACAACAGTTGCCCTTGTTCAATCTTCTTGAACCTGAAGAGTTAGATTGGCAAGTTTGCCTTTCGCGACTCGAAGGTAAAAGGAGATTGGACACTAGAGTGCCCAGAAATTTGCACTCGCATAGTAGAGTACCAGCAATGTGATGGCGGGAATGGGCTTACAGATGCCATTTGGAGAGATGGTGGATAGGAGGATGGGCTTATAGATGCCATCTGGAGACGTGACAGAACCTTGTTGGGAATGGGCTTATAGATGCCATTTGGAAGTGTTGATCGCGTAAGAGATTCCTTAGCAAGAACTTGCGTACTTTGAGAAAGGAAGATGGTTTCCTGGCCTGTTACAGGTGTTGATCTTCAAACTCTTCATGCAGATATGCCCTGGCTAGATACAGGTATCGAATCTACAATTAGTTGCTCACGGATGTGCCCTGGCTAGATACAGGAATCAAATTTGGAACTTCAAAAGGTTGCTTACAGACGTGCCCTGGCTAGATGCAGGTATCGAATCTCTAAACTCTTCATGCAGATATGCCCTGGCTGGATACAGGTGTCGAATCCACAATCAGTTACTCACAGATATGCCCTGGCTAGATACAAGAATCAAATCTGGAATTAGTCGTCTACAGATATGCCCTGGCTGGATACAGGAATCGAATCTGAAAATTATCGTCTACAGATATGCCCTGGCTGGATACAGGTGTCAAATCTGGAAATTGTTGTCTACAGATGTGCCCTGGCTGGATACAGGTGTCGAATCTGGAAATTATTGTCTACAGATGTGCCCTGGCTGGATACAGGTATCGAATCTGGAATTGTAAAAGGTTGGTAGAGATAGCTTTCCTGGCTGGGTACAGGTGTAAACTTCTGACCCGAGAATGAAAGATAATTTCCTGGCCTGTTACAGGGGTTGATCTTCAAACTCTTCATGCAGATATGCCCTGGCTAGATACAGGAATCGAATCTAGAATCACTCACTCACAGATATGCCCTGGCTAGATACAGGTATCGAATCTGGAATTTGCGATAGTTGATAGTAATCATCTTTTGGATTGATCTTTTCCTGAAAAGGCAAAACATCAGTTGTATGCGAAGTCATGATGCATGATGTCATGATGCTCAAAATGAGATAGTGTTGTATGCACTTTGTCATGTATGTAAGCAGGATGTATGAAATGTGAAATGTCTATGAATGTATTTTCGTCTAGGAAAATAAATCCTTGACGACTGGCCGGGGAATCAAATCTTGGGCTGATGTTGAAGAGTAGAGTTCTTCGCTTCCGCTGGGGATGATGGTTGCAAAAATAAACCGGTAGGAGAAGATGACTCCGTTGGGGAATAAACTTGTTGGAGAGATTACTCTGAGGGGAATAGAATAGGTGAAGAGATTACTCTGCGGGGTATTACTCTGTGGGAAGAGATACTTCGCCGAGGTTTTGATGAGAGCTCCGTTGGGGATTCCACTGATGAGTTATGTTGGGGAATTTGATGAACTCCGCTGGGGGTAGAAAGAACTTCGTCGAGGACGAACTTTCCGTGGTAATTAGCTGAGGATAACCCAGTTATAAGCTCTGGTGAGGAATAACTTTTGAATAAAGTCGGGGAGATGCGTTCGTACTCTGCAGGGGATAAGCTTCCAGAATCTACTGGGGATAAGCTTTCAGACCTGCTGGGGATATGGTTTCCACTCTCCTGGGGAAACTTTGGATTGTACTGGGGAATGGCTCCACTGGGGTGTCTTGTATTCCGCCAGGGAACAATCTTATACTAAGACTTCCGGGGATGCTTGCTGAGGAATGTTTATACTCCGCTGGGGAATATTGAGATCTTCTGGGGATACCCAACTTCCTTAAAGCCAATAGTAGACTAACTCTGCTTGGGGAGAGTATTGCTGACTTGCTAGGGATACTGTGCCTTTTTAGGGTTGATGGAGAACCAACTCTGCCTGGGGAGAGTATTGCTGAATCTTATCTTACTCTGTGGGGAGTTGAGGTAACTTGGTTACGTTCTTCAACCGAACTTACCTTGGTACCTTGGTGGACAAAGAAACTAGATCGCTTAGACAATTCTTTATTGCCCTTGTTTCTGATGTCATCTGTAATTAGTCCTTTGTTTCATATGCAAACATTCATGATTAGCAATTAATGTCAAATGCATATATCAAAAATGAACATTGGACGTTCTTTGCAAAACAAAATAGATAAAGGAAAAATGATTGGCAATTTGTCTGAAAAAATTGAACTTGTATTAATTTTGAAATTTGCCTGTAAATAGGCGTTTTTATATACAGGAGGCTGACGTCCTAGTAAGAGAACGTCGCCAAGCAAAATAGAGTTTATACAATTTTGTGAAAAGGAAACAAAACAACTATGTGAAAAATAATCCCACTGGGTTCCAACTCTGCTATCGCCTTTATGTCTTCAAGCGTCTCATCGCTTTGCTGCTTAGTTGAGGATGAAGCTGATTGATCGTGTCGTCTGAGCCCGAAAGTTGATGCCGAATTCTGGATGCAAGGTGATCCAATGAGACATAGTATTACGCTTTATCCCTAACTTTTGCCTGAACCGCCCTTTCAGGTTTTCAGTCCACCGGGATACCCATTTTTGCCCAAGCCGCCTTTTCAGGTTTTCGACTTGCCGGGTGTACAAATTTTTTTTTCATTTCATCCCTTATTTTTGCCCGAACCCTTTTGGTTCGCCGGGAAGCCCTTATTTTTGCCTAGGTGTGTCAACCTAGCGGGTCTTTAGTTCATGCATAGTATCTTTTTACTATGTCTGCATTGGCGGGGTGAGGAAGGTCGTCACCATCCATGGAGGTTAAAATCATGGCTCCTCCTGAGAAGATATGTTTAACCACAAATGGCCCTTCGTACGTAGGGGTCCATTTGCCCCTGGGATCACTTTGAGGAAGAATGATGCGCTTGATTACCAAATCTCCGACTTGATACTCTTGTCGTCTGACCTTTTTGTTAAATGCCTTGATCATCCGTTTTTGGTACGTCTGACCATGACAAATAGCAGTGAGTCTCTTTTCGTCAATTAGGTTTAATTGATCAAGCTGAGTCTGGATCCAATCATCTTCGCTCAAACCTGCATCCTTCATTATCCGGAGAGAGGGTATCTGGACTTCAATAGGCAAGACTGCCTACATGCCATAGACCAAGGAAAAGGGAGTTTCCCCTGTTGACGTTCGTGCTGAGGTACGGTACCCATGAAGAGCAAACGGTAACATTTCGTGCCAATCTTTGTAGGTCACTGTCATCTTCTGCACAATCTTCTTGATGTTCTTATTTGCTGCTTCTACAGCCCCATTCATCTTCGGCCGGTATGGAGAAGAGTTGTGGTGCTGTATCTTGAATTGCTCACAGAGCTCAGTGATCATCTTGTTGTTAAGATTGGTACCATTATCCGTAATGATCCTCTCAGGTACGCCGTATCGACAGATCAGGTTGTGTCGAATGAACCGTGCCATGACGCTCTTGGTTACAGTAGCGTAGGAAGCTTCTTCGACCCACTTTGTGAAGTAATCAATCGCTACCAAGATGAAGCGATGCCCGTTAGATGTCGTAGGTCGGATCTCGCTGATCATATCAATGCCCCACATTGCAAAAGGCCAAGGTGCTGTCAAGACGTTCAGAGGAACCGGAGGAATGTGCACCTTAGCTGCATAGATCTGGCATTTATGACAAGTTCACGAATGCTGATAACAGTCGGCTTCCATTGTGGACCAGAAATACCCTTCCCGAAGGATTTTCTTTGCCATGGTATGTCCACTTGAATGTGTTCCGAAGGTACCTTCATGTAGCTCTGCCATGATCCTTTCTGCCTCAGTCTTATCCACACAACGCAGTAAGGTTGAATCATGGTTTCGCTTGTAGAGAATGTCATTGCTGAGGAAGAACTTTGCCGCGAACCTTCTCAGGAACTTCTTGTCATTAACAGATGCGCCTTCGGGGTATTCTTGAGCTTCAAGGTACCTCTTCACTTCATGATACCAGGGTTTTTCAGTTACCTCTTCAGCCTCAAGATCACAGCAATATGCAGGTTCGTGCAACTTCCAAATCATGATCCGGGGCGCCTCGTTGTCCCATTTGACTTTGAACATAGAAGACATCGTAGCTAACGCGTCCGCCAACTGATTCTCCTCTCTCGGGAAATGTTCAAAAGTTATCTCTTCGAAATGGGGGATCAATGTCAGCACATACTCCTTGTAAGGAATAAGATTTGGGTGTTTCGTATCCCACTCGCCTTTGACCTGATTGATCACGAGAGCAGAATCTCCGAAGACACTTAGAAACTTGATCCTTAAGTCGATTGCAGCTTGAAGACCCATGATGCATGCCTCATACTCTGCCATGTTGTTGGTGTAGTTGAAACACAGTCGGGCGAAGAGTGGAGTATGAGTTCCTTTAGGGGATATGATCACAACACCGATACCATTACCCAAAGCGTTCGAGGCTCCGTCAAAGTGCATAGACCATCGGGATCCTTCCTCAGGTCCTTCATCCGGTCCAGGTACTTCACAATCAGTTACTACCATGATATCCTCGTCTGGAAATTCAAAATTCATTGACTGGTAGTCGTCCACTGCCTGGTGCGCGAAATGGTCTGCCAATACACTTCCCTTGATTGCTTTTTGAGTCATGTACTGGATGTCATATTCTGTCAAGATCATTTTCCATCTTGCTATTCTTCTAGACAGAGCAGGCTTTTCGAATATGTACTTGATTGGATCCATTTTGGAAATCAACAGAGTAGTGTGAGTCAACATATACTGTCTCAATCGGCGAGCAGCCCATACCAGAGCGCAGCAAGTTTTCTCGAGCAGCGAGTACCGAGTCTCACAGTCGGTAAACTTTTTGCTAAGGTAATAAATAGTGTGCTCTTTTCGGCCAGACTCATCATGCTGCCCCAGCACACACCCCATTGAGTTGTCAAGTACTATCAAGTATAAGATTAGAGGTCTCCCTTCAACCGGTGGCATAAGAATGGGTGGTTCTTGGAGATACTCTTTGATCTTTTAGAAAGAGGCCTTACATTCATCGTTCCAATGTACCACTTGATCTTTCTTCAGTAGCTTGAAGATTGGTTCACAGGTAGCAGTTAGATGCAAGATGAATCGGGCAATGTAGTTCAACCGTCCTAGAAATCGTCTGACTTCTTTCTCTGTCTTGGGAGTTGGCATCTCTTGTATGGCTTTCACCTTGGCAGGGTCTACTTGAATACCTTTGTCGCTTACGACGAAGCCTAGCAATTTTCCAGATCTCACCCCAAAGGTGCACTTGTTTGGGTTCAACCTCAGCTTGTACAACTTCAGACGGTCAAACAGCTTCCGTAGATGGTCAAGGTGTTCCTCCTCAGTTTGGGACCTTGCAATCATATCGTCGACGTATACTTCTATCTCATGATGGATCATGTCATGAAATAAAGCAACCATGACACGTTGGTAGGTTGCCCCAGCATTATTCAACCCAAAAGGCATGACCTTGTAGCAAAAGGTCCCCCCACTGAGTGACAAAAGTGGTCTTCTCCATGTCTTCAGGGGCCATCTTGATCTAATTATAACCGGAGAAGCCATCCATGAAGGAGAAAACTTTATGCTGAGCAGTGTTGTCAACCAGAACGTCGATATGAAGCAGAGGGAAATCATCCTTGGGGCTGGCCCTGTTCAAATCCCTGTAATCAACACACATTCGGACCTTACCATCCTTCTTCGGCACTGGAACCACGTTGGCAATCCATTGAGGGTAAGAATTTACAACTAGAAACCCGACATCAAATTGTTTCATAACCTCAGCTTTGATTTTCTCGGACATCTCTGGACGCATACGACGGACCTTCTGTTTTACCGGAGGGCAGTCTTCCTTGGTAGGCAGGTGATGAACCACAATGTCGGTATCCAACCCGGGCATGTCTTCGTAAGACCAGGCAAAGATTTCCACATAGTCATGTAGCATCTGAATCAACCGTTGCTTCACACTGAGCTCTATATTGGCACCAATCTTGACTTCCTTTATGTCTGTCTCAGTACCCGGATTTACCGTTTCCACTAGCTCTTCATGTGGCTGAATGGCCCTCTCTTCCTGGAGTAGCAGTCTTGCAAGTTCACCAGGCACTTCGCAGTCGTCTTCGGCTAAGTTGATCGGATTTTCGAAGTCATAACTGGCAATAGCAGAATCGTTACCAGTGAGATCCAGAGTGGATTGGAACCTGTATAAGTGAGTGTGTGTAAATATAGCTGTTTTGTGATATATAATAAAGAAAGAAAAGGAGAGCAAGATTTTGAAATGCAACAAACGTCCAATGTTTTGATTAATGATATATGAAAATGTCATACAAAAGCCCTCACAAATGGAGCCACGGTGCCCCGGGTAGGACACCGAGCCATAAAAGTTTCAACATATTGTTTGTTACAAATTGAAAACAAAAGAGTTCATTACTGAGTGACAAAAGTAATAGGTGTGAAGTCTTTGGCAGTCCAGTTGCTTGGTCCACTGTCGGTTGTTGGGTAGATCCAGCTGTCGAATTCAGATTCCTCCATGTCGTCTTCAATAGCATTCACTCCCGGGTTGGTGATGAACACAGGAGGTCTTCCAATCCTCGCCTTACGAACAGCCTTCTGAGCCTCTGCAGTGAAACCCAATCCAAACTTGTTGGTCTTTGGAGTGAAGTCAGGAAGTCGGCCCCAGTTTGCACACTCACCCTTCTCAATCACAGCCCGGGAATCCTTTAAGGAAGCCAACTTCAAAGGAGGGTCTTCAATCACAGTTTCAGCTGATGCCGGTGTCTGAGGCACCTCTTCAAAGTGCTGGAATGGAGTCTCAATGAATTCCCCATCCATTTCTATGTACCGGAACGAGTTGAGGTGGCTGACCATGTATTCTTCCTCCCCCTGAACTGTAACAATCTTCCCCCTAACCGGGTACTTAAGCTTCTGATGTAGTGTGGAGGTCACAACTCCAGCCTTGTGGATCCATGGACGACCCAACAAACAAGAGTAGGATGGACGGATGTCCATCACATAGAAAGTTGAATCAAAAACTTGAGAACCAACCCTGATTGGAATGTCAACTTCACCATGTACCATCCTTTTCGAACCGTCAAAAGCCCGGACAACAATGTTACTAGGCTTGAGCTCCAAACCCTCACAATCCAACCTGTCTAGGGCCTTCTTGGGCATTACATTTAATGAAGAATCGGTGTCTACCAACACACGGGCAAGAGTAGTGCCCCTGCATTCAATGGAGACATGCAGGGCATCATTATGGTTTTTTCCTTTTGCAGTCAGATCGGCGTCAGAAAAGCCCAACCCATTATCAGCAGTCAAGTTGGCCACACAATCAGTAAATTGATCAGCAAACGTTTCTTGTGGCACATGGGCCGTCTTCAGGAAGGAAATCAGGGCCTTTGCATGGGCCTCTGAACACAACAACAGTGATAGCATAGAAATCTTAGAGGGGGTGTGCCCCAGCTGCTCAACTATGTTGAAATCACTTTTCTTGATAATCTTGAGGATCTCCTCCATCTCTTGCTAGGAGGCTTCAACAGTAGTTGTCTTTGGTGCCTCCGTCAGGGCATGCAAATCAGTAGCAAGCCCCTTGCCCCGAGCGTCAGATGACTCGGCAGCAGGGGTAGAAACAGGAACTTGATTAGGAAGGGAAACATGCACACTTGCAGGTGTGATGACAAGGGGTTTCTGAATAGCTGGTGGCGCAATATCTGGCGAGAACAACCTACCACTGCGAGTAATTTTGGCAGGCCCGGTGATGTTATTGACGTCGGTACTAGTATCAAACTCTTGCTTTACTCCAAGCACATAAACATCTGCCCCATAGTGCCATGGGACAGCTTTGTCGGATGTATAGGGGAGGGGCCCCGGAATAGTGATGATGATAGGAGCAGTCTTCTGAGTGGACATGATTTTGACAGGCTTCTTCGAAGGAGCCTTAGGAGGTTTGTTGAAAATAGTGACAATAGAAACTTCTTCTGTAGGGGTAGCAGGAACAACAATCTTCTCGAACAAGATCTCTTTGCTATCCATCAGGCTTTGGATACCTAATTTCAGCAAGGGACAACCAGCAGGTAAAACAGCACATAGAAGGCAACCTTTACTACATCCCGGAAATAAACCGGCTAGCAACAGGTTTCTCTTGACAGTCAATAAAGGAGTAACAATCTCTTCCACGGAGGCTACATACCGGTCTTCTTCCACAACATTCACTCCATGCTGGGGCATGGGAGCAGTCACAACATTGGGCCTTTCGGGCGCCTCAAACTGTATTTCTTTAGCATCAATAAGGTCTTGAACCTTATTCCTCAGAGCACAACAATCATCAGTAGTATGCCCCAGGCTATCAGAGTGATAAGCGCAACGGGCGTAGGGGTTGTACTTTGGAGAAGCTGTGTTCACCACCTTCAGAGCTTCTTTGACAGTTACCAGAATGGTTGACAGTAGTTGCGGCAAAATCTGAGACAGGGTCATGCTGAGCCGAGTGTACTGCCTTTTGGGTCTCTCACCCCTTGGTTGGTTAAACAGCTGAGGAGCAGCAACAGGTTTTGAAATTACCAACGCATTGACAGCTTGGCGGCGTTCTGGTTTAATTTGTCTTCTGGGACCATAAACAACACTGGCTTCCTTTTTGAAGGGCTTCTTTTCAGTACTCACGGAGGCACCTTTCTGTATCTTCCCCGACTTGATACCAACTTCTATCCTCTCACCAGTCAAGATCAAATCTGTAAACCCAGCAGAAGAATTACCAATCAGATGGTTAAAGAACGGACCAGACAAGGTCCCTAGGAACATGTCAACAAGTTCACGGTCAGTCAGCGGTGGCTGCACCCTGCCAGCCAGGTCTCTCCACTTTTGTGCATACTCCTTGAATCCTTCGCCCGTCCCCAGTGACATACCCTGCAGTTGGGTACGCGTGGGAGCGAGGTCAGAATTGTACTGATACTGTTTATAAAATGCGGTAGCCAAGTCTTCCCAGTTTCGAATACTGGCTCCATCTAGCTGATAGAACCATTCGAGTTGAACCCCTGAAAGGCTATCCTGAAAGAAATGGATCCAAAGGTTCTTGTCTACAGTGTAAGGTTGGATCTTCCTTACATATGATCTGAGATGCATCTTCGGGCAGGATAACCCGTCATACCTTGCAAAAACTGGCACTTTGAACTTCGGGGGGATCACAATTCCAGCAACTAATCCCAAATCTTAGAAATCTAAGTCGGGAACTCTCTGCAGCTCCATAGCTGCCAACCTGTCTTCCAAACCTTTGTACTTATCATCGGCGGGCGGGTATTGTTGATCCAAGTAGTCTTCATCCTCTTCAGCCTCCTCTTCTTCAACCTCGGATTCGGAAGGTACCGCAGCCGCATTCCCTTTACTGGTTCCCTCTTCAGAGGTAGGGGGAAATTCAAGCACTCTTCTGGCTTCACCCTCGAACCTTCTTCCTAGGGTAGCCACCCCGATTCTCTTCTTCTTATTTTTCACTTGCTCTTTGTTCCCCAGCAGGGCTTTTAGATCCTCCTGACCCTTGGCCAAGGTCATCAGGAGATGTTGAAACTGTGAATTTTGAGACTGCAAGTCCTTGACCGACTGTTCGAGATCCATCTTACTGAAATAAACAGCAGAAAGATAAGGAAACTTGGTGTGGAGACCTGCTTATGCGTATGATGAATGATATGCTTATGTATGCAATGCATTCAAGGATTTAGCAAATTCAAAATTGTTGTAAACAAAAAGAACGCACGTCATATTAATAAGAAGAAATTTGTCAGTACATAAATGCCCCATGGGCCAAATATTACAAAAAACTTCTCAAGGTAAAAAGACATTGCGCATCCTCTTTGGTGTGATGTAGGTGTTGAGGGTCTCTTCCTCATGGAGTCGGCGGGTAAGCTCCAAAACCTTCTTCTCACTGGCGTAGAAGCTGGCTTCAAAAGTGTTCCGTTCCTCCTTGAGTTGGATCCAACTCTTCTGCATTTCCTCCCACGATGTAGGCATGTCAGGATATAGGATGGTGTAGGGAACCTCTCCTTCCTTAACGGGCTCTTTAATCACAGGGAGAACATGAGGATAAGGCATCATTAGACTCTGGGCTCGGGTTCGTACCCACTTGAGATAAGGCTCAAGAGGGATGGAATTCTTGTGCCCCAGTGTCTTGCTGTCAACCTTGTTAGGCATCCTCCAAGCTCTGATGAATCTTTGGTGAAGCCCTTGCGCATCGTTGTCGAAGTCAAAAACTAGGTCAGGAATCAACATGTCGTGAGGGCCATCCCTCCGTGCATATCCAAATTGTCTCAAGGCTAGACAAGGGTTGTAGGTAATGCCTCCTCTAATGCCAAGTAATGGAACATTAGGGAACTCTCCACAACGATCGATGATGATGACATTTTCTCTGGACCGAGAACACCAATGTACATCAGAGTGAGTAAGGGTCATCAACCGTTGTGACCACCTTAAGCCTTGGTCATTCTTCAAGACAGATTGTGGAAGGTGCGAAATAAACCACCTTGCAAGGAGAGGAGTACAGCACATGAGAACACCCCTCTTTCTTATTGTTCGTGTGTAAAATGAGTGAAGAATGTCCCCAAGCAATGTTGGTATTGGATTTCTGGATAAGAAGATTTTGACGGCGTTGACATCTACAAGCTGGTCAGGATTTGGGAACAAGACCAACCCATAAATGAGGAGTGCCACAATTTCTTCAAAGGCTTGTAGGTCCAATGAATTCCAACACTCTTGTGCCTTCTCAAACAAGAATTTTTCTAAGAAGCCTTTGACACCGCTTCTAGTTTCCCAATGCCCCTTGATGTCAGATGGTTGCAAGTGTAGTGCTTGAGCAACATCTTCAGGCTTTGGTTCTTTTTCCGTACCGTTGTAGGGTAGTTGATTAAGAATAGGAATTCTAAGGAGTTGAGAAAATTCCTCCAAAGTGGGCACCAATTGATAGTCGGGGAAAGTGAAACAGTGGTGAGGGGGTCAAAGAACTGGAACAACACCTTTACCATGTCCTCTTCAATGCTAGTGTTGACTAGGCTGAGCAGTCTACCATGTCTTTCACTGAAGGGAGAGCTTTCCGGAATTCTGGATGTGAGCTCCTTGAGTTGAGGAGGGATTCTCACAAGGTTGACTTGCATAGTTTTCCTGCGAAGAATTTCCATGACCTACAAAACAAGAACAAAGATGAAGATCTAAACCCTTGAAATGATTAGTGTATGCATATGATGCTTTATGATGTTAATGATGTATGCATAAAACATATGTACAATCAATTCACACCAAACCCTAGTTTCAGGCTTGCATGAGGTTCACAGGTAAGTACCCTCTTAAGTGTAGTTGGCTTAAAAACCTGTCCTATAAATAGTAACCGGGTCTTAAGGAGCTCAATATCATTAGATTGTTTTCCATGTTCATTGTTTTGGTTTAGCCACTTAACTAGCGACCAAAATATTCCAAGAAAAAACAACCCTCAATGAGTGTAGTATCGAGTATCTACCAACTTCGGACTGCACCAAAGTCGGTCATCTCACTACCCCTAATGAAAGGCCAAGATGGTCAAGTAAGGTTCTAGGTCATTAGTGCTTAGTGACATCACTCAGCGGCCCCGTACTCTCCTTGATTGAACTCAAGGGTTACCGGTACTCACAAATATGTCGCACTAATATAGCTATTGCTTCAACCGTGTCGGTATACCTCGCACAGTTTCCACAACGTATTGCTATCTATGAATGTTTCCCCAAATCTGGGGGTAGGATTGCAAACCCAAACAAGAGAGCCAAGATATAAAGCAATCAAAGAAAACAATTAGTCATGCAAGAGGGTGATCTAAGCCCTAAGGTTACTCCACTTTAAAATGATTCCCCAGCAGAGTCGCCAGTTCTGTGATACGGTGGGAGAACTGACTTGAGGTTTTGCGTTTGTTTTCGCAAATGTTTCGGTTGAGCAAGAGTCGCCACCGACTTTTTATTTTATCCTAAGGAAAGGTTAAAAAGCACAGTAAAAACCTTTGAGATGTTTTCTTGGGTTCAGGGAGTAGATTATAGAAAGGGAAGGTATTAGCACCCTTTCTATCCATGGTTATCCATGGGCTCTTAGTTACTTGCTTAGATCAACTTGCCTTAATTTTCAATTGTTTGAAATGGTGCTTTGTGTGTGGGTTTGAAAATGTTTTGAAAAGAGGCCAATGTGGTGGCAACCTTTGTAATGATCCATGTTGGGATGTATACAAAGGTGTATATCTTTTTGAAAAGTTTTCAATGTTTTTGGGAATTGTTTTGAAAGTGTTGTGATGTGTGTTTTAAAAAATAGGCAAGTGTTTTTGTTTTGCAAGTTGGCAAGTAACCAAGAGCTATCTACCCTAAATTTCTCAAAGATCTTTGCTATGTTTTAACCCTTTTAACAATTTTGTTCCACCATTGTATTTGGTGGACAATCTTGTGTCTAGGATGTGTAACGGGACGGGCGCGGGTCATCGTTTAGACCATGATTGCAATAGTGCCAAGTGTCTTTGGCAGTTTTTTCCTTTAAGGGACTTGATCATTTTTAGGCAACTTTCGAAAGCGTCATCGAGGGACTATTATCATTTGGTATTGTTTTGTTTTGCCAAAGACACTTAACATGCAATATGGCCCATTATTGAAGGCAACAAGTGGAGTACCCTAGGGGTGCAAGTGTGATTGGTGTTTGTTCATTTTCATGCTTTTATCTTTGAATTAGGTCAAGCTATTTGTTTGGTTGATTTTTGCATACAAAACCCTAATTCTATCATGGCATATTTAGAAAGCTTTTAAATGCGGAATTTAAAGGTCCTAAATTATTACAATACAATTATGGGATGGGGGTACAAATGTTCAAATGGGGATATTTTAGCAAGAAATCAAAACCTAAGCTATTACATACAAATTGAATATACAAGGTATTTAATTATACAATAATAAAATAAAATACAATAAAACATGCAAGATGCAAAAAATGATTTTTTATATGTATGTAAAAAAGTATTTTTTATGTGTTGAATAAACAAAAATAAAAAGAAGATTAATTTTGGATATTTTTCATGGTTAGGGAAAAAACCCTAATTTTAAAAATAAAAGGTATTTATTATATATTATATGCAATATTTATTAATTATGTACAAAAAATAAATAAAAAGGAAGTATATTGTAAAAAAAATGATTTTTGAGGTCAAATATTAATAAAATGGAAAATGTATTATTTTTGTATTTTTAACCTAAATATACTAATAAATATATAAGTATTTATATTATTTTCTAAATATATTAAATATATACAAAAATAAAATATTTATTATTTACAAAAAAAGTATATTTTTTTATAAAATGTTTTCAAAAGATAAAATAAAATAAAAATCAGAAATAAAATGTGTTTGTATTATTTTTAGTATTTTTAAATAAAAGATATTATGTATTTATTTACATATAAACTAAATGAAACAAAATAACTATCAAATAAAATGCAAAAAATGTGAGAAAAATATTTTTTTATATTTTTTCATGCTTAAATAAAAATATATAAACAAAATCAAAAGGAAAAAATTAAAAATGACAAATATATCTCAAAATGGGCCAGGGGGGTGCATGTGTAAAAAGATGGTGCAAAAAGGAAAAAGAATCAGGCTCAACCCAAAGGGGTTGTCTTCAACCTCCAGACTGTCTTCCAAACAAAAAAACGCGTGCTTCCTGCTATCTCATGATTCCTGGACTTTCAAGCAAAACTCATAACACAAAAAATGTAGAGCATCATGTCACGAGTTCATACATATAAAAAACTTGATCTGACTCTCAGAAATGAGAGAGAATTTCTTCTCCCCCAATTTCTGACCTAAGTTTTTGTCAATGTTCAGGTCTTAAATTCTCTCAGCATATGCAATATAAATGGAAAGTGAGGATATGGGTGGCTTCAGGGACATGAGTATGACATTTTTCGTTCATAAACCTAAACCTAACTCTTCCTAGATTGAGAGATAGAAGTCCATGAACTTACCTGTTCAGCTTGGATCGTGTATGACAATGGAGGCACTTTCAAGGCAATGTGAGGACTTGTACAGCTTGCTTGAAGTTCAGGGATGCTTCTCCAACCTTTAGCTTGCTTTGAAACTAAATGAATCGAGCTATAGAAGTCAACCTGCAAAACAGAAAAAGTGAAAATGGTGAAGTTGGTTAGGGGTGTTACAGTCTGTAGCTAGGGCTTGGAATAGTTAGTATGGATGTTATGGAAGGTCTATGAAGTGGTTTTGGCCAAGGCACACAAATGGATTGAGTTGTAGAAGTTCAACTGCAGAAGGGACTCTGTTTTTTGCAGTAGGATGGTGTTTTGATGAATGATGAGGTTTGGAAGGTAGTTAGCTCGTGCCTTAGCTCAGGTTTGATGTTTGGAATATGTTCAACAAGTTTGCTTAGGCTAGTTCTTGCAGCAATGTGAGATGTTCATTGTTATGCAATGTTTCTTCTATCTTAAGCAAAGTGTGGCAAGTTGGTTTACAAGCTTTCCTATGCCCCTCAAGTATGCTGCACACTTGAGTCTTGATCAGTGGGATATGTTCCTGAACTTGTGCCAAAAGGATTTGCATTGTACTTCATAGATTGTAAACTTGACATAAAGTTCACCTTTTCAAAAATGGATAATGTGCTTTTTCTAATTATGGATTAATCCTTCATGTAATGACCAAATGCATAGAATAACATCTTGGCACAATGGTTTAGCATTTAATTTTTGAGTGTAAATGAGATTAGAGGCCTGTAATGTAGCTTGCACATGCTGAATTTGAAAATGCACAAGTTATGGACATGGAAATGGCTCATGAACAAAGTGACTTTTGCCCATATTGCCAAATTCGATTCTCCCTAACCACAAGGGTGTTTGAGAAGTTCTTGGACATTTTGGAAAGCTTGGAATGCGTACTACAATCCATCTTTGTAATGCAAGTTGATATTCCAAGTGGAAGCATGTGAAAAGTGGCCATGAAGTTAGGAAAAAACCTGCCTAAAATAGGTCAAAATTTTTCTAAGTTAAGAATGTTTTGCACCCTTGTTCCAAAAATTATAACTTGAGCTACAAGCTTCTTTTGAGGAAACTTTGTGAATAAAAGTTGTAGATTTTGCAATGGAATACAACTTTCATGTTTTGAGTTTTCCTTGAATCCAAATGTATCTTGATGACAAAATGGGACAAAGTTAGGAAAAAATTAGGGATTTTCATAACTTAGAAAAATTCTAAGTTATGAAAATTCTTCATTTCAAACCCTAATTTGTGATTTTTGATTTCTTGATGAACAAGTTTCATGATTTGACATGTTTTGATGAAAAATGAATCTTGACACTTGATCTTGACCAAAAAGTCAAAGTTTGACTTTTCAGTATACAGTCAATTTGGCTCAGTTGACTGGAAAATTCATCTGTCAATCTTGTGCATTTGGGATCTTTTGAACTTGTTGAACATGTCAAGACCATGTCATTGAGTCCTTGAGTCCATATGTGAGCTTGGCTTGCCATTGGCTAGGTCAAACAGTCAAAAATTGCCTTTGTGCAGTCAAAACCCTAAAAATGACCATTTTGCCCTTTTGATGATCTGATCAAATTTCTTATGGAATTGTGATCCAAACATGATCAAATGGTCCATATGAGTTCATAATGTTGATGTGGGTCAAAAATCATGAGGTTTGACTGTCAATTGACCACAGTTGACTTTTTCCTCAATACATCTGATTTCTAGGTCAACTGTCCAATTGACTGGGCAAAGATTGGAATCAAGGCTTGAAACTTGGTACGGATAAACTTGTGAGTCCAACATGAAGCATGAAAGTCATTTTGGGAATTTTAGGTCAAAACATCTTTGTGCAAACACAAACCCTAATTTGGGTCAACAGTGCAAGGAGGAGTCTTGAGCAGAGTAAACCCTAATTTGATCTTGAGCTCCAAGGGTCTTGTGGTGAGAAAATGTTGAGGAAATGGTAGGGCAAATTTTGGGGTACAACACCCTGTAAGTATCGCTCTGAACCGCCATATTCTTGGAATTGTGAAGCTCTAATCTTGCATCCATTCTTTAAAATAATTGCATATTTGAACTCCTGACATCATTTGCAAAGTTTCTGTATTATTCAATTTCATTCTTAGGCCCTGTATCATGATGCTCGAACCTAGGGTTCTCGTTCTTGTTTTTTAGGCGTTTCTTATGCAGGATAAATTGAGACAAACAATGGTTATAGGAATGATCAGGAGGCAGAGACGAACACGTCCATGATCTTGGATAGCATTTTCATGGCCTGGAGACAATTTTTGAAACGTCCTACGAAACTTCCTGCAGATAAAAATCCGCAGGTAAACGAACCAGAAATTTGTGGGGAAGATGAAGACGTGTCTTCTTCCCACTGGTCCATTTAAAACGCGCGCCACATTTTTTTTATTTTCAAGAATAATGCTTTGTTTTTAATATATTATTTATTATGAAATTCATTAACGAATAAGCAATGCAATTGGGTTGGTGAGCGCGTTGGCCTGTGAGCAATGGGACCTGGGTTCGAACCCCAGGTCCCCCAAACATTTATTTGATTTTGTTCCTCAGTTATTCACGTGCAATGCTCCATGCGTGGACTACGATATGCCCCCAGATCTCAAATGCTACGTGGCTTGCCAATCAGATCCAATGGCCAGGCTAGAGTCTTCATCATGTTCTCAAAGTCAAGGGCGCACACAGGAGTTACCAAAGTCAAACAAGGCTGATTGAACCTGGGCCAAGAATTGTTGATCTTACTTCCAAATTGGGCCCAGCACCCCCCTGAGTTTGCTTATATTTTTATTTCTTTTCATTATTTTTTCTATTGCTTTTTATTATTATTATTAAAAACTAACTAATTAATTAATTAACCTTTTTTATAAAAAAAATCATAAACAACAAAAATGTTTTTATTAATTCCATTAATTTATTATTTATTTTTGTAAATAAATCATTAATTAATTAATTTAGTTTTAATTAGGTTCAATTTCAATATATTTTGCAATAAATTAAAATCAATATAGAATTAGGGTTTTTAATATTTTTAACCATTTTTTTTATTTCCTTAATTAAAATCAAAATCCAAAAATATTTTCATTAATTAATTAATTTATTAATTTAATTGTTAACTTAATTTAATTTCTTTTAATCCAAAAATAACCAAAAAAAAAAATCACTTTCTTTCAAAAAAGGGTCAAAACCCCAAAAAAAATCGCATCCGATTTAATTTCCCACACGCGATCCATTTTATCATATTATTGTATCTGTTTCCCGGAATGTAATAGTTTAATTAGGACTTTGATTATTTTACCGCTTTATTTTATTTTCTGTATTTTAAATTAAAGGGTTGTTTTTGGCGATGTAAATACCCGACGCCTTGTAATAGCTTAGATTTATTTTCCGCCATTTAAATTCCGCAACTATTAACTGTTAGATGTTTGAATAATAGGCTATGCATGACAAGATCTATCTTAACTTAAAATCAACAGTAGCTCACCATGACATGCAAAGATAATATAACTGAAAAACAATACACTCGCACATGCCACTCTTAGGGTACGCCTCACTTGGTTGCCTCGAACGTGGTCATTGAGTATAGGAAGTTTTAGAGGTCGCCCTCTTGTCCAAAGATCATAAGTTTCCTCGAAACGGTTTCCTCGGATAAAAATGATCTAAGACATTAGGGTTACCGCTAAGGCGTCCTAACATTGCTTTAGTGACCACACGTCCCTTAAATCGAATTGACCTGAAAACTCCAACGACGATGCTACCTACTCCTCAATAGTGGGATAGCATTGTCTAAAGGATACTTGTACAGTTTAGTTCCTTTTTGAGTAGGTAGATGGTTCTTAAGTACTTGCTCTCTTTAAAACAAAATAAAACTTTTCGCACCTACACTCCTTTCAAACAAAAACTCTTTTCAAACCCACAAACACAAAGAAAAGCAAACTTTTGAAAACATAACGAGCAAGTACCTAAGAGCCCGTGGATAACCACGGATAGAAAAGGTGCTAACACCTTCCCTTTCTATATTCTATCTCCCGAACCCGAGAAACATCTCAAAAAGGAATTTTTCTGTGCTTTTGTCCTTTCCTTGTTGGATAAAATAAAAGACGGTGGCGACTCTTGCTTACCGCGACATTTTGCAAAAACAAACGCAAACGCGAACCAGCATTCCAAAACAGTCAGTTATATTCCCACCGATCACAGAACTGGTGACTCTGCTGGGGACTTAATAAGTGAGGTGTACCTAAGGATTAGATCATTGTGTTTTCAATTGTATGCTTTGTATGCTTTATATTTGTGGGCTTGTATCAGAGTTCTATAGATCCTAACCCGGATCTGGGGATACCCTTTAGATAAGTAGCAATAAACTGTAAGGGATCTGTCTGGCGTAGACCGACACGGATGAAGCAGTAGCTACGTTGGTGTGGCACCTTAGTCTGTACCGATATCCCTTGTGTTGGAACGAGGAGAATATGGGTCTTCTAAGGAGTCATTAAGCACCAACTGACCTTAGAACCTTAAATTGACTAACTTGGCCATAGAACAGTAGCAGTATGCTACACTCATTGAGACTAAACTCTCGCGATGATTCCGGCCGCAAGAAAAGGTTGCTAAACTGGAATTATTACCGATTGAGGGTAGTCAGTGATATTGAGATCCTCTAGAACCCGGTTACTATTTTTTAGGACATGTCTTAACCAACTGAAACTGAAAGAGGGTAGTACCTAAGCTCCATGCCAGCCTGAAATCTAAGGGCTCTCAGTGTGACTTGTATGCCTTTACCATGTTTGCTTTTTGTGGATACTTGTGGTGTGCCTTTATCATGACATCATGACATTATAACATTGCATACATCTTGCATAAGGACTAATCTATTTCAAAGACAAGAGGGTTTCATTTTTGCTCTATTTTGTAGGTCATCATGATGCCCATGCGTAGGAATACTATCCGGATTAACTTTGTCCAAGTACCTACCTTGCTTAAAGATTTGGTTGTCAGGATTCCGGACACTACTTCCTTCATCAGAAGGCATGGTTCTCTTCTCAGTTTGGTTACTTTAAAGTTGGACGAACAAATGATGAGTGTCCTGGTCCAGTTTTATGATCCGCTATACCATTGCTTCACCTTTCAAGACTTCTAGCTGGTTCCTACCCTGGAAGAGTTCTCTGAGCTGCTTGGTATCTCCGTCCTGGAATAGATTCCGTTTACTGGTTGGGAAAAGACTCCTAAGCCCGGAGAGATTGCTGTAGCCCTTCACTTGACCAAAGAGGAAGTAATGGCTAACTGGGAGACTAGAAGTGGAGCTAAGGGTTTTCTGGCTAAGTTTTTGGTTGACAAAGCTAATTACTTCTGGGACAGTTTAGACTTCAAGGCATACAAGGACATTCTGGCTCTCTTGATTTATGGTATGGTATTGTTTCCGAATCCTGACACTTTTGTTGGTATTAATTCCATAAAGATCTTCATCTCTCAGAATCCGGTACCCACTCTCTTGGGTGATTTGCTTCATCAGCTCTATGCTCGTACTGCCCGAAAGCGGGGAACTTTGATGTGCTGTGTTCCTTTATTGTCGAGGTGGTTTATTTTTCACCTCCCTAAGTCCGTGCTGAAAAACAAAGAAGGAATGGGCTGGGCTTATAGGGTGATGTCTCTTTCTAGTTATGACATTATCTGGACTCTCAAAGGTATGGATGAGGTGACTATCATTGATCGCTGTGGAGAGTATCCTAATGTTCCATTGGTCGGAATCCATGGAGGGATTTCTTACAACCCATGCTTAGCTCTCCGTCAGTTTGGAAGAGCCAGAAGAGAAGGGCCTCATGAGATGTTGACGCCTCATATCATCTTTGATTTTCAGGGAGATAGCGACGAGCTGCGTCGTAAATTCATAAGGGCTTGGGACAGAGCTCACCGATCTGACCCACATGAGTTGGGACCAAAGACTTCTCTGCCAATGGAGGCATATCTCATATGGGTCCGCATCCGTGCCCAGAAGTTAGGTATGCCATACGAAGCTGTCAGGCCTGTTACTCTTGAAGTTGCTAATGAGGAGGGGTTTCCTCCAACTATCCTCCAACCTTATATGCCCACTGATATTGGGACACTGAAGAGGTCTTGGATGCAGTTGAGGGATGAACGGTATTCATACAGAGAGAGGTTCAATGAACAGGAGCAGAAGATCCAGAAGCTGACCAGACAACTAGAGAACGAGCGGATCCTGAATGATTATGTCCGCACTGAGAAGAAGAGACCATGGGAGCATTGATGGACCTTTGAGGATTCCTTTTACAGTTTTCATTTACTTTTCAGTATTTCCATTTCTTGTAATGCCTAAGGGCAATTTGTTGAACAATTTAAATTTTAAGTTTAAATCTAATAAAGTGTGTTTCCTTTCTTGTTTACAAATTTGAATCTCGATTGTCTTTGAAATCATAAATCATACGCATTTCATCCCATGCATCTCATCAACAGGTACCCCATTACAGGTCTCTTATCTTCTTCGCTGTTTATTTCAGCGCTCAATCATCATGTCTGCTGAACCTTCCACTGAGCAAGCTATCAAGGCCCTCCAGGCCCAGAATGCCCAGTTTCAAGAGCTGTTCATGAATCTGGCCAAGGGTCAGCAGGACCTGAAGACCTTGATTCTGAAGGAGAAAAAGAAGAAGAAGAAGAAGAAGAAGAAGAGGACCATCTTGTTCAATACTGGACGCAGGTTTGGAAACGGGCTGCAGAATGAAGTTGATCTGACCACCTCATATGGAGGGAAAGATAATCCAAAAGAAAGAAGGGCTCCTAGCCCTATGGTCTCTGACAACGAGATGGACAATGATGAAGAACAGTATCCTCCTGTTGAGGATAAGTACAAACAGGTGGAAGACCGCTTGAGCGCTATGGAAATACAGAAGGTGCCCGGTCTGGACTTCGGAGATCTGGGTCTATCATCTGGGGTGGTGATTCCCCATAAATTCAAGGCACCTGCCTTTGCCAAGTATGACGGAGCTTCCTGTCCAAAGTTCCACCTCCGGTCATATGTGAGGAAGATCCAACCTTACACTGCTGATAAGAACTTGTGGATCCATTTCTTTCAAGATAGTCTTTCAGGGACTCAGCTTGAGTGGTTCTATCAGTTGGACGGAGCCAGTATCCGCAGTTGGGAGGATTTGGCTACTACATTCTATAGACAATATCAGTACAACTCTGACCTCGCTCCTACGCGTACCTAACTCCAGGGTATGTCAATAGGAACGGGTGAAGTATTTAAAGAGTATGCTCAAAAATGGAGAGACCTTACCGGAAGGGTACAACCACCGTTGGCTGATCGTGAGCTTGTTGACATGTTTTTAGGGACCCTGTCTGGCCCATTCTTTAATCATCTGATTGGAATCTCTTCAGTCGGGTTTACGGATCTTATCTTGACTGGTGAGAGAATTAAAGCTGGTATTAAAGCTGGGAAGATACAGAAGGGTGCCTCATCAAGCACCGAGAAGAAACCGTTTAAGAGTCAAGTGCTGTCTACAGTTCAAGAAGACATAATAGACCTGAACACCGCTAAGCTGTCAATGCGGTTGTTATTTCAAAACCTGCCGGTGCTCCTCAGCATCACAACCAACAAAGGGACGAGAGACCTCGAAGGCAATTCACCCGTCTCAGCATGACTTTGTCTCAGATTCTGCCACAGTTGCTGAAGACCAATCTGGTGACTATAAAAGAAGCTCTAAAGAATTCAAATACAACGTCACCAAGGTATAACCCTAACACCCGCTGCGCTTATCACTCTGAGAGCCCGGGGCATAATACGGATGATTGTTGGGCTTTGAAGAACAAGGTCCAAGACTTGATTGATGCAAAGGAGATTGAGTTTGAGGCGCCCGAGAGGCCTAATGTTGTGACTTCTCCCATGCCCAAGCATGGAGTGAATGCTGTAGAGGAAGATTTGTTTGTAGTTTTCATGGATGATATTGTTACCCCTCTGATGACTGTCAAGAAGAACCTATTACTAGCCGGTTTATTTCCGGGCTGTGGTGAAGGTTGCCATATGTGTTCTGTTTTACCTACTGGTTGCCCATTGCTGAAGTCAGGTATCCAAAACCTGATGGATAGCAAGGAGATCCTGTTTGAGAAGATTGTTGTTCCCTCCGCTCCTACTGAAGAAGTTTCCATTATTACCATTTTCGACAATTCTTCCAAGGCTCCCTCGAGGAAGCCTGTTAGAATTACATCTGTTCCGAAGATCGCACCTATGATCATCACTGTTCCGGGCCCCATCCCCTACACCTCTGACAAAGTTGTCCCCTGGCACTATGGGGCTGATGTTTATGCTCTTGGAGTTAAGCAAGAGTTGGATGCTGATACCGGCTTCAGTAACATTACTGGGCCTGCTAAAGTCACCCGCAGTGGTAGACTTTTCTCACCTGATATTGCTCCACCAACTGTCCGAAGACCTGTTGTAATTACACCTTCAAGTATACCTACTACCATTCCTGATCCAGTTCCTATCCTTACCCCTGTCGCCGAGTCATCTAACGCTCGGGGCAAAGGGATCGCCACTGATGTGCCTGCCCAGACGGAGGCACCGAAGACCATCACTGTTGAAGCTTCCAAACAAGAGATGGAAGAGATTTTGAAGATTATTAAGAAGAGTGATTATAACGTAGTTGAGCAACTGGGGAAAACCCCATCCAAGATTTCTATGTTGTCATTGCTGTTGTGTTCAGAGGCCCATGCCAAAGCCCTGATTACCTTCCTGAAAACTGCCCACGTGCCACAAGAGACATCAGCTGATCAGTTTACCGATTGTGTGGCCAATTTAACTGCTGATAATGGTTTGGGTTTCTCCGACGCTGATTTGACTGCTAAAGGGAAGAACCATAATGATGCCCTGCATGTCTCCATTGAATGCAAGGGCACTACTCTTGCACATGTATTGGTTGATACTGGTTCCTCACTGAACGTATTGCCCAAGAAAGCTATGGACCGGTTGGATTGCGAAGGGTTAGAGTTAAAACCAAGTAACATCGTTGTCAGGGCCTTTGATGGGTATAAAAGGATGGTGCATGGTGAGGTTGATATTCCAATTAAAGTTGGTTCTCAGGTCTTCAATTCTACATTCTACGTGATGGATATTCAGCCATCTTATTCTTGTTTCCTGGGTCGTCCATGGATCCACAAAGCTTGGGCCGTAACCTCGACGCTTCACCAGAAGCTGAAGTACACGGTCAGAGGGAAGATTGTGACAGTACAGGGAGAGGAAGAGTACATGGCCAGCCACCTTAACTCATTCAGATACGTATAGATGGATGGGGAGTTCATTGAGACCCCATTTCAGCACTTTGAAGAGGTTCCTCAAACACTGGCATCAGCTGAGATTGTGGTTGAAGATTCTCCTATGAAGATGGCTTCCTTAAAGGATGCCCGAGCTATTATTGAGAAGGGTGAGTATGCAAACTGGGGCCGACTTCCTGATTTCACTCAGAAGACTAACAAGTTTGGTTTAGGTTTCACTACAGAAGCTCAAAGGGTTGTTCATAGTGCAAGGATTGGAAGACCTCTTGTGTTCATCAGCAACTCGGGAGTAAATGCCATTGAAGATGATGTGGAGGAGTCCGAATTCGACAGCTGGATCTATCCTACGACCAACGGTGTACCAAGCAACTGGACAACAAAGGACTTCATCCCTATTACTTTTGTTACCCAGTAATGAACTCTTTGTTTCGAATTTGTAACAGACAATGTTTTGAAAACTTTATGGTCCGGTGTCTTACGCGGGGCACCGTGGTTTCATTTGTGAGGGCTTTTGTGTGCCATTTTCATATATCATTAATAAAAGCATTGGACGTCTTTTGCATTTTAACTTTTGCGCTCCTTGTTTTTCTTTATTATATATTGCAAAACATTTATTTTACACACACTCACATATACAGGTCTCCATCCACTCTGGATCTCACTGGTAACGACTCTGCTACTGTCGGTTATGACTTCGAAAGTCCGATCAACTTAGCCGAAGACGAAGGTGAAGATGATTGCGAAGTGCCTGGTGAACTTGCAAGACTTCTACTCCAGGAAGAGAGGGCCATTCAGCCACATGAAGAGCCAGTGGAAACAGTGAATCTGGGTACTGAAACAGACAAGAAGGAAGTCAAGATCGGTGCAAATCTGGAGCTTAGTGTGAAACAGCGGTTGATTCAGATGTTGCGCGACTATGTTGAGATCTTTGCCTGGTCTTACAAAGATATGTCTGGGTTGGATACTGACATCGTGGTTCATCGCCTGCCTACCAAGGAAGACTTCCCTCCCATAAAACAGAAGGTTCGCCGTATGTGCCCAGAGATGTTCGAGAAAATCAAAGCCGAAGTTATGAAACAATTTGACGCCGGTTTTCTAGCAGTGACTTCTTACCCTCAGTGGGTTGCCAATGTGGTTCCAGTGCCGAAGAAGGATGGTAAGGTTCGAATGTGTGTTGACTACAGTGATTTGAACAGAGCAAGCCCTAAGGATGACTTCCCTCTACCTCATATTGACGTTCTGGTTGACAATACTGCTCAGCACAAGGTATTCTCCTTTATGGATGGCTTCTCCGGTTATAATCAGATAAAGATGGCTCCCGAAGACATGGAAAAGACAACCTTTGTTACTCAGTGGGGTACCTTTTGCTACAAGGTCATGCCTTTTGGACTGAAAAATGTTGGGGAAACATATCAGCGTGCCATGGTTGCTTTGTTTCATGATATGTGTTGTACCCCAAAATTTGCCCTCCCATATTTCTCAAAACATTTCAAGAAAATTCACAAGTCCAACCCGGCGCGTTATATTCAGGTATTCTTTCGCCAAGATATCTCTGATAACGTATTCTCAAATTCAGGTTCGGCTCAAGAGTCAATTCTTTAAAGAAGGTATCCAAATGTGTGAGTTTTCTTGAAGAAATATGGTGAAAAAGTGTGCTGAAAGTGCAGTTTTTACGCGCTAAAAAATTCATAACTTGAAGATCGTGACTCGTTTTGAACCCGTTCCGGTGGCCAAAATTCCGTCTTGACATCATCTACGTTTTCATCTCTCACGGCTGGAAGCCAATTTCGATCAGAAGGTCTTCAAAAATGTGGATTTATCAGGTATTTTCGTGCAGAAAATTTGTGACAGAAGTTTATTTGCGTCATGTTCAAAAAATCATAACTTGGTCGATTTTCATCGTATCGAGCTGGTTCCGGCGCCAAAATTTCACAAATTGAGTTGACTACATTTTCACAGAAGGAATTGAGTTCAAACGGTATTCAAAAGGCCTTCGTTTTTTGCACAGAGTGCGTGACACGCTGAAAATCCTGAATGCTGAATATTATTTCATCTGGGCCGAAACTTCGAAAATTCATAACTCGGTCAATTTTTATCGGATTGGGCTCATATTTTTACACAAGGTCCCTGACTCGTAGATCTACAACTTTGCTTCAAAAGTCGAGACCGGATTATGCACCGATCAATACCAGTTTTTTATTGAAGAACGTGTCAGAGCCGACACTGGAGCCCAAAATAAGTTTGTCTGAGCTGAAACTTCAAAAATTCATAACTAATTCACCGTTTATCCGATTGAGTCGATTTTCGGACAGGAGTTAGTTCTCGATGTCGGCTACATTTTGTTTTCACATTTCAACTTCAAAAAATGCACTTAAGTCCCTGCGATTTAGCCTGGAAAGTGACGAATTCAAGTGAATATTGGAGGCCCAATTGCACATTCAAAGCCCATTTTCTTTACCCTAATTTCTACTATATAATCACCTTCTTGTCACACAAACCAGAAAAGGAGAGAGGAGAAAAAAAGAGAAGAGAAAAAGAGAGAAAAAACCTTGCCACAACACTGTTGGAATATCAAACTCTTTCAAGAACCCTAAAACCTTGAAATCCTTATTACAAATCCCTCTCTCACTACAAACAAAGCCATCTCAGTTACAAACCAACACCTCACTACTTCTCTAGTAAGGATAAAGCTGGCTTGATCTCCATGATCCAAAGGGCATAAAAGCATTCATGTCACTACTTTTCCAGTAAGGGTAAGGTTGATTTGATCTCCATGATCAAAAGGGTATAATCATTCATACATGCCATATTGTGTCTAAACATTAAATTTCTTTATATATTGGCTTTATTTGCATTTTATGATTTTATTTGATGTGTTTGTGAGATTCAACACTGCAGATTTAGACAGGATCCCAGGCAGGTTCATTAAGGAACGTTGAGGCCAAAAGCCAAATGGCCAAAAGCCAAAAGCCAAATGACAAAAATAAAAACAAACGCTTAGATCACCAATAACATGAACAAGACAAAATATCTGAAAACGACACACAAATCACACACCACCCCTAGGGTACGCCTCACTGTTGCCTTGCCTCGAAAGGTGATCGTCGAGTAGAGGATGTCTTAGTAAGTCCTCATGATCCGGGAACCTGGCATGAGGGTAGCTTCTAAGGTGTCTTCCTATTACTCTGGTGATCACACTGTTGCCTTGTCCCTCGAAACGTGGTCGCCGACTATAGGACGTCTTAGTGAGTCCTTATGTTCCATTGATCTAGTTGCCTCAAAACGGTTGCCTCGGAATAATTGCCTCGGAATAGTTGCCTCAGAATAAAAGATCAATGGCATAAGGGTAGCTCCTAAGGTATCTTACCTTTGCTTGGTGGCCACACTGTCCCTTAATCGAATTGACCCGAACACCTCCAACGGTGGTGCTACCTACCTCTCAATGGTGGGATGGCACTACTTTAAAGGACATTTACACAGACGAATTCCTTAGGGTAGGTAGACGACTCTATATACTTGCTCTAATTTCAAAAACAAATCAAAAAATACTTTTCACACCGACACCTTTTCAAAAAGCTTTCGAAAGCAATTTTTCAAACACTCTTGAGGACCGATACAAGAGTCGAACTGGAATTTTCAAAGAAACTTTTTAAAACCCACAGTTGAAAAGCAAACAAACCATTTTTGAAAACACAATGAGCAAGTATCTAAGAGCCCATGGATAACCATGGATAGAAAGGGTGCTAACACCTTCCCTTTCTATAACCTACCTCCCGAACCGAGAGCAATCTCTTTAAGGAATTTTTCTGTGCTTTTGTCCTTTCCATTTGGAGAAAATAAAAGACGGTGGCGACTCTTGCTTCCGCGACATTTCGCGAACCAGCGTTAAACAGTCAGTTCCAGATCCACCGATCACAGAACTGGCAACTCTGCTGGGGAATAATCTTAAAGTGAGGTGTACCTTAGGGCTAGTTCATAACTGTGTTTTCAATTGTATTGATTTGCTTACTTTACTATTGTGGGTTGCATGGGAGTTACATAGATCCTAACCCGGATCTGGGGATACCCTGTTTAGGTAGCATAAGCTGTGAGGGACCTGTCCGGCGTAGACCGACACGGGTGAAGCAGTGGCTACGTTGGTGTGGCACCTTGGTCTGTACCGATATCCCTTGTGTTGCAACGAGGAGAATATGGGTCTTCTGAGGAGTCATTAAGCACCAACAACCTTAGAACCTTAAATGACACAACTTGGCCATTAGAACAGTAGCAGTATGCTACGCCCATTGAGGCTAAACTCTCGTGATGGTTCTGGCCGCAAGAAAAGATTGCGATGCTGGAGTTATGACCGATTGAGGGTAGTCAATGATATTGGGATCCTCTAAGAACCCAGTTACTTTGATAGGACAGGTATGAACCAACCAACTGAAAGAGGGTAACACCTAGACCTCATGCTGGCCTAAACTCTAAGGGCTTCTCTTGTGTGACTTGTGTGCCTTCGTACTTGACTAATTGCATGCATGTTATCTGACACATAAGCTACTTGCAGGTTTTGTTTATAGTCCTTAACTGGGACTCATAACAGGGTTTACTAGGTCTCTTGCAGGTTTTGTTTATAGTCCTTAATTGGGACTCATAACAAAGTATACTGAATTTCTGGCAGGGTTTGTCTATAGTCCTTAATTGGGACTCATAACAAAGTTTACTAAGTTTCTTGCAGGTTTTGTTTATAGTCCTTAATTGGGACTCATAACAGGGTTACTAAGTTTCTTGCAGGTTTTGTTTACAGTCCTTAGTTGGGACTCATAACAGGGCTACTCACATTACCCCATGCATATCATGACATCATACCATTGCATACATCCTAACCCATTTCAAGGATCTCAAGGGCTTATGATGCAGGTCAGGGTGAATCAACTATCCCAGCAAGGGGCAAAGAGGATTTATGTTCCTCTAGCCAAGGTTGTCAGGGGCTATGACCCACTTGATATGGTGAGCTCTGACTCCTGAAGAAGGTTCCCTAACCAAGGTTGTTTGGAAATCAAAACCAGACATGATGACTAAAGTCAGGGGCTATGACCCACTGGATATGGTGAGCCTTTGACCCTTGAAGAAGGACTCTCAACAACATGCGGTTCCTTCAAGCTACCGGATCTAAATGCTAACAAATTTTCTTGTTTACCCCGCGAGATCCTTGAAAACATTGCATGCATACATACACATCATTGCATAACAGGTATCCTCGTTGCAGGTCACTTACCATCTCCGCTGTTTATTTCAGCTATGGCTTCCCAACAAGATAACCAGGACCTTCTTGCTCAAGAGACTCGGTTCGGGGAAATCCTCCTGAATCTATCCAAGGGGCAGGAAGAGTTAAGGACACTTCTCATAGAGACCTTGGTCAGGAACAGTGTTGAGGACGAACGGCTGAAACACCTGCAAGCTGAGATGGATGCAATGAAAGCCCAAATGCTGGGGCAGGTGACTATCATTCAAGGCTTAGCTCAAAGACAAGATGAGCTCTGGTTTCTCGTCAACCAACTGCTTCAGGGTAACCAACTGAGGCAAAAGTCTAAGGGTAAAAAGTCAGTCATCGTTCAACCACCTTTGAGACAAGGAGGTAAGGGGAGAGCTCCCCAAACGGCTCCAGTGTCACAAATTCAACATCGCAACCAACAAAAGAGCGAGAGAAGGCAGTTCACCAAGATCAACATGTCGCTGGATCAAGCACTACAACAAATGTTGAAGGCAGGGCTGATCGCCTTAAGGGCTCCTCTCCGGAATCCGAACACTTCGGCTCCTAACTATCATCCCAACGATAGGTGCACATATCATTCTGATAGCCCGGGGCATACTACGGACAACTGCTGGCCTCTCAAAAACAAGATTCAAGACATGATCGACGCTGGAGAGATTCAGTTTAAAGTACCCAAGACTCCCCACGTGATCACTGCTCCCTTGCCAAAACATGGCTAGGATTGAGAAATTTTTGTTCATTCGAATGTTCAAGTTGCAATTTTCTTTTGTTCAAACATTTACTCATGTTAAACATTGTTATTTCATTAATGCATCGCATATGTCTGTTCTGAAACAATATATTCGTATTCACTAAATGCAAATTATTTTCATATTTTTTCTGATGTCAACTCTTGATCTAAAATTCTAATCCTCTTGAGGGAGGATGACGAAAACGATACCATAATCTACAGTATGCTTTTGAACAGACCCCGCTGATGAAGTACAGGCATTGTTTCAAATCCCTAAACACTGGAGTTATAAGGATGATAATCCCTCGTCAACCCATCCGAGCCAAAGAAGTAGGAGTTTTTTTTTTCTTTTCGAAATTTAAAACCCTTAATCATAACCTGGGGCAGGGTAGTCTCTCAGTTGATCCAAGTGCATAACGAATGGCACCAAAGAAGTCTTTACAAAACGAAGAAAGACAGTGATGGTTCAGAACAATCATAAGGACAGGCAGTCATTATCAAAAAAAATCATCAATGAATAGCCCAAGAAGTCAAAACCTGTAAAAGGGACTTATGAAACTGGGGCATCCCGCTGACTGTAATTCCAAAAAGGAAACAGTTCAGGCAAAAAGAAAGGGATAACAAAAATCAAAAAGAAAGAGGTCATACAAACCCTCAACAAAAACAAAGATGACTGCCTATTTGAAATAAATCATCAACATCCGAATCATCACCGGAAAATCAGAGCAAAGACTCAAACAAGGTCTAACGCACGATCAACTGAGCTTAGGTTTGAAGAACATCACGAAGAGTGGGTGGGTACAAATAAATTGAGCCTTTATCCTTTGTTTCTTAAACCGTGAACCAGGCCACGTTATAACCCTTGAAAGTCCTAGCTGAAGCATGGGTTAGTTCGAAAGCATACTGTGACGAAAGGTATCCTGACTCCTTAAGGCTCACGTTAAAATACGGAGTTGACATCACGCTTACAAACAATCACTTGTTTTATGAAAAGAATGCATTTTCAAAATCTTCAAGACAGACATAAGCGTTGCATTTTTAACATAACCTTGTTTGCATATGACTTTTTGTTTGAACAGCAGAGAAATTCGCACGATGAATGCCTAATGAACAGAAGCACTTCCAATCAAGGGGCATGGCATGATCATGGTCCGTCATCTGGGACAGTTCAGTCAAGATTCGGAGAATCTCTCAAAGGCCAAATAGCCTGGGGCAAACCTCCGCCTGAGTCACTTGGGGCATCCCAACAACGAATCTTGCCTGATCAAACACCTTCTGGTGGCATGACAAAACACTGCTAGCAGGGGCAACTCCCAACATTCTGAGAGCGTGGATATAGTCGAAAAAGAGTACTACGCAAAATCAAAGACCCGCTAGGTTGACACACCTAGGCAAAAATAAGGGCTTCCCGGCGAACCAAAAGGGTTCGGGCAAAATGAAGGGATGAAATGAAAAATCTATACACCCGGCAAGTCGAAAACCTGAAAAGGCGGCTTGGGCAAAAATGGGTATCCCGGTGGACTGAAAACCCGAAAGGGCGGTCCAGGCAAAATTTAGGGATCAAAAGCGTACGACTATGTCCTATCATCTCGTCACCTGCCTACCAGAAGAAAGTTTGTCCATCAACCACTATCAGCACCCCACAGGTCTTCCTCTCATACCTCAGAAACAGGGGCAATAAAGAGTTGTCCAAGCAATCTAATTGTTCTGTCCTCCCAGGTACCAAGGTAGGTTCAACTAAAGAGCATAACCAGTACATCTTAATTCCCCAGAGAGTGAGCCAACAAGTCAGTGCACTCTTCTCCAAGCAAAGTTATCGAATCTTAAGGAAGTTGGGTATCCTCCAGTAGATCTCAACATCTCCCCAGCAGCATGCATTCTTAACAAGCATCCCCGGCAGTCGTGGTCTAAAGATTGTTCCCAGGCGGCATACAAACATTCAAAGGAATCACTTCCCCCGCAGTTCAAAACTTCCCCAAGAGAGTCCAATCCAGCTCCCCAGGAAGGTTGGAATCCATTTCTCCCAAGCAGTAAGCTTATCCCTCGCAGAGCACGAACGCGTCGTCCGGCTTTATTCAAAGAGTTATTTCCTTAATAGGATATAACTGGGTTATCCTCAGCCAAAAGCCACGGAAAGGTCGTCGTCAACACCGTTCTTTCTTATCCCCAGCGAAGTCTATCAGCACTTCCAATACAACAAAGATATCCTCAGCAAGTTATTATCAACAATTCAGCAAAAGCATCCATATCCCCACAGAGTATCACTTCCCAGCATGGTCGCTAGAGTATTCCCCCCCCCCCCCCCCCCCCCCCGCAGAATCTTCCATTCGCCAAGTTTATTCCTCAACGGAGTCATCTTCTCCTACCGGTATTCTTGCAACTATCATCCCCAGCGGAAGCAAAAGCTTATTCTTCAATATCAGCCCAGGAGTGACTTCCCGGCACCCGTCAAGGATTTACATTCCTAGACGAAAACATACATAAAACATCACATACATCATTATAACATGCATAGACACATCATATCATACAAGTCTCATTTATATTGAGAACACCATTGCTTGATCCATATCATGCATTACATATGACTGACCTTTACCTTTCAGGAAAGATCCAGTTAAATTCTTAGCTATATTCAAAGGCCTTCTCTGGTTCAGTCAGATCGACCCTAAGATCTCCCTGATGCTTATCCAGTTGAAGATTCCAAGACCTTGTCTGGTTCAGTTAAATCGACCCTAAGATTTCCCTGATGCTTATCCAGTCAAAGGCCTTCTCTGGTTCAGTCAGATCGACCCTAAGATCTCCCTGATGCTTATCCAGTTGAAGATTCCAAGACCTTGACCGGTTCAGTTAAATCGACCCTAAGATTTTCCTGATGCTTATCCAGTCAAAGGCCTTCTCTGGTTCAGTCAGATCGACCCTAAGATCTCCCTGATGCCAATCCAGTTGAAGATATTCCAAGACCTTGCCCGGTTCAGTTAAATCGACCCTAAGATTTTCCTTATGCTTATCCAGTCAAAGGCCTTCTCTGGTTCAGTCAGATCGACCCTAAGATCTCCCTGATGCTTATCCAGTTGAAGATATTCCAAGACCTTGTCCGGTTCAGTTAAATCGACCCTAAGATTTTCCTGATTCTTATCCAGTCAAAGGCCTTCTCTGGTTCAGTCAGATCGACCCTAAGATCTCCCTGATGCTTATCCAGTTGAAGATATTCCAAGACCTTGTCCGGTTCAGTTAAATCGACCCTAAGATTTTCCTGATGCTTACCCAGTCAAAGGCCTTCTCTGGTTCAGTCAGATCGACCCTAAGATCTCCCTGATGCTTATCCAGTTGAAGATATTCCAAGACCTTGTCCGGTTCAGTTAAATCGACCCTAAGATTTTCCTGATTCTTATCCAGTCATAGGCCTTCTCTGGTTCAGTCAGATCGACCCTAAGATCTCCCTGATGCTTATCCAGTTGAAGATTCCAAGACCTTGTCTGGTTCAGTTAAATCGACCCTAAGATTTTCCTGATGCTTATCCAGTTAAAGGCCTTCTCTGGTTCAGTCAGATCGACCCTAAGATCTCCCTGATGCTTATCCAGTTGAAGATTCCAAGACCTTGACCGGTTCAGTTAAATCGACCCTAAGATTTTCCTGATGCTTATCCAGTCAAAGGCCTTCTCTGGTTCAGTCAGATCGACCCTAAGATCTCCCTGATGCTTATCCAGTTGAAGATATTCCAAGACCTTGCCCGGTTCAGTTAAATCGACCCTAAGATTTTCCTGATTCTTATCCAGTCAAAGGCCTTCTCTGGTTCAGTCAGATCGACCCTAAGATCTCCCTGATGCTTATCCAGTTGAAGATATTCCAAGACCTTGTCCGGTTCAGTTAAATCGACCCTAAGATTTTCCTGATGCTTACCCAGTCAAAGGCCTTCTCTGGTTCAGTCAGATCGACCCTAAGATCTCCCTGATGCTTATCCAGTTGAAGATATTCCAAGACCTTGTCCGGTTCAGTTAAATCGACCCTAAGATTTTCCTGATTCTTATCCAGTCAAAGGCCTTCTCTGGTTCAGTCAGATCGACCCTAAGATCTCCCTGATGCTTATCCAGTTGAAGATATTCCAAGACCTTGTCCGGTTCAGTTAAATCGACCCTAAGATTTTCCTGATGCTTATCCAGTCAAAGGCCTTCTCTGGTTCAGTCAGATCGACCCTAAGATCTCCCTGATGCTTATCCAGTTGAAGATATTCCAAGACCTTGTCCGGTTCAGTTAAATCGACCCTAAGATTTTCCTGATGCTTATCTAGTCAAAGGCCTTCTCTGGTTCAGTCAGATCGACCCTAAGATCTCCCTGATGCTTATCCAGTTGAAGATTCCAAGACCTTGTCCGGTTCAGTTAAATCGACCCTAAGATTTTCCTGATTCTTATCCAGTCAAAGGCCTTCTCTGGTTCAGTCAGATCGACCCTAAGATCTCCCTGATTCTTATCCAGTTGAAGATTTCAAGACCTTGTCCGGTTCAGTTAAATCGACCCTAAGATTTTCCTGATTCTTATCCAACCAAAGGCCTCCTCTGGTTCAGTCAGATCGACCCTAAGATCTCCCTGATTCTTATCCAAGTAGAAGACACTCAAGATTCTCTCAACGTTCCTGTTGGGGTAGTAATCGTCCAAGGTTCTCTTACCATTCATGCTAGGGCAGTAACCATCCCTGGTTCATTCATCGCCGTTTGAAGCTCCAGACTCAGCTCCTGTAACCAGTCAGGACACATCTATACCAAGCATCTGAAAACCAGCTCCTGCAACGTGTCAGGTAATCATTTTTTCTTTTGTAGGTACGCAAGTTCTCGCTAAGGAATCTCTTACGCGATCAACATCCAGATGGCATCTATAAGCCCATCCACCTATCCATCACCTCTCAGCATGGCATCTATAAGCCCATCATCCTATCCATCAATCTCCAAATGGCATCTATAAGCCCATTCCCACCATCACACTACTATGTGAGCGCAAATTTCTGGGCACTCTAGTGTCCAATCATCTTCCACCTTCGGATTACGAAAGGCACGTCAGCCAATCTACATCCTCAGGTTTAAGAAGATTGAACAGGGGCAACTGTTGTACCCCAAAATTTGCCCTCCCATATTTCTCAAAACATTTCAAGAAAATTCACAAGTCCAACCCGGCGCGTTATATTCAGGTATTCTTTCACCAAGATATCTCTGATAACGTATTCTCAAATTCAGGTTCGGCTCAAGAGTCAATTCTTTAAAGAAGGTATCCAAATGTGTGAGTTTTCTTGAAGAAATATGGTGAAAAAGTGTGCTGAAAGTGCAGTTTTTACGCGCTAAAAAATTCATAACTTGAAGATCGTGACTCGTTTTGAACCCGTTCCGGTGGCCAAAATTCCGTCTTGACATCATCTACGTTTTCATCTCTCACGGCTGGAAGCCAATTTCGATCAGAAGGTCTTCAAAAATGTGGATTTATCAGGTATTTTCGTGCAGAAAATTTGTGACAGAAGTTTATTTGCGTCATGTTCAAAAAATCATAACTTGGTCGATTTTCATCGTATCGAGCTGGTTCTGGCGCCAAAATTTCACAAATTGAGTTGACTACATTTTCACAGAAGGAATTGAGTTCAAACGGTATTCAAAAGGCCTTCGTTTTTTGCGCAGAGTGCGTGACACGCTGAAAATCCTGAATGCTGAATATTATTTCATCTGGGCCGAAACTTCGAAAATTCATAACTCGGTCAATTTTTATCGGATTGGGCTCATATTTTTACACAAGGTCCCTGACTCGTAGATCTACAACTTTGCTTCAAAAGTCGAGACCGGATTATGCACCGATCAATACCAGTTTTTTATTGAAGAACGTGTCAGAGCCGACACTGGAGCCCAAAATAAGTTTGTCTGAGCTGAAACTTCAAAAATTCATAACTAATTCACCGTTTATCCGATTGAGTCGATTTTCGGACAGGAGTTAGTTCTCGATGTCGGCTACATTTTGTTTTCACATTTCAACTTCAAAAAATGCACTTAAGTTCCTGCGATTTAGCCTGGAAAGTGACGAATTCAAGTGAATATTGGAGGCCCAATTGCACATTCAAAGCCCATTTTCTTTACCCTAATTTCTACTATATAATCACCTTCTTGTCACACAAACCAGAAAAGGAGAGAGGAGAAAAAAAGAGAAGAGAAAAAGAGAGAAAAAACCTTGCCACAACACTGTTGGAATATCAAACTCTTTCAAGAACCCTAAAACCTTGAAATCCTTATTACAAATCTCTCTCTCACTACAAACAAAGCCATCTCAGTTACAAACCAACACCTCACTACTTCTCTAGTAAGGATAAAGCTGGCTTGATCTCCATGATCCAAAGGGCATAAAAGCATTCATGTCACTACTTTTCCAGTAAGGGTAAGGTTGATTTGATCTCCATGATCAAAAGGGTATAATCATTCATACATGCCATATTGTGTCTAAACATTAAATTTCTTCATATATTGGCTTTATTTGCATTTTATGATTTTATTTGATGTGTTTGTGAGATTCAACACTGCAGATTTAGACAGGATCCCAGGCAGGTTCATTAAGGAACGTTGAGGCCAAAAGCCAAATGGCCAAAAGCCAAAAGCCAAAAGCCAAATGACAAAAATAAAAACAAACGCTTAGATCACCAATAACATGAACAAGACAAAATATCTGAAAACGACACACAAATCACACACCACCCCTAGGGTACGCCTCACTGTTGCCTTGCCTCGAAAGGTGATCGTCGAGTAGAGGATGTCTTAGTAAGTCCTCATGATCCGGGAACCTGGCATGAGGGTAGCTTCTAAGGTGTCTTCCTATTACTCTGGTGATCACACTGTTGCCTTGTCCCTCGAAACGTGGTCGCCGACTATAGGACGTCTTAGTGAGTCCTTATGTTCCATTGATCTAGTTGCCTCAAAACGGTTGCCTCGGAATAATTGCCTCGGAATAGTTGCCTCAGAATAAAAGATCAATGGCATAAGGGTAGCTCCTAAGGTATCTTACCTTTGCTTGGTGGCCACACTGTCCCTTAATCGAATTGACCCGAACACCTCCAACGGTGGTGCTACCTACCTCTCAATGGTGGGATGGCACTACTTTAAAGGACATTTACACAGACGAATTCCTTAGGGTAGGTAGACGACTCTATATACTTGCTCTAATTTCAAAAACAAATCAAAAAATACTTTTCACACCGACACCTTTTCAAAAAGCTTTCGAAAGCAATTTTTCAAACACTCTTGAGGACCGATACAAGAGTCGAACTGGAATTTTCAAAGAAACTTTTTAAAACCCACAGTTGAAAAGCAAACAAACCATTTTTGAAAACACAATGAGCAAGTATCTAAGAGCCCATGGATAACCATGGATAGAAAGGGTGCTAACACCTTCCCTTTCTATAACCTACCTCCCGAACCGAGAGCAATCTCTTTAAGGAATTTTTCTGTGCTTTTGTCCTTTCCATTTGGAGAAAATAAAAGACGGTGGCGACTCTTGCTTCCGCGACATTTCGCGAACCAGCGTTAAACAGTCAGTTCCAGATCCACCGATCACAATATGATCCATCATGAGATTGAAATATACGTCGACGATATGATTGCGAGGTCCCAGACTAAGGAGGAACACCTGGACCATCTACAGAAGCTGTTTGATCGGTTGAAGTTGTACAAGCTGAGGTTGAACACGAACAAGTGCACCTTCGGGGTGAGATCTGGCAAACTACTAGGTTTCATAGTGAGCGACAAAGGTATTCAGGTAGACCCTGCCAAAGTGAAAGCTATACAAGAGATGCCAGCTCCCAAGACAGAGAAAGAGGTCAGAGGCTTTCTGGGACGACTGGACTACATTGCCCGATTCATCTCACACCTAACTGCTACTTGTGAGCCAATCTTCAAGTTACTGAAGAAAGATCAAGTGGTACGTTGGAACGATGAATGCCAGGCCGCTTTTGAAAGAATCAAAGAGTATCTCCAGGAGCCACCCATTCTTATGCCACCAGTTGAAGGGAGACCTTTGATTTTATACTTGACAGTACTTGACAACTCAATGGGGTGTGTGCTGGGGAAGCATGACGAGTCTGGCCGAAAAGAGCATGCTATTTATTACCTTAGAAAAAAGTTTACCGACTGTGAGACCCGATACTCATTGCTTGAGAAAACTTGCTGCGCTTTGGCATGGGCTGCTCGCCGGCTGAGACAATATATGCTGACTCACACTGCTCTGTTGATTTCAAAGATGGATCCAATCAAGTATATCTTCGTAAAGCCTGCCTTGTCCGGAAGAATAGCAAGATGGAAGATGATCTTGACTGAGTATGACATCCAGTACACGACTCAAAAAGCAATCAAGGGAAGTGTATTGGCAGACCATTTGGCACATCAGGCAGTGGATGATTACCAGTCTATGAACTTTGAGTTTCCGGACGAGAATATCATGGTAGTGACTGATTGTGAGACACCTGGACCGGATGAAGGACCTGAGGAAGGATCCCGATGGTCTATGTACTTTGATGGAGCTTCGAACGCTTTGGGTAATGGCGCCGTGATCATATCTCCTAAAGTCTCTCATACTTCGTTCACCGCCCGACTATGTTTCAACTGCACCAACAACATGGAGGAGTATGAAGCGTGCATCATGGGTCTTCGAGTTGTAATCGACCTAAGGATTAAGTTTCTAAGTGTCTTCGGAGATTCCGCTCTCGTGATCAGTCAGATCAAAGGCGAGTGGGATAAGAAACACCCAAATCTTATTCCTTACAAGGAGTATGTATTGACATTGCTTCCCCATTTCTATGAGATAACCTTTGAACACTTCCCTAGAGAAGAGAATCAGTTGGCGGACGCGTTAGCTACGATGTCTTCTATGTTCAAAGTCAAATGGGATAACGAGGCCCCCCAGATCATTATTTGGAAATTGGATGAACCTGCACATTGTTGTGACCTTGAGACTGAAGAGGTAACAGAAAAACCCTGGTATCACGAAGTAAAAAGATACCTTGAAGCTCAAGAATACCCCGAGGGTGCATCTGTTAATGACAAGAAGTTTCTGAGAAGGTTCGCGGCAAAGTTCTTCATCAGCAATGGCATTCTTTACAAACGTAACCATGATTCAACCTTACTGCGTTGTGTGGATAAGATTGAAGCAGAAAGGATCATGGCAGAGCTGCATGAAGGTACTTTCAGAACTCATTTCAGTGGACATACCATGGCAAAGAAAATCCTTCAGGCAGGATATTACTGGTCCACAATGGAAGCTGACTGTTATCAGCACTCTCGGACATTGTAATAGTCTAGGGTTTACTTTCCGTCTTTTTACTTTCCGCATATTTACTACTTTACTATTTTACTATTACTGTTAGTAATTAGGTCTTGTATGGAAATATTAAAAGCGAATGATAGCTAACCCTAATTTCAAAGATAAACATAACTGAAAACAACACACTTGCATACTCATACCTCCAGGGTAACATCCCTTGTTGCCTTCATAAAAACAGTCATGTCCCTTGAACGTGGGGACGCTTTAGCACAATCCCTCAAAAAAAAAAAGATCATAGTCCCTCGATGACCCTTTCGACACTGCCTTCGGTAAATGGTCTAGTGCCTTAATGATAATTGCTAAAGCACCCTTACGAGTTGCCTTTGAAGACTGTACGATGACCCACGCCTGTCCCTTCACATCCAACGATAGGGCTTCCTGCCAACTAATGGTAGGATAGCACTATCTAAAGGAAAGGGAAAGTACAAGAAAGACCTTTGAGTAGGTAGATCGCTATTAATCTCTTGCTCGCAAACATTTCAAAACAAAAACATTTTTTCACAAACACTCTTGAAAAATATTTTCAAAAACCCTTTGTACGTGTTCTCGAGTATAGATATGAGAATCATTACAAAGTCTTGCCTTATAATTGGCATTTTAAAATGTTTTTCAAACACACAAACACAAAGCAGTTTTTAAAACAAAGTGAGCTAGCGATTAATAGCCTGTAGATAACTACATATGAAAAGGGTGCTAACACCTTCCCTTTTCATAATCTACCCCCTGAACTTAAAAATCTCAAAGGTCTTTCCTATTCTTTTCACCCTTTCCTTATTGGATAAAAGAAAAGTTGGTGGCGACACTTGCTATCTGTAACATTTGCGATAATGCAAAACTAAGTCAGTTCTCCCACCATATTGATGGTGAGCCCCATTCGGGGGTACGTGGTGGTCATTTTGGCCAAAAAGTCGGCCAGTGCTTGAGCTTTGAGGGTTCTCCTACCTTCGTACTGTATGTCAAACTCGGAGAGTTCTAACGACCATTTCAACATTATGCCCGCCATGTCAGGCCTATTGAGCTGCTGTTTTATTGGTTGATCTGCCCGGATGATTATGGTATGCGCCAAGAAATAGTGCCTGCGTCTCCTCGTTTTATTGATGAGGGACAAGGCCACCTTTTCAATTTTTTGATATCTTAGTTCATGGCCCCATAGGGCCTTGGTCGTAAAGTAGATAGGCCTTTTCCCTTCTTGAGTTTCTCTGATTAGTGTTGTGCTTATTGCCTCTTGTCGATAAAGGACAGGAGGTTGCGATAGTGCTTGCTTCAAGTGGGAGAGAGCTTGCTCTCATTTGGCCGTCCATTCGAAGGCAGCTTCCTTACGAAGGAGTTTGGAGAGGGGGAGCGTGTGCTGGGCAGATTTTGCCACGAATACATATATATATATATATATATATATATATATATATATAGAGAGAGAGAGAGAGAGAGAGAGAAGTGAGCATGCCATTTAGGATATGAATGAACTTTTTCAAAGTGGGTGTTGGCAACTCAGAAGATGGTTGACATTTATCGGGGTTTGCCTTAATCCTTCATTCTGTGAGGAAGAATCCGAGGAATTTTCCTGCCTGTATACCGAAGGTGTATTTTTCTGGGTTAAATCGCATCCGGCACTTTCTGGCCTGCTCAAAAAATTTCTTTAAGTGGAGGGTGTGGTCGATTTGACGATCATGTTTTCCATCTAAACTTCGAGCATGTCGCCTACTTTGTTGCGAAAAACTTTGTTCATCATGCGTTGATATGTAGTGCCCGCATTTTTCAGGTTGAAGGGCATTATGTTGTAGTAATAGTTTCCTGACTCGGTCATGAAAGTGATATTTTTTTGTCCACTTTCGCCATTGGAATCTTGTTGTATCCAAAATATGCATACATAAAAGATAATAATTTGAAACCAGTCGAGTTATCGACCTTTTTGTCAATATTGGGGAGGGGATAAGCATATTTCGGGCAAGCCTGATTAATATCGGTATAATCAATGCACATGCACCATATTCCATTAGATTTCTTTATAAGAACTACATTTGAGATCTAGGTTGTGTATTGGGCATCATAAGTAAAGTGTGCCTCTAGGAGGTCTTTTACAGCTAGTTCGACAGCCTCTATTCTTTCGGGGGACTACTTTCTTCTGCACTGGGAAACTGCCTTGAGGGTAGGGTCTATGGTCAGGCGATGGCATGCAATCTCTGGGTCCAATCTGGGCATCTCAGTTACGCTCCATGTGAATAGATGATCATTCTCCCTTAAGCAAGCTTTAAGTTGCCTCTTCGCCAAGTCAGGGAGGTCAGCTCTGATCTTTACCCCTTTGGCGAGATCGTTCCCGAGGGGGGTGATCTCAAAGTCTCCGTGTGGAATGGGTTGTACGAGATCTGAGATTTCCTCTCTACTTGCAGCTAGGGATGAACCTTCACCTTCGACCATGGGCTCTTTCCCTTTCTATCTCTGTTCTGCACAATCTTCCTTGGAGAAGCGACTGTCGAGGTCGATGGCGTCGACCCTTGGGAGTGGCTTGGCCTCCTCGGAGCTGGAGGGCAGGGCGGCCCTAGTGGTTGTTTGGGGTTGAGCATTGATGGAACTCGAGCCACTAGCCAAGGCTTCAAAACATCTTCTTGTCGTCTGTATGTCCCCGTGGAGGGTGCCGACCAAACCCTCTGTAGTGTAGTATTTCATTTTGAGGTTTACGGTGGAGGGAACCCTAATCAGTTCAGCCAGAGTGGGGCTCCTGAAGATACATTCATAGAGATACGGGCATTCCACTATCAAAAACTGAGTCTTAATAGCTCTGTAGGTCACCTCTCTTATGAATGTGACGACTATCTCGACATACCCCCAGGGTTTGGTACTGGCCTCGTTGAATGCCTAGAGGTCTGAGCCCGCGTATGGGGTTAGATGGCTTTTATTCAGTTATAGGGTAGCGAACATCTGGGTGTACATGATATCCACCGAGCTGCCTTGATCGACCAGTATACGTCGAACATCAAAGTTTTCCATGCAAGCCTGCACGAGCAGTGGGATAGTCGATTTGGGGGCTCCGCCCAGCAGTTCCTCCCTGTAGAAAGCGATGGGGTGAGAGCCTCCATGGAAATTCTTCAGTGGGGAATCCATGTCTGAGTATGCTTTGATAAGTTGTTGGAACCTTATTTTAATGGATCCCCCTGTATGCTTATTGAATACCCCTTCGGAGACTTCCGTCGTTGTAGGGAATGATTCCTAGGGACTGTGAGAGGAGAAGTACAATGGGACGTTCTCCATGTCTGGGAAGTATAAATCTTATGGTCGCGGTATACTCATGGCGACCGATATTATGCTGATGTCGGGGGACTCCTTCCCGTCTCCGACGCTCTTGGTTTCTGGAGCCTCCTTACGGGGACCCTCTTTTTTCCAGTACTGTTTGAGGTGCCTGTCTCTGATTAGTATCTTAATCGGATCCCTGAGATGGATGCAATCGTCGGTGTTGTGACCATGGCTTTTATGGAACATGCAATACTTGTTCTTGTCGGTTCCAGGGTGTCTGGAAAGGAAAGCGTACCCCATCCTGTTTAAATTCAAAGTTGGTGCATTCGAACAAAATATGTTCTCTTGAAGTGGTCATATGGGTGTAGTTGTGGAACCGGGCAGTAATCCCCTTGTAATCTTTGGAGTCTCGGGATCTGTCTTCCCGCTTTCTCTCTCTCGTCCGACGGGATGTCGAGGGCTCGTGGCTTCTCGAGGGTTAGGCACTCTCTCGGTGCCTTGAATCCCTGGCATTGTTGGCCGCTTCTTTCTCCTCGTACTAAATGTACGATTAAGCCTTGAGGAGGATGGAGTCGAGCATGGCTAGAGTTTCGATGCCCACGGACTTCGCGAAGTCACCGCAGGGACATAGCCCTTGTTCAAGAAGGTACTTCTTCATTTCATCGGTCATTGATACATGTATAGCATCTTTGTTGAAGCGCTCGATATATGCACGTAGATATTCGTCTCTTCCTGGACAATCGCTTCAAGTGAAGCCTCTGATTTTGTATGCTGACGGGAGGCGGTGAAGTGCCTCGAAAATATCTTTCCTAGTTGATTCCAAGAAGTGATAGATTCAGGGGGCAGGCTTTTGTACCAAGCCATGGCACCTTTTCTTAGAGCGGTCGGGAACAACATGCATTTGATTGCGCCCTTCACACCTCGATAATCAAGTAGGGTGTCGATGTCTTCTATATGGTCATCAGGATCCGTCGTACCGTCGTAGGATCCCAATGGGGGCGGCTTCTCGAGCCCGACTGGGAGTCGTGCCTCCATAATTTCTCTCGGTAATAGGCCACATGGCTTGTTGTCATCGGTCTCTTCTAGCGATGATGGTGCGAAATGATGTTCTCTTTCTCGCTGAGCATTGTCATCTCGTCGAGGGGAGGGGCTCCGCCCTTGTCGCCTCAGTTTGGGTGATAGTGACCTGCTACGATTGTCTTTGCAGGTGCTCTTCGTCTTCTTGAAAAGAGGAGACTTTTTATCCTTCTTGGAATATGCTCGATCACGCTTCTTGCAGAAAGAAACGTCAAGCTTTCCCTTTCTTAGAGGATGCCCCTCTCGGGGAGGTGATATGCTGGAGGTGTTATATCGTCAGTGTCTCCGAGGGGGTACCTTGATTGTTTCCGCTCCAAAACCCCATCCTTTTGCTCAGCTGGAGGATGAGGAAGTTGGTTTGGTTAAGGGAGTGATCAATGCTGCTATGGTCGGGTCAGTGTTCTGCGGAACACAGAACGATTGTAGAATCTCTGGCTGGTCTTCGACAGGGTTCTTGGGAAATTATTCGTCCAAGAATAGATTGTTTTCGTAATTAGTGTCGATGGAATCCGGGGGTGCGTTATGTCCGTCACGGGCGCCGAAGTTATCCTCGAGGTGAGGATGTTCTTGGCTTCCATCAGTCTTACGTGCCACAGAGAGCACGGTCTTTCTAGATAGGTGGTGATCACCGTGATCGGTCATGATTGATGAATGGAGAGGATCGTTGGTCTTCAGATTCTAGGAATGAAAAACGGAGAATATAGTTCCCACAGTTGGCGCCACTGATCTTACTAGTTGATCAAAACCTACGATGTGGCCGGATAATGATCTTCAGATAGGCTGGAAAGTCGAGGAGGAAAAAGGGGGGTTGTACCTGCAAGGCACTCCGATGATCAAGTAAGTGTCGGAGAAAAAAGTAATACAAGCAAAGTGTTAGGGTTTTAATGATGAATCATGGATATTCCATCCCTTGCCCTCACATGAGTGAGGGTTTATATAGTGCCCCTGGTGCTCGGCCATTGGTCCCTATTTTTGGGCCTAGATATGTGGGCCCACAAAAATAGGGAACTCCCAAGACTTGGTCAAATTGCACAGGTGTGCCTGCCAACTAGTCGTTAGTTCCGAGGAGGAGGTAGGTTATGAGCAGTAGTCTGGTCGGTTCCTATTTGTCTGGTCGACTTAAGGTCTGGAAGACTGATGGGTGTTCGTCGATTGTCATAGGTCAATGCTGGTCCAGGAGGACAGGTGATCGATGGTTCTTGACAGAGGGCGGGGGAGCCTGGGCAGTGGTTGCACGGGCCGTGCTGATGGAGGAGGTTAGACTGGACCCATTCTAGTCGTTGGGCCAGTCCATAACACTATGTAAAGGTAGAAGAAAGCAATATGGAGAAAATAACTAGATACGCTAGGGAAAAAGGGAGGACCTGGGAAGAAAGATCTGGCCATAAGTAGGAACAGAGCAGGTTGCGTATCGACCCCCACCTCAGGAACGACCTCCCCCAGCGATCATCCCGGCGACCTTTGGTCTCAGACGAAGACCTCAACCCTCTAAATTCCAGAAGAGGTGACATATGGAAGGATGTGAATCACCTCAACTTACTACCTAGACTGTGGTGCCCCAAGGGAGTAAATGCAATCATATGTGATAACTTCAACGCATGGTGTGTGTATCACCGAATCTGGGGACACCACTTCGAGGATTGCCAACTACTGAAAAAGGAAATTGAGAGGCTAATCCAAAGAGGAAAACTCTTATCTTATGTCAAAGACAACGCCGAGAAGGCCGAAAAACGAAGTCCTCCCAAAGGAAATGACTCCTCAAAGTTCCCTTCAAAAAAGAAGGAGAAGGAGACAGAGGAAGTTTGAGAAATGGGACTCACCCGGCACACCCTCAACACAATATCTGGAGGATTTGCTGGAGGGGGTTCCACCAGCTCGGCATGGAAGAGGTATGCTCGAAACATAATACATGTGGCCCAAGTAGAGTGGACAGACAAAGACGGAGATCACGGGGGTGCCACCTACTCCCAGGAAGACGCGGAAGGAATCTTACCACATGAGAATGACCCCATGGTCATTAAATTTTAGATCAGTGACTGGAGCATCAAACGGTTACTAATCGACCCCAGAAGCTCAGCCGAAGTGATGTATTGGGAAGCCTTCAAAGGAATGGACTTCGACCCAAATAACTTCTACCCTTCAACGGAACCTTAGTCGGATTCTCCGGCGAACATGTGTAGGTACTCAGAAACCTTCTAGTTCTAATCACTTTCAGAATAAAGGAAAATGCCAAATAAGTTAGAGTAAGGTACATGATCATCAATGCAAAACCCCCCTACAACATCATAAGCGGTAGGCCATCATTCAATGCACTAGAGGCGACACTATCAACCCTCTACCTCACCATGAAGTATCCTCTCAGCAAGGTCGGGTAGGAACCATGTGAGGAGACCAAGGCATGTTAAGAAAGTGCTACAAAGATATCCTGAAACTGAGAAAGAAGAACACAGTTATGGAAGAAGCAGACAACCACAAGGTTAACATGGTCGATATTGACCCCCGGGAAGATCCCAGAGAACATAGTCTAGCTCCTCAAGAAGAAACCAAATAGGTTCATATATCCCTCCAATATTAAGAAATCACCCACTTGGGAACTAATCTATCAGTAGAGGAGGAGGCCTAGATTGTTGACATCCTGAAGAGAAATATCAATTTATTCGCCTGGAAATTGTCAGACAAGCCCGGAATCGACTCCAACATCTTGTGTCATCACTTGGAGCTTGACCCCGGGGTGAAACCAGTGTCCCATTGAAATAGAAAAGGCGGCGAAGAAAAGAGAAAATCAATAGTCGAAGAAGAAAACTGGTGTAGCGGTGAAAATCGGAGATCGAGCTATTAATTAACTCGACTCACAAAAGCAAGAGTCGCCACCGCGCTTTATTATTTCCAAGGGAAAAGGGAAAAGAGCGAAATAAAACCCTAAAATATGCAATGTAAAATAATACTTAAAAGTAATAAAAATACAATGCGTTTTTGAAAGAGATCGTGAGTTCGGGGGTTGGTTATACAATGGGAAGGTATTAGCACCCAATGCATCTGCGGTACTCCGCAGGAACCTTTTTGAAATATCTGTTTTTTGTTAAAATTGTTCGTTTGATTAAAATGGTTCGTTTGGCTAAAAGATGGGTATGGACGATATTTTTGAAGATACGACGACCTAGTGTCGAAGTTTTGACTTAAAAGGTGTGAGTTTAAAAATAGAGTCTTTTGGGAGAATTATCTTAAGTTTGAAAAAATAGTAAATAAGCAAAAAAATGGATGAGGGTATTCGCACAATCGTATGAGATATGTTCGATGACATGAAGTCAACAAAATCTAAATCTTTTCCTTGGAGTTAATCATAAGCAGGTAAATCTAATATTCGAGTAAGAAATCATAAATAATTAAAAATCCACGAGAAATGAACAAGGTAGATAACAAGATAATTGTAAGAAACTAAATGAATGGACAAAGAAGAATCATGAATAAAAGAAAAGTGTAATTAAAAAATTATCTAAACTAATTTGAAATTCTAAGGTTACTAAGTAAACTAAACTAAAATTCTAAAATGTCTAACTAAATTGAATAAAATTTTAAAGTTAATAACTAAAACTAAATTAAAATTATAAAATTGCTAACTTAAAATTCTAAAGTTAATAAATTAAATCTAAAATAAATTAGAATTCTAAAATTACTAAGTTAGATCTAAACTAGATTAAAAATTTTAAAATTAATAAATTAAATCTAAACTAAATAAAAATTCCAAGGTTGCTAACCTAAAACAAAGAAAGTTCCAAAGTTACTAAACTAAATCTAAATCAAATAAAATTCTAAAAGTTTACTAAGTCAAATCTAAATGAAATAAAATCTAATCCTAAAGTTTACTAAGTCAAATCTAAATGAAATAAAATCTAATTCTAAAGTTTACTAAGTCAAATCTAAATGAAATAAAATCTAATTCTAAAGTTTACTAAGTCAAATCTAAATGAAATAAGATCCTAAAGTTACTAAAATAAAACTAAACAAAAAATTCTAAAGTTTACTAAGTCAAAACTAAAATAAATAAAATTCTAAAGTTACTAAATTATATCTAAATCGAATAAAAATTCTAGAGTTATTAAATTAAATCTAAATCAAATGAAAATTTTCAAGTTACTAATCTAAAACAAATAAAAATTCCAAAGTTACTAAACTAAATCTAAATCAAATAAAATTCTAAAACTATTAAAGCTCTAAAATTACTACATTACATCTAAACTAATTTAAATATAAACTAAATTCATTATAAAATTACTAATTTAATCTAAACTATATTAATAATAAAATTACTAACTTAAATCAAAACTAAATTAATTTTAAGATTACTATTCTAGCTTTATACTAAATTACTTATGAAAGAGGTGTGGAACAGAAACTGAGGGGTGGGCGATGTTGGGTATTAACAGTTTTAAATGGGCTTAGAAAAATTGATTGAGTTGAAGCCTATAAATGCTTATAAAAAATAAATAAATTAAAACAAAACAGTGCTGCTTCACACAAGTATCGAACTCAAGTCCTCATGTGTTTCACTTACAAACTCCAGCCACTACACCAAACTGTTCATTCATTATATTCTCTTAATTAAAACTATAAAACACAAAGCTTGTGGAATGGGTTGGGCTAGGCCCAAACCCGAATCCAGGTTACCAAGAGGGATTGGGGAATTTTTGGAACCCTAGCTTGGAGAAAAAAGGAGGCGCCGGAGTTTCATGATTTTGGGAAGGGGAGGGAAGTTATTTTTTTGTTATTCCAATAAAACAATTGACACCAAAAATATATTATCCCCATCTTTCTCGATTTTCTCTCCACCAAAACCGTATCCCCTCAGTTCCTCCATCTTTTCCTCAACCGAAACCATACTTCCTCTGCTCTTCCTCTCGCTTTGAACCAACAACAAAACAAACCCTTCATTTTTTCTTTCTCTGTTCTATCCACTTTCGAAAAAAATCGTAATATGTTCCATCATACACAAACACCCAACATATTTCTCAAATTCAGAAACAATATAAAAAGATAAACACAGATCTATACCTTTGAGTTTCGACGATGGCAGTGAATTGTAGTGTGTGACGACAATAATGGCAACTACAAGCTCCGTTGGCGCCACTGAGATGTGTTCAGGACGAATGAGCACGTATGGCAAAAGAGTAGTTCGCTGGGGGTTTGTAAGCAATAACAGCGTTATGCGATTGTAAGCTTCGAGAATCAACCCCAAGTAATCCTTCAATCTCTCAGCTTCTGCTTCTCGATTCACTTCTTCATCTTCTATTCTGCGAATCTGGATTAAAACTTTATGATTTTAGTGTAAGAGTAGAAAATGGAGGCTGTCACTGTGGTTTTGTTATTGCTGTAAGAGTTTTATAGGCTTGGTTGAGAGGTTTGAAACAAGGTAATAATGGTTCAAAATGTGATAATGGTTGTTACAATGTTTTTTTTTGGAAACAATTTTGATGGTTTTATGAATGCTTTTTGCAGAATTTCTGAAAAGGTTGGGAGGGATTTTTCAACAGGGGAGGAGCTGCTGTGATAGTGAGGGTTGCTGGTGTTTAGAAGAGAGGAAATGAAGGTGGAATAAAGGAGAGGTTGGTGATGTGGTCACGGTGGCATCGGTTGGTTGAAGCTGGTTTGCTGTAAGAGACAGAAGCGTGAAATTTTTTTGTCGTCACAGACTGAACTGGAAATCGTGCAGTTGCTGAGATGGATTATGAGCTAGGCGGAGCATTCACAGATGAGTGAAGAAGGTAATGCCGGAATTACGGTTCAGAAGTTTTGATATGAGAGGAATAATTGCAGTTGAAGGGTGGTGCAACGGTAGTTTTGAGACGTGAAGATGATGGATGAAGATTTACAGTGAGTTATGTGTTGAACAAAGGGATAAAGAGAAAGTCGCGGGAGTTATGTGGTTATCTGATACTGTATATGGAAGATGAAGAGGAATTGAAGGGTCTACGGATGGCAGGTTGGTAATGATGTTGAATGGGAGTTTCACTGGTGTTGTTGTATTCTTTGTTGTTTTTTTTTTACTACTATTGCAGGAATTAGGTGATAACCCCCCCTCAACTCTTCACCATTTGCTTCTGTTTTTATTGTGAGTGTATGATAGAATTGGAGGGAAAATTGGAGCCAAATATCAGTTGATTTCTAGTTTATGTCAACTTCCTTATGCTTTCTTGATGCAGGGATGTGTGATTTCATTTTTGGGCAAGCTTTTTGGACAGCAAAGGTAGTAAAAAGGTTGTTTGCAGACTGGGTTTTATGCAGGTTTTTGGAGTGAAGTAGCAGCAAGTTTTGTTGTGTAGCATGTTTGGGTTTTATGGAAAGTTAGGATAGGGACAATAGCATGGTTTTGGACTGACTTTATTGTTTGGACATTTTTTACAAGGAGAGGAATAGCATAATAATAATAATAACAACAAAAAATAAAAATAAAAATATTAAACTAAAAAATTCCAAAACATGAACATTAAAGAGAAATTAAAATTAATTTTAATTTTAATAATAACTCAACTAAAAAGTTGAATTAAAATTAGAACCAAATCAAGATTAATATTGAAAAAAAGAAATGAAAATTATAATAACTAAAAGAATTAAAAGGAAAAGATATTAACTATATATTTTTGTGATTAAAGTGAAATGCTAAAATAAAATAATGCTAAGACATGTTTTTTTTGTTGAGATTTTTACTAAATTAAATCTAGAAGACTATAATTTTGACTTAAGAATAAAAATCTAAATGAAACTTGAAGAGACTACTTTTTTTTATATTTTGAATAATAATGTAAATAAAATTAAGATGACATGAACTAAATATTTTTTTAGGATTTTTTCATGGAATTAAAAATAAAAGAAGAGAAAGTGTAAAATTTATGGTCGGATAAAACACAGTCCAAAATTAAGAATCAAATTCCATTAAATTCGTGAAACAACTTCGAACGTTAATAACTTTTTTTGTGGCTTTTCAATGCATAATCATCTCTTGTCTTGTAAAGAAAAATTGTAGATGGTGTCAAGAAAAATCATATGCAAAAAATAACCCCTCAAAATATTGAAATTTGAAGAAGTTATGAATTTTTGAAATCTGACTCGGGAATTGGCAAAAATAGGTCGAATTGCTTGTGAACTCTTGCCATGCAATGATGCGGATGGAATGCGGGATCTTAGGTCAAAAATTAGGGTATGACAACTGGAAAGTGGCGAATATGCGTAAATTTCACCTACCATAACAAAGCATGCCCACAAGACCCATATCCACTGCCTCATATTGACCCGTTGATCAATGAGGCTTCAGGGTTCATACTGCTAAGTTTCATAGACTCTTATTCAGGGTATAACCAAATATGTATGAACCCGATGACGCACCAAAAACCACATTCATGAATACTAGAGCAACTACTACTATGAGGTTATGTCGTTGGGCATGAAGAACACCAAGGCTACATACCAAAGATTAACGGATATGTTTTTCTCCCCACAGATGGGACAAAACATGGAAGTATATGTAGATGATATGGTGGTTTAAACCAGGGAAGAGCATAAACATATTCAGGACCTGGAAGAAACCTTCACAGCTATTTGAAGTTATAATATGCGCTTGAACCCAGATAAATGCACATTTGGAGTTCAGGCTGGAAAGTTCCTTGTGTTCATGCTGACGAATCAGGGAATAGAAGCCAACCTGGAAAATGCCAAGCCATCATTAACATTAAAAGCATGACATCCATTTGTGAATTCAAGCAACTAATCATCCGTTTGGCCGCCTTATCTTGTTTTCTGTCTTGTGCAGGTCACAAATCAATTCACTTCTTCACAGAAATTAAAAAGAGAGTCGATTTCGAGTGGATCGACGATTGTGAAAAAGATTTCCAAGAAGTCAAGTAGTTTTTATCATCTCCCTCAATACTAGTCTGACCTAAGGAAAACATGCCATTGATATTGTACTTAGCAGTATCAGACAAAGCCATAAGCTCGGTCCTAGTCCAAGACGAGGAGTCAGGTGAGAAACCGATTTACTTTGTTAGCAAGGTGTCGAATCTAGCTGGAAGAATGGTAGCATGGGCTATAGAACTTTCAGAATATGACATAGAATTCATACCGCACACTAGTATAGAGTCTCAAGTGTTGGCCGATTTCATGGTAGAGTTGAGTGTTCTGGAAAACAAAGAGACATCACCTAAATGGGTCTTGTTCGTGGATGGATCATCAAATTTGAGAGGCAGTGGGGTTGGCATTGTGTGGAAGGACCCGGAGATCTGATCCTAGAATATTCACTACGCTTCAACTTCCCAACTAGAAATAACAAGGCCGAGTATAAATCTGTAATCGTCGGGATGAAACTATCCAAAGAAATCAGGATAATCCACCTATTCATCAGGACCGATTCATAATTAGTGGACGGACAGGTCGGGGGAAATTCCAGATAAAAGATCTCGTTCTACTGAAGTATTTACAACGGGCTATACAACTCATAGAGAAATTCCAATAATTCACGATATGTCATATACCAAGAGAAGAAAACACCTGAGTCGACCTATTAGCCCTCCTAGCTAGCACAAAAGGCTCTGGTTTGAACAAAACGGTGATTCAAGAAACATTAGAGTTACCAAGCATATAAAAAGTAGAAGTACTCCTCATAGAAGAAAAAGTGGGATGGATGACCCTCATAATCAAGTACTTGCTATAGAATGAACTTCCACCTGACAAAGCCAAGCGCGTGAAAAGAATCTCAGCAAGGTACCTCATGGTGGTAGATAAACTATATAAAATAGGAAGATCATTACCCATGTTACACTGCGTCTCAGAAGATGACATGGGCCTAGTAATCAAGGAGGTACATGAAGGCGTATGTGGAAACCACGTCGGAGGTCGTGCCTTATCCAGCAAAATACTGAGGGCTGGGTACTACTGGCCTACCATGCTCAAAGATTGTGTCCGATTTGTAAGCCGGTGCGAGAAATGCCAGATATTTTCACCGTTCATCCACACCCCGACTAAATTACTCCATTACATGGTATCTCCATGGCCTTTCCATCAATGGGGAATAGATATCCTAGGAACTTTCCCGTGCATCTCAGAAGACGACATGAGCCTAGTAATCAAAGAGGTACATGAAGGCGTATATGGAAACCACATTGGAGGTTGGGCCTTATCCAGCAAAACACTGAGGGTCGGGTACTACTGGCCTACCATTCTCAAAGACTATGTCTGATTCATAAGCCGGTGCGAGAAATGCCAGATATTTTCATCATTCATCCACACCCCAGTCGAATTACTCCATTCGGTGGTATCTCTATGGTCTTTGCATCAATGGGGAACATATATCCTAGGAACTTTCCTAGTGGCACCAAGATAACTGAAGTTCTTAATAGTGGCAGTCGATTACTTCACCAAATGGGTGGAAGCAGAAGCAGTGGCCCAGATTAAAACTGAAAAAGGTAAGACGCTTTTACTGGAGAAATATCATCTGCAGGTTTGGGTTACCTTGGGTTATCGTGTCCGATAACGGGACTCGATTCGTAAGCTCATCTGTCATAGAGTTCTGCAGAGAGCTCGAAATAATCAACCGCTTCATTTTAGTAGAACACCCCCAGGCAAATGGGCAGACAGAGTCGGATAACAAAGTTATCCTAACCGGGATGAAAAATAAACTAGATGAAGCAAAAGGGTTATGGGCCGAGTATATCCACGAGTTACTATGGTCTTATCATACCACGGTTCACTCCACGACCAAAGAAACTCCATTCATAATGGTCTATGAGGCTGATGCCATGATCCCGGTAGAAGTTAACACTCCCCTCGGACTTGATACGCCCTGAGCTGAAAGTCAGTGAAGATTTTTACCTCCTCGGCTCTAAGATCTTCGACCAGGCGTAGCCCTGCCAAAAATGCCTCATATTCATCCTAGTTTTTGGAAGGCTGGAAGGATAACGTGAGTAAGACTTTGATTAGAATCCCCTCTTATTTTCCAGGTTGATTCCTGCACCGCTTCCTACTGAACTGGAGGTGCCATCGACGAAGATGGTCCATCGGCATGCCCCGTTAGGGGGTGCAGGCGAAGTCATTTTGGGCACAAATTTGGCTAGTGCCTGAGCTTTTAGGGCTTTCCTGCCTTTGTACTGGATGTCGAATTTGGATATTTCTAACGACCATTTCAACATTTTTCCCGCCATGTTTGTCCTACGGAGCAACTGCTTTATTGGTTGCTCGGTTCAGACGATTATAGTGTGTGTAAAGAAATAGTGTCTAAGCCTTCTTTCTGCATTGATGAGGGCCAATTCCACTTTTTGATTTGCTGGTATCTTACTTCGGGACCCTGTAAGGCTTTACTTGTGAAATAGATAGGCTTTTTCCCCTTTGGGGTTTCTCAAATCAACACGATGCTTATTACTTTGGAGGTAACGGCAGAATAGAGATAAAGGATATCATCCTTCTCTAGCAGAGAAAAGATAGGAGGTTACTGTTGTACCCCAAAATTTTCCCTTTTTTCATACACACATATTATTAGTTTTATGGTTATGGAATAAAGGTATATTTATCAAGTTTCTTCAGGTTACAAGTGACGTTTATTACGTCAATGGATATTCTCAGAGTATTTTCCATGCTGAAGATCGGTTCGCCGTTTTGCAACGATTCAGGGTTCAAAGATTCACAAGTCCAACCCGACACGTCATATTCATGTGTTCTTTCGCCAAGATATCTCTGATAACGTATTCTCAAATTCAGGTTTGGCTCAAGAGTCAATTCTTTAAAGAAGGTATCTGAATGTGTGAGTTTTCTCGAAGAAATGTGATGAAAAAGTGTGCTGAAAGTGCAGTTTTTACGCGCTAAAAAATTCATAACTTGAAGGTCGTGTCTCGTTTTGAACCCGTTCCAGTGGCCAAAATTCCGTATTGACGTCATTTACGTTTTCATCTCTCACGGCTGGAAGCCAATTTCAATCAGAAGGTCTTCAAAAATGCGGATTTATCAAGTATTTTCGTACAAAAAATTTGTGACAGAAGTTTATTTGCGTCATGTTCAGAAAATCAGAACTTGTCGATTTTCATCGTATCGAGCTGGTTCTGGCGCCAAAATTTCAAAAATTGAGTTGGCTAAGTTTTCACATGAGGTATTGAGTTCGAACGGTATCCAAAAGGCCTTCGTTTTTTGCTCAGAGTGCGTGTGACGCGTCGAAAATCCTGAATGTTGAATATTATTTCATCTGGGTCGAAACTTCAAAAATTCATAACTCGGTCAATTTTTATCGGATCGTGCCCATCTTTTTACACAAGGTCACTGACTCAGAGATCTACAACTTTTATTCCAAAGTCGAGACCGAATTATGCTCTGATCAATATCAGTTTTTTATTGAAGAACGCGTCAGAGTCGACACTAGAGCCCAAAATAAGTTTGTCTGAGCTGAAACTTCAAAAATTCATAACTAATTCACTGTTTATCCGATTGAGCCCATTTTCGGACATGACTTAGTTCTCGATGTCGGCTACATTTTGTTTTAACATCTCAACTTCAAAAATTGCACTTAAGCCCATGCGATTTTGCCTAGAACGTGACGAACTCAAGTGAACATTGAAGACCCAATTGCACATTCAAAGCCCATATCTTTGCTCTAATTTCCATTAAATAATCTCATTCTTTTCACATAAACGAGGGGAAAAAATCCTTTGCCACAACACTGTCAGAATATCAAATTCTTTCAAGAACCCTAAAACCTTGAAATCCTTATTACAAATCCTCATCTCACTACAAACAAGCCATCCTTGTCACAAACTCACATCTCATTACTTCTCCAGTAAGGGTAAGGATGGTTTGATCTCCATGATCAAAAGGGTATAAAAGCATCCATCTCACTACTTCTCCAGTAAGGGTAAGGCTGGTTTGATCTCCATGATCAAAAGGGTATAATCATTCATACATGCCATATCGGTTTTAACATTAAATTTTTTTCATATATTTGCTTTACTTGTATTTCATGATATATAGTAATTTATTTAATGTGTTCATGAGATTCAACACTGCAGATTTAGACAGGGTCCCATGCAGGTTTATTACAAAACACTAAGGTCGGATCGTAACAACCACCAATGTATGGCAAGGCAGACATCCTAAGGAGGTTAAGGCAACCATCTGTTTAAAACATTTTTCATAAAACCTAATATTTTTCACAAACCTTTGATTTTTTATAATAAACTCGAATAATTAATTTTAGTTTTTTTTTTTAATTTCATTTTAGGTTTTAAATTAATTTTCGGTTCAACAACCACCCATGATATTTGAATTATTTTTATTTTCTAACCCTATTTTTCATTGATGTTTCTTCCCCTATCTATTTTTTGGCAAACTTAATATTTTTTATTAATCATTAGACATAAACTTTTTTTTAAAACCTTTTTTTATAATTAAAATTAATTAGGTTTTAGGTTTTTTTAATTAACTTTTTTTTTCAAAATTAACCTTTTTTATTAATTAAAATTAATTAGGTTTTAAGATTTTTTAATTAACTATTTTTTTAAACTAACCTTTTTTTTAATTCAAACAAATTAGGATTAGGTTTTTATTTTAGTTAGTAACTGAATTTTTGGCTTTTTTTCATTTATTAATAAACTAAGTTAATTAACTTTTTTTTAATTAAAATTAGTTAGAATTAGGTTTTTTAATTAACTTAAAATTATTTTCTACAAAAAAACACCAAAAACATTAACTTAGAATTTTAGGTTTTAATTTTTTCCTTAATTTCTTTTTATTTATTCTTTTACATTTTAATTTCTAGAAAAATTGTATAGGTCGCATTATCAATGTAATAGCGTAGATTTATCTTTTCTCGCATTTTTTTCTAATTATGTAATTGCTTCCGGGATGTAATAGTAATTAGGGTTTTAAATTTCACATCTTTATTTTCAGTCCAAGATAATTATGTATCTGCAAAAGCCTTGTAATAGCTAGGACTTTAAACTTTCTTGCTTTTAATTTCGCAAAATATAAACTGCTTAGATGTATGTTAATAGGATTGTATGGAAAGACAAACTGAAAATTAAAACGGTAGATCACCTAATGTGAAAAGATTAAATAACTGAAATCAAACACATGCATATGCTCACTCTTAGGGTATGCCTCACTTGGTTGCCTCGGAAAACAACGGTCATGTCCCTCGAATGTAGGGATATCTTAGCAAAAGACCCTCAATCTAAAAGTTATCATAAAGATCATAGTCCCTTAACGTCCCTCGAGTTACCTACGAGAAATGATCTTGTCCCTCGATGTTGCCTACGAATATATGATGACAGTCCCTTCGAAATGCTAAGGTATCCTTACATGTTGCCTTCAATTACCATTATGTCCCTTTTGAATTGACCCTTACAACTCCAACGACGATGCTTCCTATTTCTCAATAGTAGGGTAACATTGTCTAAAGGAAACGAGAATAGAAAAATCCTTTTTCGAGTAGGTAGATGCTAGTAGGGACTTGCTCAAATCAAACGTTTTCACACCAAACACTTTTTTTCAAACAAAGTTTTCAAAAACAAACTTCGTACCACTCTTGAAGACATAAGCAAGGGTTAAAACGAAGTAAAACAAAACTTTTCAAAACAAAAACACACAAGCAATTTTAAAGAGGAGCAAGTACATAAGAGCCCATGGAAAACCATGGATAGAAAGGGTGCTAATACCTTCCCTTTCTATAATCTACCCTCGTACTCAGAAACATCTCGAAAAAGGTTTTTTCTATTCTTTTTCCTTTTCCCGTGTTGGATAAAATAAAAGTCGGTGACGACTCTTGCTTACCGCGACATTTTACAAACAAAAAACGCAAAACACAAACCAGTATTAACAGTCGGTTCTGCCACCGTATCACAGAACTGGCGACTCTGCTGGGGAGAAATAAGTGGGGTATACCTTAGGATCTAGTTCATCATAAATTGCTTCTCTTGTTTGTTTTGGTTTCTTTACTTTTAAGGATTTTGTTTGGGAGTTACTATAGATCCTAACCCGGATCTGGGGACACCTTTTAGGTAAGTAGCAATAAACTGTGAGGGAACTGTACGGCGTAGACCGATATGGTTGAAGTAGTAGCTACGTTGATGTGGCACATTAGTTGGTACCGGTATCCCTTGTGGAGAAACAAGGAGAATACGGGGCCGCTACGTGTGTCGTTAAGCATCAACTAACCTTAAAACCCTTAATCGACCAACTTGGCCATTAGAAAGTAGTGAGATAGTCGGCCTCGGTGTAAAGCTGAGAACTGGTTGATACTCGATGGTACACTCATTGAGACCATACTCTAGAGATAGTTCCGGTTGCAAGAAAAGATTGTGTGAGCTGAAACCATGACCGATGGAGGATGGTCGATGATATTGAGATCCTCTAGAACCCGGTTACTTTTCTAGGACAGGTTGAACCCACTAAACTTCAAGAGGGTACTACCTTAAAACCCATGCAAGCCTAAACATAAGGTTGTTTGTGTGATTTATATGCTTTCAACTTGAACTACTTGCACAGTTTTATTATCTGACAACATGAGTTCCTTGCAGGTTTTGTTTACAGTCCTTATCCAATAACTTGGATTTCTTGCCGAGTTTACTTGCTTACATCACCTCGCACTTTTGCTTAAACGCATAACATACACATCATAACATCATACCATAGCATTTCATTAACCATTTCAAGGATCACAAGAGCCTGTGGTGCAGGTTATGATGAACCAAATGTCTAGCAAGGGGCAAGGGGATTTATTTTCCTCTAGCCAATGTTGTCTAGAGATCAAAACACGATAACTTGGGTCAGTGGATATGACCTACTCGATATGGTGAGCTTGACTCTTGAAGAAGGAATCTCAACGACACGAAAGTTTTTCAATCAAAACTGCAAAATTCAACTTCTGACATTTTCTTGTTTACCCCGCGAGATCCTTGAAAACATTGCATATATATCATACATATCATTGCATAAGCAGGTTTCAAAGAAGGTCTCTCATGTTCTCGCTGTTTATTTCAGCAATGGCTCTCCAACAAGACAACAAAGATCTCCATGCTCAAGATGCCCAGTTCAAGGAATTTCTCCTGAATCTATCCAAGGGGCAAGAAGACCTAAAAACACTCTTCGCCGGGAAGCTGACCAAGGAACGTCCTGACAACAACAAGGATGAATAATTGGAACAACTGCAAGCTGAGGTAGAAGCATTGAGAATCCAGATGCTGGGGCAGATGGCTCTTATCCAAAACTTAGCTCGAGGACAAGAAGGGCTAAGAGCCTCCCTCAACAAGCTTCACCGAGATGGATGCAGATCCATGAAACAAACAGTTAAAATTATGGATCAAGGCATTAATCAGCCCCCAGTGAGAGAAGAGGTTAGGAACAGACTTTTCCAGATTACTACTACATCACAAGCCCAACCACAACCTCTCCAATGATAACGGGGAAATTGGCATAAGAAGAATACATCTGAAAGACACTTCACCGAAATCAACATGTCATTGGCTCAAGCATTGCAACGCATGTTGAAGGCCAAGTTGGTTATGTTAAGGGACCCTCCTCAGAGTCCCAACATAGCCTCCCTAAGGTACAATCCAAATGCAAGATGTGTGTACCACTCCAACAGTCTTGGACATGACACCAACAGTTGTTGGGCATTGAGAAATAAAATTCAAGACCTGGTTGATGAAGGAGCGCTATAATTTGCACAAGATGGTCAGGCTGAGTTCTTCTGCCATCCCTCCAGGGCATACCATCTGAAGTGACAAGTTCTCACAAGAAAGATTTTCGTTCATTAGAATTTTCAATGTGTAATTTTCTTTTGATTTGTTTGAACATTTATTCATATCAAACCTTGTTATTTCATCAACGCATTGCACATGTTTGTCTTGAATCAATTCATTCGTATTCACTATTTCAAAAATGTGTTCTTATTTCCTTTTGTGATATTCAACTCTCAAACAAAAGCTCTGAGCCTTTAGAGGGAGGATGACGAAAATGATATCAAAATCTCTACAGTATGCTTTTGAACATACCCCACTGACGATGTACAGGCGTTGTTTCAAATTCTAAACAGTGGAGTTATAAGGAAGATAATCCCTCGTCAACCCCTTCGAGCCAAATAAGTAGGAGTTTTTCTTTTCACATAAATTAAAACCCTTAATCATAACATGGGGCAGGGTAGTTTTCTTAGTTAATTCAGAGACGTATTCAGTCATAATCTGTCGCTTCGTACACAATGAATGGCATCGAAGACGTCCTTCCAAAACAAAAGATGGTGATGGTTACGTATAATCGTCAAGACAGGCAGTCATTATCTCTCGAAATAAAATCCCGTTAAGTCAAAACCTATAAAGAAGACTTAAGAGAAAAGTTGGGGCATCCCGCTGACTGTAATCACAAAAGAAACAGTTCAGGCAAAAGAAGGGATAACGAAAACCAAAAAAAAGAGGTTAATACAAATCCTCGACAAAAAGAAGATTACAAAAATGACTGCCTTTTCAAAACAAATGTTCAATTTTTGAATCATCACCAAGTATCAGAGCAAAGATTCCAAACTCAATCGGGATCTAATCGCGTAATTAACTGAGCATAGGAATGAAGAACATCATGAAGAGCGGGTTGGGTACACATAAAATTTGAGCCTTTATCCTTTGTTTCTTGAACCGTGAACCATGCCACGTTATAACCCTTAAAAGTCCTAGCTGAAACATGGGTTAGTTTGAGAGCATATTATTACAAAGGTATCCTGACTCCTGTAGGCTTTGTTACAAATCCTGAGTTGATATCACATTATTGCAAATTTCATTTTACTACACAAAACACATTTTCAAAAAAATTTCAAGACATACATGAGTTTTGCATTCTTTAAATGACATTGTTTGCATATGACTAATTGTTTGACAACAGATAAATCTGCACAATGGATATTCAATGAACAGACATCCTCTCAATGGAAAGAATCACCTCAGTGAGAAAGGCACTTCCAATAACAGGTCTTCCATAAGAAAGGGGCATGACATGATGTCTAAATACACCTGGGGCAGTCTCTCCAAAAGTTCCAAATAACTAGGGGCAGATCTCCATCTGAATTGCTTGGGGAATTACGCACGCATTCCAGCAATGAATCATGTGCCATCAAGAAAACATTTTTGACAGTACTATAACATAACAGACAGTGACAACTCTCTACATCCTGAAGGCATGGACATAGTCGGAAAATACTATGCATAACAAAGACCCGCTAGGTTGACATACCTAGGCAAAAATAAGGGCATCCCGGCGAACCAAAAGGATTCGGGCAAAAATTAGGGATAAAAAATGAAAAAAATCTGTACACCCGGCAAGTCGAAAACCCGAAAGGGAGGCTTGGGCAAAAAAAGGTATCCCGGTGGACTGAAAACCTGAAAGGGCGGTCCAGGCAAAAGTTAGGGATTTAAAATGTACGACTATGTCCTGTCACCTGTCTATCAGTGGAAGAATTATACCTTGATCAGCATTCATCAAGAGCACCATAATTCAGATACAGTTCAGATATGCTCCAGATACGGATGCCATTCTGATACTCATTCAGATTCATCTTTCAGATACAGTTCAGATACATTCCAGATGCGGATGCCATTCTGATACTCATTCAGATTCAGCTTTCAGATACAGTTCAGATACGCTCCAGATACGGATGCCATTCTGATACTCATTCAGACTCAGCTTTCAGATACAGTTCAGATACGGATGCCATTCTGATACTCATTCAGATTCAGCTTTCAGATATAGTTCATATATGCTCCAGATATGGATGCCATTCTGAAACTCATTCAGACTCAGCTTTCAGATACAGTTCAGATACGCTCCAGATACAGATGCCATTCTGATATGCATTCAGACTCAGCTTTCAGATACAGTTCAGATACGCTCCAGATACGGATGCCATTCTGATACTCATTCAGATTCAGCTTCCAGATACAGTTTAGATATGCTCCAGATACGGATGCCATTCTGATACTCATTCAGATTCAGCTTTCGGATACAGTTCAGATATGCTCCAGATACGGATGCCATTCTGATACTCATTCAGACTCAGCTTTCAGATACAGTTCAGATACGCTCTAGATACGGATGCCATTCTGATACTCATTCAGACTCAGCTTTCAGATATAGTTCAGATACGCTCCAGATACGGATGCCATTCTGATACTCATTCAAACTCAGCTTTCAGATACAGTTTAGATACGCTCCAGATACGGATGCCATTCTGATACTCATTCAGATTCAGCTTTCAGATACAGTTCAAATATGCTCCATATACGGATGTCATTCTAATACTCATTCAGATTCAACTTTTAGATACAGTTCAAATACGCTCCAGATACGGATGCCATTCTGATACTCATTCAGACTCAGCTTTCAGATACAGTTCAGATACAGTTCAGATACGCTCCAGATACAGATGCCATTCTGACACTCATTCGACACATGTTTCAAAGTACAATTCAGATACAATCCAGAGACGGATGTCATTTTGACACTCATTCAACACATGTTTCAAGTACAGTTCAGATATGACCCAGAGATGGATGTCATACTGACACTCATTAAATACATGTTCAAGTACAATCACGACATAGATCCATCCAAAAAATCTCCGCATGTACGTTTTCCAACATGGTACAAGGGGCAGAGACAGTTGGAATCAAAGTCACTATCACATACAAGCCAGTGATACCTATATTCCCCACAAAGTAAGTACAACCAAGGTCCGACCTCCGTATCCCCAAGCAGGAATTCCTTCCCCAACAGGTTCCTTCAAAAAGCTGATATCTGCACTCCCCAACCGAGTTTTATAACCATGAGCAGTTTATAAAGCCATCTCCCGAGCAAAGTTTATTTCTATGACAGAGGAAGCTCAATCTCCAATAGAGCTCTTCTCTCCAGCAATGGAAGTTCATCTCCAGCTGAGTTTATTTCTCCAAATCAGTAGATCTTCCAATAGAGTATCTCTCTTTCCCACAGAGTCATTCTCCCGTAGGATTATTATCAGGCAGAGTCTCCCCCGGCAAAATATTCTCAAGCAGAATGGATGTAAGTCTCCAGCTAATCATCTTTGGTCACTATTCCCAGCAGAAACAAAGAACTCAACTCATTATACTCTCCAACAGTAGTCCAGGATTTATTTTCCCCAGCTAGAGAATATCACAATAGCATTGCATATCCATACATCATGGCATGCGCATACATATTATAAAGCACAATCTCATTTATTTTGAGAACATCATTACTCAATACATTTCATACATCATGACATTACATACGCCTAACTCTTTACCTTTCAGGGAAAGATGCAATCAAGTTCTCATGAGTTCTCTCTGGTTCAGTCAAACCGATACCAAGGTTTCTATTCCAGTTGAAGATATTCCAACACTTTTCAAGATTTTCTCTGGCTCAGTCAAACCGACACTAAGGTTTCTATTCTAGTTGAAGATGTTTTAAGACTTTTGTCTGGGACAGCCGAATCGCCGCTAAGATTCCCCTGATTTTTATGCCAGTCAAAGTTAATCTGAGACCTCCCTTGGGATCAGTCAAATCAAAACTAAGATTTCTATCCCAGTTGAATTTCTCACAAGTTTTCTCTGGTTCAGTCAAATCGATACTAAGATTTCTATTCCAGTTCAAGCTATGAAGCCCGGAAATCGACCGGATAATATCTTGATTTCAACAAAATACTATGAAGCCTGGAATCGACCAGATAGTGGTATATCTCAAGTTCAAGTTATGAAGCCCGGAAATCGACTGGAAAATAGCTTTATCCCCAGAAAATCACTGTAAGGCCTGGAGCACGACCAGATAGCAGTTCATTTTCATCTTCTCGACTAAGAGATGATTCCCCAGTAGAGTAACGGATAACTGAAGCTCCTAAAATTCTATTTCTCCTAAGACAGAGACCAACATTCCTCAGCAGATTCCTCCTCAACGATAGGAATAGGAATTCTCATCATAGGAATATCTCGGGAAATCAACATCCTCTAGATGTCATCTTTAAGCCCATCTCCGACGATTCTTCGTCATATCTTCGTCATGGCATCTTTAAGCCCATCTCCAGTGACCTTCCGTCATCTCCTCCAAATGGCATCTGTAAGCCCATTCCCGATACTACCTACATAGTCAAGCATCATTACAAACGATTGCAAATTTCTGGGCACTCTAGTGTTCAATCATCTCCCACCTTCAGATCACGAAAGGCAGACGAGCCAATCTAAATCTTCAGGTTTAAGAAGATTGAACAGGGGCAGCTGTTGTACCCCAAAATTTTCCCTCTTTTCATACACGCATATTATTGGTTTTATTATTATGGAATAAAGGTATATTTATCAAGTTTCTTCAGGTTACAAGTGACTTTTATTTCGTCAATGGATACTCAGAGTATTTTCCGTGCTGAAGATCGGTTCGCCGTTTTGCAACGATTCGGGGTTCAAAGATTCACAAGTCCAACCCCGTGCTTCATATTCAGGTTTTCTTTCGCCAAGATATCTCTGATAACGTATTCTCAAATTCAGGTTCGACTCAAGAGTCAATTCTTTAAAGAAGATATCCGAATGTGTGAGTTTTCTCGAAGAAATGTGATGAAAAAGTGTGCTAAAAGTGCAGTTTTTACGCGCTAAAAAATTCATAACTTGAAGGTCGTGGCTCATTTTGAACCCGTTCTGGTGGCCAAAATTTCGTATTAACGTCATCTATGTTTTCATATCTCACAGCTAGAAGCCAATTTCAATCAGAAGGTCTTCAAAAATGCGGATTTATCAAGTATTTTCGTACAAAAAATTTGTGACAGAAGTTTATTTGCGTCATGTTCAGAAAATCAGAACTTGGTCGATTTTTATCGTATCAGGCTGGTTCTGGCGCCACAATTTCAAAAATTGAGTTGGCTAAGTTTTCACAGGAGGTATTGAGTTTGAACGGTATCCAAAAGGCCTTCGTTTTTTGCTCAGATTGCGTGTGACGCGTCGAAAATCCTGAATGCTGAATATTATTTCATTTGGGTCGAAACTTCGAAAATTCATAAATTGGTCAATTTTTATCGGATCGGGCCCATCTTTTTACACAAGGTCACTGACTCAGAGATCTACAACTTTTATTCCAAAGTTGAGACCGGATTATGCTCCGATCAATATCAGTTTTTTATTGAAGAACGTGTCAGAGTCGACACTAGAGCCCAAAATAAGTTTGTCTGAGCTGAAACTTCAAAAATTCATAACTAATTCACCATTTATCTGATTGAGCCTATTTTCGAACAGGAGTTAGTTCTCGATGTCGACTAAATTTTGCTTTCACATTTCAACTTCATAAATTTCACTTAAGCCCTTGCTATTTTTCCTAGAACGTGACGGACTCAAGTGAACATTGAAGGCTCAATTGCACATTCAAAGTTCATATCTTTGCTCTAATTTCCATTATATAATCTCATTCTTTTCACATAAACGAGAAAAAAAAAGCCTTTGCCACAACACTGTCAGAATATCAAATTCTTTCAAGAACCCTAAAACCTTGAAATCCTTATTACAAATCATCATCTCACTACGAACAAGCCATCATTGTCACAAACCCACATCTCACTACTTCTCCAGTAAGGGTAAGGCTGGTTTGATCTCCATGATCAAAAGGGCATAGAAGCATCCATCTAACTACTTCTCCAGTAAGGGTAAGACTGGTTTGATCTCCATGATCAAAAGGGTATAATCATTCATACATGCCATATCGGTTTTAACATTAAATTTTTTTTCATATATTTGCTTTATTTGTATTTCATGATATATAGTAATTTATTTAATGTGTTCATGAGATTTAACATTCCAGATTTAGACAGGGTCCCATGCAGGTTTATTACAAAACACTGAGATCAGATCATAACAACCACCAATGTATGGCAAGGCAGACATCCTAAGGAGGTTAAGGCAACCATCTGTTTAAAACTTTTTTCATAAAACCTAATATTTTTGACAAACCTTTGATTTTTTATAATAAACTCGAATAATTAATTTTAGATTTTTTTTTTTAATTTCATTTTAGGTTTTAAATTAATTTTCGGTTCAACAACCACCCATGATATTTGCATTATTTTTATTTTCTAACCCTATGATTCATTGATGTTTCTTCCCCTATCTATTTTTTGGCAAATTTAATATTTTTTATTAATCATTAGACATAAACTTTTTTTTAAAACCTTTTTTTTAATTAAAATTAATCAGGTTTTAGGTTTTAGGTTTTTTTAATTAACTTTTTTTTTTTCAAAATTAACCTTTTTTATTAATTAAAATTAATTAGGTTTTAAGATTTTTTAATTAACCATTTTTTTAAACTAACCTTTTTTTTAATTCAAACAAATTAGGATTAGGTTTTTGTTTTAGTTAGTAACTGAATTTTTGGCTTTTTTTCGTTTATTAATAAATTAAGTTAATTAACTTTTTTTTAATTAAAATTAGTTAGAATTAGGTTTTTTAATTAACTTAAAATTATTTTCTACAAAAAAAACATCAAAAACATTAACTTAGAATTTTAGGTTTTAATTTTTTCCTTAATTTCTTTTTATTTATTCTTTTATATTTTAATTTCTAGAAAAATTGTATAGGTCATTATCAATGTAATAGCGTAGATTTATCTTTTCTCGCATTTTTTTCTAATTATGTAATTGCTTCCGGGATGTATAGTAATTAGGGTTTTAAATTTCGCATCTTTATTTTCAGTCCAAGATAATTATGTATCTGCAAAAGCCTTGTAATAGCTAGGACTTTAAACTTTCTTGCTTTTAATTTCGCAAACTATAAACTGCTTAGATGTATGTTAATAGGATTGTATGGAAAGACAAACTGAAAATTAAAACGGTAGATCACCTAATGTGCAAAGATTAAATAACTGAAATCAAACACATGCACATGCTCACTCTTAGGGTATGCCTCACTTGGTTGCCTCGGAAAACAATGGTCATGTCCCTCGAACATAGGGATATCTTAGCAAAAGACCCTCAATCTAAAAGTCATCATAAAGATCATGGTCCCTTAACGTCTCTCGAGTTGACTACGAGAAATGATCTTGTCCCTCGATGTTGCCTACGAATATATGATGACAGTCCCTTCTAAATGCTAAAGTATCCTTACATGTTGCCTTCAATGGCCATTACATCCCTTTTGAATTGACCCTTACAACTCCAACGACGATGCTTCCTATTTCCCAATAGTAGGGTAACATTGTCTAAAGGAAACGAGAATAGAAACAATCCTTTTTCGAGTAGGTAGATGCTAGTAGGTACTTGCTCAAATCAAACTTTTGCACACCAAACACTTTTTTTCAAACAAAGTTTACAAAAACAAACTTCGTAACACTCTTGAAGACAGAAGCAAGGGTTAAAACGAAGTAAAACAAAAATTTCAAAACAAAAACACACAAGCAATTTTAAAGAGGAGCAAGTACTTAAGAGCCCATGGAAAACCTTGGATAGAAAGGGTGCTAATACCTTCCCTTTCTATAATCTACTCCCCATACTCAGAAATATCTCAAAAAAGGTTTTTTCTGTTCTTTTTCCTTTTCCTTTGTTGGATAAAATAAAAGTCAGTGGCGACTCTTGCTTACCGCGACATTTTGCAAACAAAAAACGCAAAACGTAAACCAGTATTAACATTCGGTTCTGCCATCGTATCACAGTTACGATAGAGATTTCTTCATGTGGGTGATATCTTGCTCGCATTCGTCCGTCCATTCAAAGGAAACTCCTTTGCAGATAAGTTTTAAGAGGGGGAGCGCCTGTTGGACGGATTTCACCATGAAACAAGAGAGTGGAGTGAGCATTCCATTCAGGATTTGAATGGACCTCTTTGAAGTGGGCGTTGGAAACTCAGAAAATGTTTAGAATTTTTAGGGGTTAGCCTTGATTCCTCGTTCCATGAGGTAGAACCCGAGGAACTTGCCTGCCCATATGCCAAAGGTGCATTTTTCTAGGTTAAAGGGCATCCGAAATTTCTTGGCCTGCTCGAAGACTTTCTTCAGGTAGAGGGGAAGATTGACCTCTTCCATCAATTTGACAATCATATCATCCATGTAGACTTCGAGCATGTCTCCTATCTCTTTGCAAAAAACTTTGTTTATCATGCGCTGATATGTAGCGCATGCATTTTTCAGGCAGAAGGGCATTACATTATAGTAATAGTTGCCTGATTCGGTCATGAATGTGATATATTTGTGTCCGCTTTTGCCATGAGAATCTAGTTGTATCTAGAATATGCGTCCATGAAATATAATAATTTGAAACCGACCGAGTTATCGACCAGTTTATGGATATTGGGGAAGGGTAAGCATCTTTCAGGCAAGCACAGTTGAGATCGGTATAGTCAACGCACATACGCCACTTTCCATTAGATTTTTTTACGAGGACTACATTTGAGAGCCAGGTTGTGTACTGAGCTTCAAAAATAAAATGTGCCTCTAGGAGGTCTTTTACAGCCTGCTCGGTAGCCTCCGTCTTTTTAGGAGACTTCTTTCGCCTATATTGAGGAACCGTTTTAAGGGCAAGGTCTATGGTCACATGCTGACATGCAATCTCTGGGTCCAGTCTGGGCATATCAGTTGCACTCCATATGAACAGATCAACATTCTCCCTTAAGCATGCTTTAAGTTGCCTCTTCGCCAGGTCGGAGAGATTGGCACTGATCTTTACTCCTCTGGAAGGATCATTCCCGAGGGGGGTGATCTCGAAGTCCTCGGCTAGAAAAAGCCACATGAGATCTAAAGGCTCCTCATTATTTGCAGTCGGGATGAGCTTTCCCCTTTAAAAATTGGCTTTTTCTCCTTTATCTTCCATTTTGCGCAGTCTTCTTTGGAGAAGCGGACGTCGAGATCGATGGTGTCAAACCTTGGCAGTGGCTTGAGCTCCTCAGAGCTAGAGGGCAAAGTGCATCAGTGGTCATTCGGGGATGAGCGTTGATGGAACTCGGGCCCTTGGCCAAGGCTTCAAAACACCTTCTTGCTGCCTGGACGTCCTCGTAGAGGGTGGTGACCAAGCCTTCGGAAATGTAGTACTTCACCTTGAGGTGCATGGTGAAGGGCACTGCAATTAGTTCAGCTAGAGTGGTTCTCCCGAAGATGCATTAATAGAGTGATGGACAATCCACTACTAGGAACTGGGTCTTGATGGCTCTGGCGATCAACCCTCTCCCAAAGGTGACAATTAGCTTGACATAACCCTAGGGTTTAGTGACAGACCCGTTGGAGCCCTGGAGATCTGAGCCCACGTACGGGGTCAGGTGGCTTTCATTCAGTTGAAGGGTGGTGAACATGTGGATGTACATTATGTCCACCGAGCTTCCTTGATCGACCAGGATGTGCCGAACATCAAAGTTTTCCATGCTTTCCCGCACGAGAAATAGGATAGTTGAGTTGGGAGCTCTTCCTGGCAGTTCCTCCCGGTAGAATGCAGGGGAGTGAGAGCTTCCACTAAACCTGTCGAGTGTGGCGTCCATGTCAGAGTTGGATTTTATAAGCTAATTGAACCTTCTCTTCATAGAACCCACTGTATGCTTATTGAGTCCCACGCTGGAGATGACCATTGCAGTAGGGAAAGACTCCCAGGGACTATGTGAGGAAAAGTATAGGGGGACATCCTCCATGTTAGGGAAATAGAAATCTTTTGGCCTCGTGATGCTCATGGCGACCAGTATGATGCTGTTGTCGGGGGATTCTTTCCCCTCCTCGGCACTCTTGGTTTCTGGAGGCTCCTCGCGAGCACCATCTTTCTTCTTATACTTCTTGAGGTGTCTGTCTCAGATTAGTATCTCGATTGCATCCTTTAGATGGATGCAGTCGTCAGTGTTGTACCCATGGCTCTTGTGGAACCTATAGTACTTGCTCTTGTAGGTCCCGGGCTTGGCAAGTGTCTGGTGAGGAAAGTGCACCCCAGCCTGTTTAAATTCTGAGTTGGCGCATCTGATCAGAATATGCTCCCTCGAGGCGTTTGGAGGGGTGTAGTCATGGAATCAACCTGTTGGCCCCTTATAATCCTTAGAGTCTCAGGATTTGCCTTCCCGCTTCTTCCCTCCCCCTTGTCGGGATGTCGAGGGCTCTCCACTTTTTGAGGACTTCGAACTCTCCCAGTGCCTCGAGTCCCTTGAATTTTTGGCCGCTTCCTTCTCTTTGTACTGAATGTACGCTTGAGCTTTAAGGAGGAGGGAGTCAAGCGTGGCTGGAGTTTCGATGCCCACAACCTTTACAAAGTCGCTGTGGGAACGGAGACCGTGTTCAAAAAGGTATTTCTTCATGGCATCATTTGTTGAGACTTGTACGGTTTCTTTATTGAAGCGCTCGATATATGCTCGCGGAGAATCGTCTCTGCCCTAGATAATCACTTCTAGTGACGCCTCTGATTTCGGATGTCGGCAGGAGGCGGTGAAGTGCGTCAAAAATATATTTCCTAGTTGTTTCCAAGAAGTGATAGATTCATTGGGAAGACTCTTGTACCAAGCCATGGCACCTTTCCTTAGGGTGGTTGAGAAAAATATGCATTTAATTGTGCCCTTCACTTCTCGATAATCGAGTTAGGCGTCAATGTCTTCTATGTGGTCATATGGATCGGTTGTACCATCGTAGAATCCCAACGGGGGTGGCTTCTTGAGCCCGAGCAGAAGTCGTTCCTCCATAATACCTCTCAATAATGGGCCACGGGGCTCATCGTCATCGGTTTCTTACGAGACTAACATAGTAAGCTAATGACACAGATTTTGCATATTCATCACATCCTAGGGGGTGAGTAACACAGAGTTTGATAACCAAATCCTAGATAATTAAAACAAATATATAGATTGTAGATATACCAGTTGTGTCTGTTCTCAACTAAGGTATTTGCTGAATCGAAGTTATACCAGTTGTGTATGTTTCTCAACTAAGGTATTTGCTGAATAAGATCGAAGTTATACCAGTTGTATTTGTTCTCAACTAAGGTATAATATCGACATAAAGAAATGAACCCCAAATTCACTGATGATGTCGATTGTGTCGCTCTCGAACAAGACTATTATCATGAAGAAATAAACCCCAAATTCACTGTTGATGTCGGTTGTGTCTGCTTTCAACCAATACTATCATTATGAAGAAAACGAACCCCAAATTCACTGATAATGTCGATTGTGTCTGCTCTCAACCAAGACTATCAACATGAAGAAATTAACCCCAAATTCACTGATGATGTTGGTTGTTTCTGCTCTCAACCAATACTATCATCATGAAGAAATAAACCCTAAATTAATAGATGATTTCGGTTGTGTCTGCACTCAACCGAGACTATCATCATGAAGAAATGAACCCCAAATTCACTGATGATGTCAGTTATGTCTGCTCTCAACCGAGACTATCATCATGAAGAAATGAACCCCAAATTCACTGATGATGTCAATTGTGTTTGCTCTTAACCGAGACTATCATCATGAAGAAATGAACCCCAAATTCACTGATGATGTCAGTTGTGTCCGTTCTCAACCAAGACTATCATCATGAAGAAATAAACCCTAAATTTTCACCAATGATATCGATTTTGTCAGTTCTCAACTAAGGTATCTCTTAAAGTTTGAACTATCTAGTTCGCACAGATAAGCTCGCTAATGATGGACCCCAAGATATTGGTTTTTCCCAAAGTATGTTTGAAAAAATTCCATGTATGATGTATATGCATAATGTTGTACCCCAAAATTTTCCCTCCCATATTCTTCAAGGTTTGTCAAGAATCATCTTCAAATGGTTCAAGATTATTCAAGGGTTGCACAGTCCAAATACCTCCTAAGCCAGTCAAAATTAGGGTTTTGGTTCTTCCAAGGAATTTGAGGTTTTCAATGGCTCAATAAAGTCTCATATGCCTATATGCATTCTCAAACACCTACATGTCAAGTTTCAAGACTCACAATGCCAATTTGCACAGTCAAAAACCCTATTTGCTCTACAGTCAACTGTAGGGGCAAAATGGTCATTTTACAGTCAAAAGTCAAGATTTTTGGTCAACATCTTATTTTGAGTCCACAATCATCATTTGATCAAGTCTTGATCATGATTCCACAAGCATGGCTCAAAAATCATCAAGGTGCAAGAAGTTTCTATTTTTGGACAACAGAAAAGTCAACTGTATCTTGACCAAGGCATAACTTTTTCATGGTTCATCAGAAAAATCCCATCCAATTCTCATTTTGAAGGGGATGACATTTCCTACAACTCATCCTCACATTCCAAGTCCAAGAAATGCTCTCATAAAAAGTTATCAATTTCTACATTATAGGTCAAATTCAAAAGTCAACAAAAATGCACTTTAAGTCAAAGACCATAACTTGAGATTGGTAATTCCAAATGACATGGGACAAAAAGCATTGGTTAGAGGACTTCAAGACCTTTCCAAAATGTCCAAGAACATGTTCATATGATCAAAATTGAGCGAGATATGCATTGGAGAAGTTGGGAAATTTTTGTGAATTTGCAAAAATCAACTTTGCTCAAAACACTTTGTTTTTGCTAATGGGCCTCAAATTTCTTCTTGAAACTTTATCCAAGGCCTATGCACGACCCATCAATCCTATTTGAATTTATTTTCTTATTTTTATTAATTAATTGGATTTTTAATTGATTTTAATTCATTTAATTAATTTAAATTGTAGGAAATTCAAAGATATGGTTTTTCAATCTTTTTGTGAAGCAAGAATGACCTAATCAAGCTGGAAAATTCGTGTGCAAATCAAAGGGACAAGAATCTCCAAGTTTGGCAAGTTTCTTCAATCAAAAAGATTCAAAAATATTTGATTTTCAATCAAATATTGAATCATCATTCCATGGATCTTTTGTGCAAGATTGTAACTTAATTCAGCTCTTCTATATATACACAAGCAAAACCTAATGCCATGAACGTGAAATTGTTGCAAACAAAGCCATAGCCATATTGACTTTTTTCAAGAAAATTGCAAAACTGTTTTCCATATTCTAATGTGATTCAAAGGCTTTTATTGTTTCTAATACATTGCAGGGGTTCCCAGAGACATATTGCAATCAAAACCAGGTGCTAAAGCTCAAGGAATCACCAAGAACAGTTTCACGGTTTGCTTGATATTTTGAAAATCATAACTCATATTTCAGGCATAATTAACATGTTTTAATCATTGTTTTGTGTTGCTTGAATTCATATAAAGCTAATGGTGTGGTTTAATTGCATTATAACGCCCAGAATCATAAAACGCCATTGATGAAATCTAGGGTTCTTGAGTTCTCAGATTAGGGCTTTATTACCCAGGAAAAATTGAGACCCCTAATGCCTATAGTTGGAATCGTCAAGGCCAGACGAACACAAAGCTACCATCGCGAAATATTTATATAGCCTGTAGGGCTATTCGCTATTTTTCCTCATGATGTTTTGTGGGGGTTAAAAACCCCCGCTATCTAACTCTGTTTTTGTAGGAAAATGAGGAAGACGAAGGACGTGGTGATGTGTTATTGGACAATTCAAATGGCGCGCGTTTTCGTTTGTTTTACAGTACATGCACTAATGTTTTATATATTATAATTGCTTGTTGTTATATTATCAATTGCAGCGTAATGGCCTAGTGGATAGTGCGTTGTCCAAGAATCATTGGGACCTGGGTTCGAGTCCCAGGTCCACCAAAATTCCTATATTATTTTGTTCAACATGATCACATGCAGGGAAACAAAAGCGTTCTACCATGTATCTCCAGGCATCCAAGCGCCAAGTGGCCAGCAAAGCAGATCTGAAGGCCAAAGATGAGTGACCATCATACTCCTGGTCAATGCACGTGTAGCTAATCTCCAAAGTCAAACAGGCTTGAGTAAATGGGCCAGAAATTTCCAAGTTCACCTCCATCTGGGCCCAACACCCCCTGGGTTTTGTTTTCTTATTTTTTCTCTTTTTATATTTTATCTTTAATTGTTTTACTATTAATAACTATTATTATTATTATTTAATTAACTCACATAATTATTTTTCATAGTAAATTCAGAAACCTAAAATATTATTTATTTTTATTATTTATTAATTTCACTATTAATTATTATTTTGTAAATAAATACTAACAAAATTGATTTAGTCTTTTAAATTAGGTTAACTTTAATCTTTTTTTCACAATAAATAAAATCAATCTAGAATTAGGGTTTTTCTTTTGACAATTTTAATCCTTTTTATTTTATTTTCATTAAAAACATAAAAAAACTAAAAAATACTTTTTTTTCTTTTAATTAATTAATTAATTAGTTTTAGGTTTAATTTAATTTAATTGCAAAAAGGACCAAAATTCCATTCTTTTCTAAAAAAGGGTCAAAACCCTAAGGACGTCCCCGATTTAATTTCTTCGCGCACATATTATTTCTTGATCATATTTATGTATCTGCTCCGAGGATGTAATAGTTAATTAGGACCTTTACCGCTTTCTTTTATTTTCTCGCATTTACTTTTCAAGCGTTATGTTTTTGGCGATGTAAATACCTGACGCCTTGTAATAGTGTAGATTTACTTTCCGCAAATTATTAACTGCTAACTATGCATGACAAGACTTGCCTGAAAATTAAAATCAACTCGTAGCTCACCATGATACATGTGCAAAGATAATCTTAAACTGAATCCTGACACACATGCACATGCCACTCCTAGGGTATGCCTCACTTGGTTGCCTAGACGTGGTCATTGAGTATAGGGTGTTTTAGAGGTCGCCCTCCTGTCTAAAGATCCAAGTTGCCTCGAAACGGTTGCCTCAGATAAAAAAGGATCTAGGACATTAGGGTTACCGCTAAGGTGTCCTACTATTGCTTTGGTGACCACATGTCCCTATAATCGAATTGACCCGAATAACTCCAACGACGGTGCTACCTACTTCTCAATAGTGGGATAGTACTGTCTAAAGGAAATTTACACAATTTATTCCTTTGAGTAGGTAGATTTCTCCTGGGTACTTGCTCTTTCAAAAACAAAAAAACAACTTTTCGCACTCACACTTTCAAACAAAAGTTTTCAAACAAACACTTCATACACTCTTGAGGACTGATACAAGAGTTACCTGGAAGTTTTCAAAACAAAACTTTTTCAAACCCACATACACAAGTAAAGCAAACATTTTTGAAAACATAGTGAGCAAGTACCTAAGAGCCCGTGGATAACCACGGATAGAAAGGGTGCTAACACCTTCCCTTTCTATAATCTACCTCCCGAACCGAGAAACATCTCGAAAAGGAATTTTGCTGTGCTTTTGTCCTTTCCATGTTGGAAAACATAAAAGACGGTGGCGACTCTTGCTTACCGCGACATTTCGCGAACCAACATTTCAAAACAGTCAGTTCTATTTCCACCGATCACAGAACTGGCGACTCTGCTGGGGAATAAAATAAAAAGTGGGGTGTACCTTAGGATTAGATCATTCTATGTTTTCAATTGAATGCTTTATTTGCTTTAATATTGTGGGCTTGCATTGGAGTTTCATAGATCCTAACCCAGATCTGGGGAATACCCTTTAGGTAGCAATAAGCTGTGAGGGACCTGTCCGGCGTAGACCGACACGGGTGAAGCAGTAGCTACGTTGGTGTGACACCTTGGTCTGTACCGATATCCCTTGTGTTGGAACGAGGAGAATATGGGTCTTCTGAGGAGTCATTAAGCACCAACCGACCTTAGAACCTTAAATTGACCCAACTTGGCCATAGAACAGTAGCAGTATGCTACACTCATTGAGGCTAAACTCTCGTGATGGTTCTGGCCGCAAGAAAAGATTGCGAAGCTGGAGTTATGACCGATTGAGGGTAGTCAGTGATATTGAGATCCTCTAGAACCCGATTACTATTTTCTAGGACAGGTCTTAACCAACTGAACTGAAAGAGGGTAGTACCTAAACTTCATGCTGGCCTGAACTCTAAAGGGTTGTCTTGTGTGACTTGTGTGCCTTATCATGTTTGCCTTTTATGAATACTTGTGGTGTGCTTTATCATAACATCATACCATCATAACATTGCATGCATCCTGCATAAGGACTAACCCATTTCAAGGATCTCAAGGGTTTGTGATGCAGGTCATGACGAACCAACTGTCTAGCAAGGGGAAAATGGGATTTATTCTCCTCTAACAAAGTTTGTTTGGAGATCAAAACAGGGTAACTTGAGTCAGGGGCTATGACCCACTCGATATGGTGAGCCTTAACTCTTGAAGAAAGACTCTCAACAACATGAAGTTCCTTCAATCAAGCTACCGAATTCAAATTCTAACAAGTTTCTCTGTTTACCCCGCGAGATCCTTGAAAATATTGCATGCATACATACATGTCATAGCATTACAGGTACCCCTTTTTACAGGTCACTTATCTTCTTCGCTGTTTATTTCAGCAATCATCATGTCTTCTGAACCTTCCACTGAACAAGCTATCAAGACCCTCCAGGCCCAGAATGCCCAGTTCCAAGAGTTGGTTATGAGCCTAGCCCAGGGTCAACAAGATCTGAAGACTCTGATTCTGAAAGAGAGGAGGAAGAAGAAGAAGAGGACTGTTTTGTTCAACACTAGACGCAGATCTGGGAATGGACTACAGAATGAGGCTGAGCTGACTACCTCATCTGTAGGCAAAGACAGCCCACAAGAGAGAAGGGTTCCTAGTCCCATGGTCTCCGACAACGAGACGGATTATAATGACGAACAGTATCCTCCTGCTGAGGATAAGTACAAGCAGCTGGAAGACCGGTTAAGCTCTATGGAGATACAGAAGGTGCCCGGTCTGGACTTCGAAGATCTAGGTCTGTCCTCTGGGGTGGTGATTCCCCATAAATTCAAGGCACCTGCTTTTGCCAAATATGACGGAGCTTCCTGTCCTAAGTTGCACCTCCGTTCATACGTAAGGAAGATCCAGCCCTACACGGCTGACAAGAATTTGTGGATTCACTTCTTTCAGGATAATCTGTCAGGGACTCAACTCGAGTGGTTCTATCAGCTGGATGGAGCCAGTATCTGCAACTGGGAGGACCTTGTTGCTGCCTTTTACAAGCAGTATCAATATAATTCTGACCTCGCTCCTACGCGTATCCAACTTCAGGGTATGTCGCTAGGGACGGGTGAAGGATTTAAGGAGTATGCTCAAAAGTGGAGAGACCTTGCTGGAAGGGTGTAGCCACCCTTAACTGACCGTGAGCTTGTGGATATGTTCTTGGGGACCCTGTCTGGTCCATTTTTCAACCATTTGATCAGAAACTCTTCAGCCGAGTTTACAGACCTTATCTTGACTAGGGAAAGGATTGAAGCTGGCATCAAAAGCGGGAAGATTCAAAAAGCTACACCTTCTGATGCTCAGAAAAAGCCCTACCATGGAAAAAAGGAGTCCAATGATGTGTATGGTAAAAAGAGTCGTCATGATCAACATGTAGGGGCAACCCAGATCTCCAATCCTATGCCTGCTCAACAAGGACAGGGGCAGCAACGTAAGGAGGTCGCATCCAAAAGACAGTTCACTAAGATCAACATGTCACTGGCTCAAGCGCTACAGCAAATGTTGAAGGCAGTGCTAATTACATTAAGGGCTCCTCTCCGGAATCCAAACACTTCCTCTCCTACCTATCATCCCAATGAAAAGTGTGCATACCACTCTGATAGTCCGGGACATGACACAAACAACTGTTGGGCCCTGAAGAATAAGGTTCAAGACATGATTGATGCCAAAGAAATCCAGTTCGACCCTCCAGAGACTCCAAACATAATCACTGCTCCATTGCCAAATCATTGAAGGCTTTTTGTTTTATTTTTAAGTTGTACTTTTCTTTGCTTATTCCAACAATTATTGTCATAGCAAACTCTTTTGTTTCATTAATGCATCGCATATGTCTGATCTGAATCAATATATTCGTATTCACTATATTCAAACTGCTTTCATTTTTTGTGATGTTCAACTCTCGATTAAAAAAAAATTCTAAGCCTTTTGAGGGAGGATGACGAAAACGATACCACGATCTTTACAATATGCTTTTGAACAGACCCCGCTGATGAGGTACAGGCATTGTTTCAAATCCTAAACAGTGGAGTTATAAGGAAGATAATCCCTAGTCAACCCCTTTGAGCCAAAGAAGTTGGAGTTTTTCTTTTCAAAAATTAAAACCCTTAATCAAAACCTGGGGCAGGGTAGTTTTCTCAGTTGATCCAAGTGCACAACGAATGGCACCAAAGAAGTCCTTCCGAGACAAAAGACGGTGATGGTTCCGAATAATCATAAAGACAGGTAGTCATTATCTCTCAGAAATAAGAGCCCATTAAGTCAAAACCTATGAAGGAGACTTACAAAAACTGGGGCATCTCGCTGACTGTAATCACAAAAAGAAACAATTCAGGCAAAAAACAGGGATAACAAAATCAAAAAAGAAAGAGGTCCTGCAAACCCTCAACCAAAAAAGAAATGACTTCCTATTCAAAATAAACTATCAATATCCGAACCATCACTGGTATATCATAGCGAAGACTCAAACAAGACCTAATGCACGATTAGCTGAGTTTAGGTTTGAAGAACATCACGAAGAGCGGGTGGGTACAAATATACTTTGAGCCTCTATCCTTTGTTTCTTAAACCGTGAACCAGGCCACGTTATAACCCTTAAAAGTCCTAGCTGAAGCATGGGTTAGTTCGAAAGCATACTGTTACAAAGGTATCCTGACTCCTATAGGGCTTGCTGTAAAATCCTGAGTTGACATCACATTTTACAAAATTCCCTTGTTTTAATTGAAAACTGCATTTTCAAAAAACTTCAAGACAGACATAAGCTTTGCATTCTTAAAATAACATTGTTTGCATATGGCTATTTGTTCGAAAAGCAGAGAAATTCGCACGATAAATATCTAGTGAACAAAAAAATCTTCTCAAGGATCACCTCAAGTAAAAAACACTTCCAACCAAGGGGCAGACATGATCACTGTCCATCATCTGGGGTAGTCAAGTCAAGATTCAGGGAATCTCTCAAGATGCCAAATAGCCAGGGGAAAATCTCCTCCTGAGTCACTTGGGGCATTGGGCATGAATTCCAGCGACGAATCTGGTACGATCAAACATCTTCTGGTAGTATGGCGACACAACACTACTGACAGTGACAACCTCCCTACATCCTGAGAGCGTGGACATAGTCGAAAAAATACTACGCATAATCAAAGACCCGCTAGGTCGACTGGCCTAGGAAAAAACAAGGGCTTCCCGGCGAACTAAAAGGGTTCGGGAAAAAATAAGGGATGAAAATGAAAAAATCTGTACACCCGGCAAGTCGAAAACCTGAAAAGGCGGCTTGGGCAAAAAAGGGTATCCCGGTGGACTGAAAACCCGAAAGGGCGGTCCAGGCAAAAACTAGGGATCAAAGCGTACGACTATGTCCCGTCATCTCGTCACTTGCCTACCAGAAGAAGATTTGTCAATCGGAAGTTATCAAACACCTCCATGGGTACCTTCTCCCACAGAAACTGGGGCAATAAGAATTGTCTAAGCGATCTAGTTGCTCTGTCCACCAAGGTACCAAGGTAGGTTCGGCTGAAGAATGTAACCAGGATAACTTCACTCCCCGCAGAGTAAGGCAAGATTCAACAATACTCTCCCCCAAGCAGAGTTGGTCTCCCGTCAGCCCCAAAAGGGCACAGTATCTCCAGCAAGTCAGCAATACTCTTCCCCAAGCAGAGTTAGTCTACTGTCAGCCTTAAGGAAGTTGGGTATCTCCAGAAGATCTTAATATTCTCCAGCTGAGTATACAGATATTCCTCAGCAAGCATCCCCGGCGGTCTTAATATTCCTCGACAGAAATATAAGATTGTTCCCCGGCGGAATACAGGATACCCCCAGTGGAGCCATTTCCCCAATACGGTCCAAAAGTTTCCCCAGAAGAGTTGAACCATCTCCCCAGTAGATTCTGGAAGCTTATCCCCTGCAGAGTATAAATCTCTCCCCAGCCATATTCAGGAGGTTATCCCCCACAAGAGTCTAACTGGGTTATCCTCAGCAAATTGCAACGGAAAGATCGTCCTCAGCGAAGTTCTTCCTATCCCCAGCGGAGTTCATCAAAATCCCCAACAAAGCTTATCAACAGAATCCCCAGCGGAGTTATCGTTAAATTCTCAGTGAAGTATTTCTTCCCCACAGAGTATTCCCCGCAAAGTAATCTCTCCACCAAGTTTATTCCCCAACGGATTCATCTTCTCCTACCGGTTTATTCTTGCAATCATCTCTGTTCATCATACCCAGTGGAAGCGAAGAACTCTACTCTTCAACATCAGCCCAGGATTTAAGAAACTTCCCGGCATTCGTCAAGGATTTATTTTCCCAAACGGAAATACATTCATAAACATTTCACATTTCATATCTCCTATTTACATACATGATAAAGTGCATACGACACGATCTCATTTATTTTTGAGAACATCATGACATCATGCATTTCATACATGATGACATTGCATACGACTAATGTTTTGCCTTTTCAGGAAAAGGTCAATCCAAAGATGATTACCATCGACCTTTTGAAGTTCCAGATTCGATACCTGTATCTAGCCAGGTCATATCTGTGAGCGATTGATTATAGATCTATACCTGAAACCAGACAGGAAAGTTATCTACATTGAAGAGATAGAAGAGATAGCTTAGAGATGCTCCAGATCCGGATGCTATTCTTTTGCTTATTCAGAATTTCTTTTCAGAGGTAGCTTAGAGATGCTCCAGATCCGGATGCTATTCTTTTTCTTATTCAGAGTTTCTTTCCAGAGATAGCTTAGAGATGCTCCAGATCCGGATGCTATTCTTTTTCTTGTTCAGAGTTTCTTTCCAGAGATAGCTTAGAGATGCTCCAGATCCGGATGCTATTCTTTTGCTTATTTAGAGTTTCTTTTCAGAGATAGCTTAGAGATGCTCCAGATCCGGACGCTATTCTTTTGCTTATTCAGAGTTTCTTTTCAGAGATAGCTTAGAGATGCTCCAGATCCGGATGCTATTCTTTTTCTTATTCAGAGTTTCTTTTCAGAGATGGCTTAGAGATGTTCCAGACCCGGATGCTATTCTTTTGCTTATTTAGAGTTTCTTTCCAGAAATAGCTTAGAGATGCTCCAGATCCGGATGCTATTCTTTTGCTTATTCAGATTTCCTTTCAGAGATAGCTTAGAGATGCTCCAGATTCGGATGCTATTCTATTGCTTATTCCAGATTCCTTCTAGATATAGTTCAGTTGCGACCCAGGCATGGCGACATTCTGATACTTATTCCAGATTCTTTCTAGATATAGTTCAGTTGTAACCCAGACATGGCGACATTCTGATACTTATTCAGAATTCCTTTCAGAGATAGCTTAGAGATGCTCCAGATCCGGAGGCTATTCTATTGCTTATTCCAGATTCATTCACGAGACAGTCCATATACGATCCAGATTCAGATGACATTCTGTCACTCATTCAGATACAGTATGGATATACCCCAGACACGTCAGTCATTCTACTACTCGTTCAGACATCAGCAATTAGGTACAGACTAGATATGCTCCAGATCCGGAAGCCATCCTATGTCTCATTCAGATTCAACTATCAACTTCAAGTCCAGATACGATCCAGATTTGGATGTCATTCTGTCACAATCTCAAATAAAGACCAGATACGATCCAGGTTCGAATATCATTCTGTCACTCTCTCAAAAACTCGTCAACGAAGACAAAACCATCTACCAACAATCTCTAGATGGCATCTTTAAGCCTATCTCCATAACTATCCATTACATTTCCAGATGGCATCTATAAGCCCATTCCCAACAAGATTCTGTCACATCTCCAGATGGCATCTATAAGCCCATCCTCCTATCCACCATCTCTCTAAATGGAATCTGTAAGCCCATTCCCGACATTACAATGCTGATACTCCACTAAGCGAGTGCAAATTTCTGGGCACTCTAGTGTTCAATCATCTTCCACCTTCAGATCACGAAAGGCACGCAAGCCAATCTACATCCTCAGGTTTAAGAAGATTGAACAGGGGCAACTGTTGTACCCCAAAATTTGCCCTCCCATATTCTTCAAGGTTTTTCAAGAATCATCTTCAAATGGTTCAAGATTATTCAAGGGTTGCACAGTCCAAATACCTTCTAAGCCAGTCAAAATTAGGGTTTTGGTTCTTCCAAGGAATTTGAGGTTTTCAATGGCTCAATCAAGTCTCATATGCCTATATGCATTCTCAAACACCTACATGTCAAGTTTCAAGACTCACAATGCCAATTTGCACAGTCAAAAACCATATTTGCTCTACAGTCAACTGCAGGGGCAAAATGGTCATTTTACAGTCAAAAGTCAAGATTTTTGGTCAACATCTTATTTTGAGTCCACAATCATCATTTGATCAAGTCTTGATCATGATTCCACAAGCATGGCTCAAAAATCATCAAGGTGCAAGAAGTTTCTATTTTTGGACAGCAGAAAAGTCAACTGTATCTTGACCAAGGCATAACGTTTTCATGGTTCATCAGAAAAATCCCATCCAATTCTCATTTTGAAGGGGATGACATTTCCTACAACTCATCTTCACATTCCAAGTCCAAGAAATTCTCTCATAAAAAGTTATCAATTTCTACATTATAGGTCAAATTCAAAAGTCAACAAAAATGCACTTTAAGTCAAAGACCATAACTTGAGATTGGTAAATCCAAAAGACATGGGACCAAAGGCATTAGTTAGAGGACTTCAAGACATTTCCAAAATGTCCAAGAACATGTTCATATGATCAAAATTGAGCAAGATATGCATTGGAGAAGTTGGGAAATTTTTGTGAATTTGCAAAAGTCAACTTTGCTCAAAACACTTTGTTTTTGCTAATGGGCCTCAAATTTATTCTTGAAACTTTATCCAAGGCCTATGCACGACCCATCAAGCCTATTTGAATTTATTTTCTTATTTTTATTAATTAATTGGATTTTTAATTGATTTTAATTCATTTAATTCATTTAAATTATAGGAAATTCAAAGATATGGTTTTTCAATCTTTTTGTGAAGCAAGAATGACCTAATCAAGCTGGAAAATTCGTGTGCAAATCAAAGGGACAAGAATCTCCAAGTTTGGCAAGTTTCTTCAATCAAAAAGATTCAAAAATATTTGATTTTCAATCAAATATTGAATCATCATTCCATGGATCTTTTGTGCAAGATTGTAACCTAATTCAGCTCTTCTATATATACACAAGCAAAACCTAATGCCATGAACGTGAAATTGCTGCAAACAAAGCCTGAGCCATATTGACTTTTTTCAAGAAAATTGCAAAACTGTTTTCCATATTCTAATGTGATTCAAAGGCTTTTATTGTTTCTAATACATTGCAGGGGTTCCCAGAGACATATTGCAATCAAAACCAAGTGCTAAAGCTCAAGGAATCACCAAGAACAGTTTCACGGTTTGCTTGATATTTTGAAAATCGTAACTCATATTTCAGGCATAATTAACATGTTTTAATCATTGTTTTGTGTTGCTTGGATTCATATAAAGCTAATGGTGTGGTTTAATTGCATTATAACGCCCAGAATCATAAAACGCCATTGATGAAATCTAGGGTTCTTGAGTTCTCAGATTAGGGCTTTATTACCCAGGAAAAATTGAGACCCATAATGCCTATGGTTGGAATCGTCAAGGCCAGACGAACACAAAGCTACCATCGCGAAATATTTATATAGCCTGTAGGGTTATTCGCTATTTTTCCTCATGATGTTTTGTGGGGGTTAAAAAACCCCGCTATCTAACTCTGTTTTTGCAGGCAAATGAGGAAGACGAAGGACGTCGTGATGTGCTATTGGACAATTCAAATGGCACGCGTTTTCGTTTGTTTTACAGTACATGCTCTAATGTTTTATATATTATAATTGCTTGTTGTTATATTATCAATTGCAGCGTAATGGCCTAGTGGATAGTGCGTTGTCCAAGAATCATTGGGACCTGGGTTCGAGTCCCAGGTCCACCAAAATTCCTATATTATTTTGTTCAACATGATCACATGCAGGGAAACAAAAGCGTTCTACCATGTATCTCCAGGCATCCAAGCGCCAAGTGGCCAGCAAAGCAGATCTGAAGGCCAAAGATGAGTGACCATCATACTCCTGGTCAATGCACGTGCAGCTAATCTCCAAAGTCAAACAAGCTTGAGTAAATGGGCCAGAAATTTCCAAGTTCACCTCCATCTGGGCCCAACACCCCCTGGGTTTTGTTTTCTTATTTTTTCTCTTTTTATATTTTATCTTTAATTGTTTTACTATTAATAACTATTATTATTATTATTTAATTAACTCACATAATTATTTTTCATAATAAATTCAGAAACCTAAAATATTATTTATTTTTATTATTTATTAATTTCACTATTAATTATTATTTTGTAAATAAATACTAACAAAATTGATTTAGTCTTTTAAATTAGGTTAACTTTAATCTTTTTTTCACAATAAATAAAATCAATCTAGAATTAGGGTTTTTCTTTTGACAATTTTAATCCTTTTTATTTTATTTTCATTAAAAACATAAAAAAACTAAAAAATACTTTTTTTCTTTTAATTAATTAATTAATTAGTTTTAGGTTTAATTTAATTTAATTGCAAAAAGGACCAAAATTCCATTCTTTTCTAAAAAAGGGTCAAAACCCTAAGGACGTCCCCGATTTAATTTCTTCGCGCGCATATTATTTCTTGATCATATTTATGTATCTGCTCCGAGGATGTAATATTTAATTAGGACCTTTACCGCTTTCTTTTATTTTCTCGCATTTACTTTTCAAGGGTTATGTTTTTGGCGATGTAAATACCCGACGCCTTGTAATAGCGTAGATTTACTTTCCGCAATTTACTTTCCGCAAATTATTAACTGCTAACTATACATGACAAGACTTGCCTGAAAATTAAAATCAACTCGTAGCTCACCATGATACATGTGAAAAGATAATCTTAAACTGAATCCTGACACACATGCACATGCCACTCCTAGGGTACGCCTCACTTGGTTGCCTCGACGTGGTCATTGAGTATAGGGTGTTTTAGAGGTCGCCCTCCTGTCTAAAGATCCAAGTTGCCTCGAAATGGTTGCCTCGGATAAAAAAGGATCTAGGACATTAGGGTTACCGCTAAGGCGTCCTACTATTGCTTTGGTGACCACATGTCCCTATAACCGAATTGACCCAAATAACTCCAACGACGGTGCTACCTACTTCTCAATAGTGGGAAGTATTGTCTAAAGGACATTTACACAGCTTAATTCCTTTGAGTAGGTAGATTTCTCCTGGGTACTTGCTCTTTCAAAAACAAAAAAACAACTTTTCACACTCACACTTTCAAACAAAAGTTTTCAAACAAACACTTCATACACTCTTGAGGACTGATATAAGAGTTACCTAGAAGTTTTCAAAACGAAACTTTTTCAAACCCACATACACAAGAAAAGCAAACATTTTTGAAAACATAGTGAGCAAGTACCTAAGAGCCCGTGGATAACCACGGATAGAAAGGATGCTAACACCTTCCCTTTCTATAATCTACCTCCCGAACCGAGATACATCTCGAAAAGGAATTTTGTTGTGCTTTTGTCCTTTCCATGTTGGAGAACATAAAAGACAGTGGCGACTCTTGCTTACCGCGACATTTCGCGAACCAGCATTTCAAAACAGTCAGTTCTATTTCCACCGATCACACATAATGTCTTAGATTGATATGGAACCCAGAGTGTATGCACGCCAAGTATGTTATGTATGCCCCAAATATTTGTATATGTACCAAATATGTGTATACGCCCCAAAATGTAATGAAAATGTTTTTTGATATTCCCGTATGTTAGATCCACCAGGTGTTATGAATGACCTTGATAGTTTGATATGGTTATGTGCACGTCATGCTTGATGTGAGGCTCTTAACGGGAAAACTACTATCGAGATTTCCATGGAATCTATTGTCAAGGTTCTGTTGAGAACTACCTTCTACCGAGGTCTTCTGGATAATCAACTATCGAGATTAACGAGGGAATCTACTGCCGAGATTCTATTGTGAACTATCTTTTGCTGAGGTTTTCTGGAAAATCATCTGCCGAGATTAACCAGGAGAATCTACTACCAAGATTCTATTGAGAACTACCTTATGCCAAAGTCTTCTAGATAATCAACTGTCGAGATTAATCAGGGGAATCTACCGATAAGATTCGATTGAGAACTACCTTCTACCAAGGTATTCTGGATAATCAACTTTCGATATTAACTAGGGGAATCTATTGTCGAGATTCTGTTGTGAACTACCTTTTATCGAGGTCTTCTGGAAAATCATCTACCGAGATTAACCAGGGGAATCTACTGCCGAGATTCTGTTATGAACTACCTTCTGCCGAGGTCTTCTAGAAAATCATCTACCAAGATTAACCAGGGGAATCTACTGCTAAGATTCTGCTGAGAACTACCTTCTGCCGAGGTCTTCTGAAAAATCATCTACCAAGATTAACCAGGGGAATCTACTGTCGAGATTTTATTAAGAACTACCTTCTGCCGAGGTCTTCTGGATAATCAACTGCCAATATTAACTAGGGGAATCTTTTGTTGTGAACTACCTTTTGTCGAGGTCTTCTGGAAAATCATCTGTCGAGATTAACCAGGGGAATCTACTACCGAGATTTTGTTCAGAACTACCTTTTGCCGAGGTCTTCTAGAAAATCATCTACCGAGATTAACCAGGGGAATCTACTGTCGATATTTTATTGAGAACTATATTATACCGAGGTCTTCTGGAAAATCATCTACCGAGATTAACCAAGGGAATCTACTTTCAATATTCCATGTAGAACATATTACTTGATTGACAATGATGATTGCCTTCACATGAACCATGGTTTTATGCTATGCGTGTACATTTTGATTAATGCATGAAATATAATGATTGATTGATGCATGTAATGAGTGACGTGGATATGTGTCAATGGATGTTGGAATTTTGAGGTGCCAATGAGAATTAGGCTTAAGGGTAGATGCCAAGTGAGATTGGGTTCTTTGTTAGATCCTTGTTGTTGGAATGATAGGTATAGCTTGACTCTGGATCGACGTGACCTAATGAATACATGACAATGATTTATGCAGACTCATATGCTTTTGACTGGTGGCCATGTGATGGGTCGTGGATGATTAAAGCGTAGAGGTTGCTCACAAAACAAGGTTGCTTATCTCACGATCGTAGAGCATAATGCTAACTTGACTTCCCGATACTCGATTTGAACTCGAAGATTGCTACTATAGGAGAAGGATCCACTGGTGATTGTGAAAGTACGTAGAGAGCTTGCCCCTTTGTGGAATGTCTCGCCCTAATTTATTGGTAGGGTCTTGGAGAGATTCTTCTTGATATGATTTCAGAGAATATTTTGATCACAATATGAATTACCCTACTATCTTGGACTTTGAAACATTATGCCCTTGATGAACTGCTTTTTGGATCAATCTCTTTTTTATCGAGCCTTGCAGTGGTTTGCCCTAACATTCAAATTTTGAAAGATATGCCCCCCAATCTCTAGGATCTGGAGAAAGTACCCTCATAAAGAACTTGGACCTAACCATGATGTGATGTGAACCGGATATGGATTGCCCTAAGATTTGAATCTTTGAAAAGTTTGTACTTGAAATTTCTTGAAAGGGACCTTGGATCTTCACATGCTGTAAGATGAACTTGATATGCATTACCATAACATTTAATTTAAGGGCCTTGAGAAGTTTCCGAAAGAAGAAACTGATTCCTACCATGTTGTTATATGAACTTGATTTAAGGAATTCCCCCTTGAAAGGTATGCCCCTGATCGGTGCTTTGAAATGTGATCCAAGTTGATTGAATCCCATAATGATCTCCCCGAGTCAATAGGATCTTCAAGTGATATGCCCCTACAGTCACTAGTACGGCTTATGATTATAGGGCTCTTCTTTAGATGCTCTTCCCCTAGTTAGGAGCATTTTGAAACGGACCGCTTTTGATTAACCCAATTTCTTTTTGAGATCTCCTTGATGCTAAGTGCATATTCATAGATAAAAGTGTACACTTTGAAAAGTAATTTTGTTTTATGCACATGCAAGTTTTGAAATAAAATTTTGAATAGAAATGGATGATTAGAGATAGAGATTCAAATAAGAGAAGTGATTAGTAATAATTTTAACAAACATAGGAGTTATTTTAACACAAATTTTGTCGAGTATGCTTTCATAAATAACCTCGCTTCAATTAGGAGTTTTGAATGTTGTAACGTGGCCATGGTTCGTGGTTTAAGAAACAATGTATATAAGGCTCAAGATTTATTTATCTCACCATATTCTCCTTAATGTTCTCCAATCCTAAGTTTAATTAATCCAACAGACGCGTTCAATCTCCAAGAGAAATTTCGTAGTCGCGCAGATGATGAGAAGCATAGATAAAGTCCAAGCGCTGATGAGAAGCATTGATAAGATCCAAGCATTTATGAAAAGAATTTATAAGATCCAAGGATTGATGAGTAGCATTTGATGATTCTTTAAGTGGCAGTCACAAGATTGTTCTCCAATTTATTTGTTTTAACCCCTTATTTTTGCCTAAGTCGAGTCTTTACGATTTTTACTTGACCTAGCGGGATTTAGTTTTCTTTTTGAATTTTTTCTTTTGATTTTGAACATTTGTGAATGCTTGTGCTGATTGTTGTAAGCTTCATCTTCGTTGTTTCCTCGTTCTTGAATGATGTATTGAGGAAGAAGACATTGCGGACTTTGTCTTTATTGATTGCTTTCTCAATCTTTATTGATGTGCACGAGGAAAATGATGTGCCTGAACCTTTTGCTTAGATCGTTTCCTCAATGATGTATCGAGGAAGGAGATATGCTTGAACCTTTGCTTATATGGCTCGATTCTCCTAGGATTTGAATGCATCGTTGAATTAATTAAAATCTACCCTGCCCCTGGTTAAGATTAAGGGTTTTTCAGAAAATAGAAATAACCCCAACTTCTGGCTCGAGGGGGTTAACTACGAATTATCTCCTTATTTCTCCATTGTTTAGGAAGTGAAACAATGGCTTACATCGTCAGCTCAGTCTTACCATTAAAAGCATATGTTTAGAAAAATTTAGTTATTTTGTATTTTCATCGTTTTCCCTCAAAGTTTGTTAAAGTTGTGCAATGGAAGATAGAAAAGAAGAGTGAAAATGGAAAGTGATAGAAGAATGAATATGAATGGATTGATTTCAAAAACATGCATGATTATTTTATTAGAATTACAAATCCAAAGATAAAAATTTACACCAAATGAAACTTAGCAACTAGGAAATTATAATTGATCCTATGGAAGAGCTCCTCTATTGATCCACGTGACTTCAGAAGATGCTTCATAGTTTTTGAACTTGTCAAAACATGAGGATGACCCTTGACTTCTCCTTGGGCATACCAATTCTGTTGATAGGGCAATGGGGGAATCACCAATGAAAGTTGAAACTGAGGCATTGCATAGACTTGTGTAGTGAAAGGATGCCTTCTCTCCATAATAAGATTTGTAGGACCAAGCTCAATTGGGTCTCCAATGTTTAATCTCCTCCTTTCAAAATTTCATACTTTCTTAAGTTCATTTGCGAGTATCAAGAAATCAGCTAGCATACGGGTAAAAGTTGGATAAGGGCGAAGATGGAAATGCATGAGATGCAAATGTATGAATGTATAAAAATGCATGGGTATGCAAAAAATATTTTTTTGGGTTTTGGGTATGGAAAAAAATGTTTCATGGATATGCAATGCGATGCAGACATAGTAGGGGTACCCTATACATGTTTAATGGTAGATATGGAAATGATGATGTCCTACACTAACTCTGATATTGAGACAAGGAGGAATTCCTTAAGGACATAGACATGGAAATGAGGATACCCTATATTGACTCATAGATTTAGACAGACAGGAAATCCTTAAGGTTTATGGGCAATGAAAGACAAAGAGGAATCCCTACAATCAAGGGATTATAACAGAGGGATGGGAATTCCTACAGGCTAGGAATTTTGATAGTCCAATGGATAGTTGCGGTGAAGGTCTGACTCAAGGGAGTAGCGTAGAAGAAAAGCACATGGTGACCGACCAACGGTCACCAAATCCCATGGCCCGATATAGGCCACATGGCGTCCTTCGTGGGAAGGTTCCATATGGAAGTGAAGATCCTAAGATTCTAAGAACAATGACAGGCAAAAAGGGATCCCTACAGGGTAGGGATTATAATATACAAAGGAAATCTCTACATGCTAGGGATTGTAATATATAGAAGGAAGCCCTACGGGATAAAGTAATATACAAAAAGATAAGCCTTGTGGGCTCAGGGATTATAGTGGGGTGTGAAATGTATCCTTAGCATGTAGGTTCCTAGTTCTGGCCTACGTATATTCTACCCTCCCCATAAGGTGGCTTCCTTAAGGGTATCATGGATAACACCAAAGGGAAAAGGCACAAGGGCCTCCCTTAGGCGGAGCCTCTTTGTAGACTGAAACTTTTGTCTCTAAAATTGTACAAGGTCTCATCATGAGAATTTTTTTAAGGGTTATACAAAGAGTCATAGGTTTCATTCTAAAAGATTCCCCTGGTTGATCTTGGCAATTGATTATCCAGAAGACCTCGGTAGAAGGTAGTTCTCAATTGAATCTTGGTGGTAAATTCCCCTGGTTAACCTCGGCAGTTGATTATCAAGAAGACTTCAGCAAAAGGTAGTTCTCAACAGAATCTCGACAATAGATTCTCCTGGTTAATCTCGGCAGATGATTTTCTAGAAGACCTCGGAAGAAGGTAGTTCATAATAGAATCTCGGTAGTAGATTCCCCTAGTTAATCTCGACAGTTGATTATCCAGAAGACCTCGGCAGAAGGTAGTTCTCAACAGAACCTCGACAGTAGATTCCATGGAAATCTCAGTAGTGGATTTCCCATTAAGAGCCTCACATCAAGCATGATGTGCATATAACCATATCAAAGTATCAAGGTGTTTACCGTGGTTTTTGGTAAACAACCACTGATCCTCCAAAAAGGAAAGTCTTTTTGGTTACTCGCGGGATCGATCAGATTGATCCCAAAACATATGCTAATTTTTATGTTGTTTGGTGTGAAAATAGATGTCTAGGAAGAATGCACGTTCGACCAAAAGATAAGATGCTTGTGGTTTTAGAAAACAAGAAAGTTAATAGAAATGTAGGTAAAGAGGTAAAAGTGCAGGAAAAGTAACTTTGAAAAATAAGATCAAAGCAGTGTAAAAAGACTTTATTAATGAAAAGTGGTGTTTCCAACATACATTTATCAGTTTATCCTTTCACACACAGCAGGTACTTGGACAATACTTGAGTAACTAGCACAATAGGTTGAACACACAGAAAAACTACACAAATTTCCTATTTTATACTACAACTATGTAACCGTCGAGGAATGGCTTTGCTCTAAGATGAAGACAAGTTTCCCATGCATGTCCCTCGACCTCTCTCTTCCAGCCACATTGCTTTCATTTAACTGCTGGCGAAACCGTCTTTCCCTCCAACAATTCAAATTCAAATGTCCCTCGCTTTTGGTGTCGACACGAAGATATGTTCTCCTAGACGAAGGTCATCAGACCTTCTCAGTCAAAATCTTGATAGTGATTCTTGGTCGAAGACCAATATGTAACCTAGATATTTCCTCTAAGTTATTTCACCCATCGAAACATTCTCCAGCTTGGTTTTATTTGTTCCATTTTTGGTCTAAAAGACCAATATAAAGTAGGTGTCCAATTCAGGAGCCAACAAATTTCCCCCCGAGAATGCTTATTTCGAAGCCAAAAGAAATAGTCATTATTTGATCTTTCTATTCGAAACCTGTCTCTCTTGTTGTCCACAAAGGCCTGACGTGCGCTTTTCGTCTTCCAACAGCTTCCACTTTCGAAACCCATCATTACTCTTTTTTCCAAGACGTCTTTTCAAACTGCCGTTACCATGCTGCCATGATGACCATTATTCCTAGAACCTAGGAAAGCATGTCAAACGTTTCCCATCATCTGCACGATTATTGCCTTGCAATGTGCCACGTGCCCCACTATGTTTACAACATTAAATGGTTTTGACGAGACACATTTCCCTTTGGACACTATAAATAGTCTTGGGCCTCTTCATTTGGAACTTTCACAACACTTAACATTTTCAACCCTTCTGCAGAAAACACCCTACATTGTCATTTTCGCTCCTTACCAACTTTGCAACAATGGCTTTCCTTTCTAACGCACCTAACAACCCCAAACCTAAGAATGCCTCCGATGTACACCGCCAACTAGAAATCTTCCCTACAAGCTCCTCTCCTGCTTCGGCTGAGGAATCACGGTACGTTTCTGAACCCATGACCAGAGAATGGCGAGAGGCATATGATTCTCAGCTTCTCATCCCTATCAGTTACTTTGAAGACATATACGCTATGTCTGGTCCTCTGTCCACGTGCATCGATAATCCTATGAAGAATCGCACTTTCTTCCCCACTCACCAAAGACTCAAACCTATAGGTTGTGCGAAGAAACCAAGGAACGATCCTGAGGATGCGACTCCAGCTAACCAGCAACACTCTCAGACTAAGGATGACATCAACCTTCAATTCAGGAACAAAGGGAACAGGATCTTTCGATCGTGCCCTAATCTCTCTTCAGAGTATTTAGATTGGTTAAATAAGATGGAGAAGGCACAAACCTCCGTCTGGAAGGAAATGAGGATTTACGATTTGGTGATGTTGTCGAAGACATGATTGTCTTATTATCCTCTTATGCTGGTATCTTCGCTATACTTCTGGGATAGCGCCCACTTCACATTTCATCTTCCCTGTTGAATGGTAACCCCAACCCTCTTCGACATAGAAGTGATCACCGGTCTTCGACCGACTGACGATTATTTCGACCCGGAGGATCTATCTGAAGATGTCATTGTGTTTTCAGCTACCAAACCCACATACACCACCTTCATAAACCACTTCCATGACAAATCCTCCAGCACTGTGTCAGAGGTGGAACATATAGCTTTTCTAGCTATGTGGTTATCCCGTTTCGTCTTCTGCACCAAGTCACTTCAGGTGACCAAGAAGATGCTTACGCTCGCGACGCAGCTTCATCACGGCTACCCCCTCTGTCTGGCCGATTTAATTTTGGCCAATCTATATGAGTCCATCAGCAATGGTGTGACTCAGCTCAAGGTCATAGGAGATAGGGCAAGCTTGCTTCTTTCTGGCCCTTTCTGGCTTCTTCAACTTTGGCTCAACGCCACCTTTGAATCTTTTCTTCCTCAGAAGAACAAGATCAACGAAACGGCCCCAGAAATTCTAAACAGGAGGGTCGAAGGTACTAGACTTGCTTTGCTGACTCCGACTGACGAGGGTCAACAATTTCAAAAGGATTTCACAAGCTTTGTGATGATGTTTGCAGAATGCAGACATTTGTTTCAACCATGGCTCCTTTTGCCAGTCGAAAAGTCGGCCCAGAATGGTTTACTAGACCATTTCCTTCGACTGATGAGGAGCACTTGGAGGACGAATACGTAGGCTTTTGGGAGTCATTTCTTCGACCCAGAATCATGCCACTGAGATTCAAGAGCTCAAAGAATCAATTAAGTTTGATTTCCTACCAACCAAATCTTATTTCCCGACAATTCGGCATTGTCCAATCACTCCCATCACCCCATCTATCCTTGAGAGAAACTGCTGTTATTTTACAACACAGATTACTCAGAAGATGCTGCTACCAAGCATATTGGTAGGTACGTTGGTCGGACCGTACTGACCATGTTCGACTTCAATCTCAATTTTTTGTTCTCTAGCAATTCTGAAGGGTGGTGGAGGCAGTATTATACTGAGGAGTTCTTCGATGAGAAGGACTTCGCCCACCATCTTCGCTAGGCGTTTAAATTGGTCCTTGACAAGATTAAGAAAGGTATTATGTTCTTTCCTTTTTTTCTATTTGTCTTAGATTTAATCATTCGACGCTCGATTTATCTTTGTTTTCTGTATAACTGTCAAGAGGACCAGTACAAAGAAGGTTGCTGAAAGCGCCAAAGGTGGAGACCCTTCTGTTGATCCTTCGCCAAAGGTATTTACTTTCTACTGTACCTTTCCCTCTTTATATTTTCTGATACAGATGCTGATTTCTTTGACTCTTATCTTTCTGTATGTTTCAGAAAACCACTCCCAAGAAAAGGAAGTTTCAGGAAATAGAAACCTCTAGTGATGAAGAAGAGGAGTCTCCTCCTATTCCTCTGAAGAGACAAAAATTGAAGAAATCAATTCCCGCACCTGAGCCTCGTCCCAAGACCAAAATTAAAATTACCTCCACCAAGTCAAGGCCTCCTCCTATAGTTATTAGAGAGCCTACTGAGCAAGAAGTAGCTGCCAGGCTAAATAATCCCAGTGAGAGCGATAATTCTAGCCCTGGCATCGAAGTTCCAATTCAGGTATTTGCTTTGACGGTCAATTGCTTACTTATTGAACTAACCCTTTTCTTCATAAAAATCCTGATATTAAAACTTCTTTTAATTTTCAGGACACTGCTGGCACCTCTAAACAAGTTCCTACTCCTGCTGAAGGATCTGCCACTCTATTAAATAGTGAGGGAGATCCTACCTATAGGCCTTCTTCGGCAAAAGGTTCTTTTGTGAGCTCAGCTGATGAGGTGAACTAAGTTTCTGAACCTTAATATGAGACCATAGAGGAAGTCAGTGAAGAGGGCCCTATAGGAGATCAGGAGGAAAATAGGGCTCCACTGGTTGACGTACAAGAAGTCAAAGAAGAGGAGGTGGCCACTGATACCGTAGCTGTAACAGAACGGGAGAATATGCTGAAGGGGGAAAACAAGGGGGGAAAATTCCAGATGCTGATGGCATCGAAGGCTTTACTGAAGGGGTCCAAAACCTGGCAAACGTTGAAACTGCCCATATTCCCACACAGGTGGTTAATGTGACTGCTGCCACTAATGAGGGTTCCCCTTCGACAGGGTCTCGAACCAAAGAGGCTTTGGCCTTGATGAAACAACAAAATCCTCTAGGCTATCTAACCGCCATTCTCGAAGGGCGAGAAAGTTCTTCCGACTACAGTGTCTCGACTGCATCCGTAAAGTCTACTTCGACCTCCCCTCTCGATGAGGCACTTCAGAAGGTTAAAGCACAAATATTCAAAAGAGACTTAATGCTAACCTTGGAAGGAGAACCTACTGCTCCTTCCTTTCTGAAGACTACCTTGAGGGTTGTTGATCTCCTCATTACTTCTCCAGATGTAGCCAACGTCATTCTGGGTTTAACTTCCATTATTGACCAAGTGTCAGCGGACTACAATCATCGAAGGACCATTGTTCGCAAGATCGAAGAGGCCAACGACCATGTAGCTTCCGCTTGGCATGCTGCTACCGAATCAGCTTCCAAAGTAAAAGAACTGTCGAGGGCTCAAGAAGCTAGGCAGAAAGAAGCTGAGAAGATCGATCGAGACACGGCTAAAATGAAGGCGCGGATTAGAGAATTGGAGGATAAAATTGCCGCCAATGATAAAAGGAAGGAAGAACTTATTGCCACAACTACTGAGTCTGAAGGCCAAGAGGAACTTGCTGAAGGGTTGAAGCATGCTGATCGAGCTCAAACTCTTGATGCTAAACTTGAAACCCTTCATCAGTCGAAGGCTCTTTGCAAACGGCGTATGGAATTGCAAAGGATTAAATATCTCCAGATCAAGGCTAATCTCCCCTTTTGAATCCTGTTTGAAATTCTGGTGTATGCCAGAATTCAGATGTTATACTCAATGTCTCGACATCTGATATGACATAATAAATACACTGCAAGGTAGATACCCAATTTTTCGTGATTCAGTACTGAAGAGAAACAGAAACACAGTTTAACCAAGCTGTGCCAGATATACTTTGATGGTGCAGAGGATAGAACAACAATGTTCCTAGTACTGTTCATCTGTTTCACATGATCAGCAGAGAGCGAACATCCTTCACAGTTCTGTTTCTTCTGCACAGATATCAGCATGATGTCTTAACATGTTCTGAGACATCATCTGTTACAGCATTACAGTTTTACCTTGATATATAACAGACAGAATTATAAAGTGTTGAAGGTAAAAACACAAATCAGTTGTTGACCCAGTTCGGTGAAACACACCTACTCTGGGGGCATACCAAGCCAGGAAGAAGATCCACTATCAGCAATATTAATTCAGGACTAAACTACACAAGTTCCCATCCTTCACTTAATCATCTACCCAGTGCAACCTATACCTAGGAACTCCTAGATAGAAACCTACCAGTTTCCATTCCTATTGCCACAGCAACAGAAGTCTTACTCCTACTCAAGAAGCAGTGCCCTCCCACTTGGTTTCCTACATTGCAATGAATATGAAGTAATGCAAAAATACTTGGACTTGCTTCACAGCTTCATCCAAGAACACTCAAACTCTTACCTACAGGTTTCGAGTTACATACATGGTAACCTTGCCACAGACCGATAGGTTTTTCCTAACAAAATACCCCCGATGTTACATTATATGAGCATTGCAAACCCTAGGTTACAATCTGCTATTTATAACCTATTACCCAACTCAGCAAGCTTTTCTCCTTGCTGTTACAACTCAGCAGCAAACTTCTCCTATAATCAAGGTCTTCAATCTTCTAGTTCCTAAAATATCTCCATATTTAGAAACAGTATTTTCTTCAAATATTCTGATTGAATCTTGATTGATCTTCAGATTCTCCATAAGAAACGCCACATCTATTCTCAGAGTATTTAAGTACCAGAACTGTAACTGAATTATCAATTCTGTTGACGTGATGTCAAGTCAGATGTCATGACATTACATCTAACATGTTTTCCTAGATGTTGAACTTTTTCAACACAACAAATAACCTCTTTCATAATTTAGATCACTTAGAATAGTTAGGTTACAAGTCACAGCTGTTACAAACATTCAACATATAACATAGTTACTTAATCAGTACTCAATTTCAGGCGCGATGTCATATGCTGATGTTGTGACATCTTACATAACATGTTGGTCCAGATGTTGAACTTCTTCAACACCACATATTAAAACAACAGAGGGAATCTGGGTAAACTTGCTTTCTTATTTGTTTTACAAATGAAGCCAACTCTCCAGCCAGGGCACTTACACTGTTTCTATATTTGTATAATCACTCATTGTAATGACGTTAAGGCCATCTTGGCTATTTTTAATGAAATTTAAATTTCCATTTTGGCACTTTCTTAATTCGACTATGACTATACATTGGCTATTTTAACCTCTTGAAGCGTAGGTCTATACCTTTTCAAGTATTTACCATTTACTCTCAGAAGTCTTTGATCTTCACCTAACTCTTCGATCTCATAATCTCCACCAGAGAAAGTTTGAATAATTCTAAAAGGTGCTTCCCACTTAGGGGACCATTTTTCCATAGTTCTATCTTTTCTGTCCATGGGGAGAATTACTTTCCAAACTAAATCTTCAGGCAAAAACGCCTTAGGCTTTACTTTTCGATTATAAGATTTCTCGATCTGCTTCTTTTGTAACATTAAGAGGTCTAAGGCTTTCAATCTTTCCTCATCCAAATCCACTAATTCGTCTAACATCATATTCCAATAAACTTTAGAAGGAATATCCTGATGCTTTTGAACCCTCGTCGACTGTAGACAAATTTCTACAGGCAAAACTGCATGATGACCATAAGTTAGGCGAAATAGTGTTGTTCTTGTGGCCTCTTTAGGCGAGGTTCGACAATCCCATAGAACTTGATCCAACGTCTTATGCAAATTATTTGGTTTCTTTCCCATGTGTTTATTTATTAAACTGATTACTACCTTGTTTGCTGCTTCGACTTGGCCGTTAGCTTGTGCATAATAAGGCGTAGATGTTAACAGTTTGAATCCCATTTCTACAGCAAATTCATGCATTTTTCGACCAGTAAAGACTGATCCTTGATCTATCGTTATTGTCTCAGGGATTCCAAATCTATATATAATGTGCTTTTGAATAAATTCAATGACATTTTCTTGGTCTACATTGACTAAAGGAATTGCTTCGATCCATTTAGTAAAATAATCAATGCCCACCAATATGTATTTTTGGCTTTTAGAGGATGTTGGTCTAATCTCTCCAATAAGATCTAAAGCCCAACCTCTAAAAGGCCAAGGCTTCACAATCGAATGAAGTTCACTTGCTGGTACATGTTGGATGCTTGTGTGTACCTGACATTCTTGACATCCTTTTGCAAACTCAATACAATATTTTAACATAGTTGACCAATATAGTCCTTGTCGAAACAACAAACATTTCATTTTATGGCCTACTTGACGTGCTCCACATGCCCCAGAGTGTGTAGTCGAAAGGGCTATGTATGCTTCTGTTTTGCTTAAACATTTTAGCAGCACACCTTCAGGCATTTTCTTGAACAATTCATTTTCCATTAGTATGTAGCTTAATGCCCTATACTTTATCTTTCGCTCTGTCGAAACCCTTGGATTTTGTAAATAATCCACTATGGGCTTTCTCTAATCTTGTTCTGTTAGATTGTCTATGAACGAAATCTCGAAGTTCTCGTGATCAGTGTATCCCAATGTTGTTGTTTCCAAATCTATTGGAGACAACTTAGTGGATGATATTCTTCCTCTAACTTCAATTGCTTATTGTAGTTTCTCTTTCGAAACTTTATACCCAGAAGCGATCTGTGATAAATCGTTAGCCACTTGATTTTCCAATCTGGGTATATGTCGAATGTTTTTCCACTTCGAAATTCTTCAACAAATGCATAGTTATTACGAAATACATGATAAGATTTTCTCTTATACATTTATATTCTTTCGTAACTTGTTTTAGGACTAATTCTGAGTCTCTCATTATTTCGACTCAAGTTGCCCCCAATTTCAACAAGATTTCAATACCTACGATTAAAGCTTCGTATTCAGCCTCATTATTTGAACAATCTCCTTCGATCTTGTACTTAAATGTTGTTGGAATTTTGTTTGGAGAAATAATGAGAACCCCGACTCCAGTTTCGTCTTTATGACTAGAACCACCGAAGTATAACTTCCAAGGTTCAATCTCCAAATAATTCATTGGTTCTTATGTTATTGAGTGGTCAACTATGAAGTCTGCTACCACTTGACCTTTCACAGCCTTGAGAGGCATAAAGGTTAATGAATACTCAGTTAATGCAAGTGCCCATTTGCCGATTCTGCTGTGCAAAATGGGTTTCGACAACATATATTTGAAAACATCAAAATGAGACAAAACATAAACATTAACTGGTCTAATATATTGCTTGAGTTTTGTACATGAAAAGTAAAGACATAAACATAGTTTTTCAACTTCGTTATATCTAGTTTTTGCATCATTTAAAACCCTACTAAGGTAGTAAATGGGTCTTTCGACACCATTCTCATCCTCTTGAGCTAACATGCTCCCTAAGGTTTTGAAAGATGCGGCTATGTACAATATCATACTCTTATCTCTACAAGGAGGTACCATAATTGGTGGCTTGATGAGGTATTCTTTGATTTTGTCGAAGGCCTCTTGCTGTTCTTGCCCCCATTTAAATCATCCTTTGCTGAGTCGAAGCAGTGGTGAGAAGGATTGCATTTTTCCATTGAGGTTGGATATAAATCTCCTTAGGAAATTTATCTTCCCAAGTAGAGACTACAATTCCCTCTTGTTGGTTGGCGCTTTAGCTTCTAAGATAGCTTTGATCTTGTTCTGGTTTATCTCGATTCCCTTTTTATGGACCACAAAACCTAAGAAATCCCCAGCTTTGACACCAAAAGCGCACTTCAGAGGATTCATTTTTAGACCATAGCGCCTCATCCTTTCAAAGGACTATCGAAGATGGTTGATGTGAGCCTGCCCTGAAATAGATTTGACAACAATACCATCAATGTAAATCTGCATAAAAGTTTCAATGAAATCATGGAAGATAGAATTCATTTCTCTTTGATATGTTGCCCCTGCATTTTTTATGCCAAAAGGCATCACTACCCATTTGTAAGTGCCTAAGGCCCCAGGGCAACGAAAAGCTGTTTTCGACACATCTTCTTCGGCAATAAAAATCTAGTTATATCCAGAGTATCCGTCAAGCATACTCATGTACTCAAAACCAGCGGCAGAATCGACAAGCATTTCCGCCACAGGCATTGGATATTCATCTTTGGGTGTTGCAACATTCAGATCTCTGAAGTCAATGCACACCCTCAAAGTACCATTTTTCTTTATAACATGTACAATATTTGCAATCCATTCGACATACCTGGTCGTTTGGATGAACTTGCATTTCAGCAGTCTTTCGACTTCCGCTTTGATCTTCGACAGAATCTTCGGTGCAAAGCGCCTTGGAGTTTGCTTGACAGGCTTCTTTCCAGGTTTTGTTGGTAGCTGAAGTTCCACAGAGCTTCTGTCGAGGCCAGGCATTTCGTCATAATCCCACGCAAAGCAATCCTTGAACTCTTTTAACAATTTGATCACTTCGACCCAGAGCTCTGGATCTAACTTTGTGCTGATATATGTTGGCTTTTTTATCGGACCTTCTCCTAGATTTACTTCTTCTAAGGGGTCTTGTGCTAGCATCCTAACACCATCTGCCAACAGATCCTTTTCGAAACCCAGAGGTTCATCATCATAAATGGCATCTAACCTCTGACTTCACACTTCTTTATCTTCCAAATCAGGAGTTTCTGGGTCGAAATCTTTCCCAGGGCCTTCTTCTGGAGATACTTGCTCATTGGCTTCACGAGCCATGTACTTGACTTCAGCCTCTAAGGCCGCTATCATTCTATTTTCGGCTACATATACCAAAATATTTTGAAGAGTTTGTGACTCAGTCATCATCACCAAACTCACTTCCCCAGCCTGTTGGCCGTATATCATCAACCCCTCTTTAGTCGATGTTAGACAAATCTTCTCTATCCCATTGAAACCCATAGTCAGAGTGAAGGTACAGAGAACAAAAGGCATTGGGTGCTGGAGTTATATCGAATTCAGGGGGGTTACATGGCCCTATATGAGCCAAATTCCTGTCGAAACTATTCTTCCTGACACTGTTAACTTCGCCTAGGTAATAGCTTTGATCTGCCTCAATATTTTCTACAATGCCATCGGGGCGCCAAACCATAACCCTTTGATGCTTTGAAGATGGCACTGGACCAATGCCATGTATCCACTCTCGACCCAAGAGCAGATTATAGTTTGGCTTTGCTGAGATCACCATAAACATGGTGGGTCGAAGGATTGATCCCACTTTGAGATCTAGTTGTATGACTCCCGTTGTGGTTCCAATGCCTCCTTCATAATTGGAGAGGACCATGTTATGGGGCTTGCTGTCAGCATCTCCTTTTCCTAGTTTTTCCAACATAGATTGTAGAATTATGTTTATGGCCGCTCCACAATCCACCAGGATTTTGTTTATAGTCACTTCCCCTATCTTCGCTCTGATGAATAGGGGCTTGAGGTGATTTTTCATCGCCTCAGTTGGTGGCTCGAAGAAAGCGTTATGTTCTTCCATGCAGCCATTATTCATTACATAGTAACACATTGGCCTGTGTCTGGCCATCTCTTGTTCGATCATCAAGTCAGTTTCCTCAACTTCGACTTGACGAATATATTCCCTAGGCAGCACTGATATGACGTTCACCATGATGTCTAGCGTATCGTCAGAGTTAGAGTCACCTTCTTCATTCGACCCACATTCTTCTGGCCACGCCAGAGGTTTCCTCTCCAGAGGTTTTCTTTGCTTTCTTTGCACATTGGTGCTAGCCTCTGGGTAAGGCTCCACTGTAGCTTCCTTCTCGACTTTTCGCCGTCTTTGGAACCTTCTCCATTGTGAACGAGACATGGGGTTCTTCCCCTTGTAATTTCTCGATATGTGAGCCATTTTTGATGAAGAAGCATGGTACTCTTTTCTATAGTCCAAATAGGAACCCCTTGGAACGTCGAACGTCTGCCATTTTCCTTCATTGGGCCTTTCTGCCCATGGTGTTAAGCCAAGTATCTATAGGTACATTAGTTGGAGGCCTATAAGTTGGTGGCCTCTTTACTTGGTTCATGGGTCCTCTTTGATGCCCCCTCATGGGATCATATCTTTCTTCTGGACCCATTTTTGGTTGAGCATTGCTGCCCCACTTTGCTTTTACAGTCGTCATACCTTGTATGTGTTATGCGGATTTCTTGTCGAAAATAGAGCTGCATCTGGGACACAACATTACTTCCAATTTCTTCTTCTGGCATCTGTGTAAAAAGTCTGCCAGATCTTCATCTTCTTTAAGAAATGCGGTTTTGTTCACTTCCTCCTGTCGAATAGCCTCTTCTGAAGCCTTAGCATCAGAGATTTCAACCATGTTTACATCCATGTTGCTCTTAGCAATGAGATTCATTTTATGCATTTTGGCCTCCAAGTTCTCTGTCGAACCTTTCACGGTAGCCAAGTAAGATCCTGCGGTGGTTCTTTTGTCGGAGCTTTCAGCAACTCCCTTATTTCTATGTGGGTCTTCAGTAACCCTTTTGCTCGAACCTTCAGCAGTTCCTTTATTCAGTTTCAGGCCTTCAGTGGCCTTTTTGTTTGAGCCTTGGGCGGCTCCTTTGTTCAGGTTTAGGCCTTCAGTGGTCTTCCTCACTCCTTCGGTAGTCTTTCTGGATATGTTTCCAGTAAAGCCACCGAAGATGGGCTTGTTAATGAAATCTTCGGAAACTTCCACCATATGAATGCCGACTGGCTCAGCATAATGTTCCTCCATCTGTAACGGGTTTGCGTCAATTTTCATCACTGGCTTATCAGCGAATTTTAGCCTTCCTTCTTTAAGTGCTTATTGAACATGATCCCTGAAAAGGAAACATTGTGAGGTTTTATGGCCCAAAAAAATATGGTATTTACAAAAACCTCTTTTCTTTCTTTCTTCTAAAGGAGAAAACTTTTCCCCTGGGGGCACTATCATTTGGCCATCTTTAACTAACAGATCAAATATTTCATCACATTTGGATATGTCAAAACTATATGTTTTCTTAGGGAATTTATCGCCGTTTCTTTTAGACTCTACAAGATTTTTTTCCATTTGATGGCACTAGCAATTTACAAGAATATGACGGTCCTTGTTTCAATTCAGCTAAGTCTATCTCGCCTTCTTCGACATCTATAGGATCACTAGATGTCTCTGGATCGTCATCGTACATTTCAACATATGCTATTCTTTCTCTTCGATGAGTTTTGGTAGCTTTAGCCTTTTCGGCTTTAAGGCGTTCTACTTGTCGAACTCTATCGGCCAGTTGGGCCATGTCTCTCAAGTATTGGGTATCTAACTTTTTCCTAATTGAATAATCCAGGCCCCCTGCTGCCATTTCGACCAATTCATGTTCAGGCACTTGGGTAAAGCATCTAGCTTTAAGTAATCGAAACCTATTTAGATACTCATCTATTGGTTTAGTGAATCTTCACTTCACACTAGCCAATTCGTTTAGACTTATTTTGGTTTGTCCCATGTAAAATTGTTCATGGAACAATCTTTCCAATTGATTCCAGTTGTGGATCGAATTGGCTGGGAGGGTGGTGAACCAAGTAAAAGTGTTCTTTGTCAGAGAACTTAGGAAATATTTAATCCTAAGGTTTTCATTATTTGCTATCTCCCCAACCTCTATCAAATATCTCGCCACATGTTCGACAGTAGATTCTGTCGTATCCCCTGAGAATTTGTTAAACTTAGGGACTTTTCCCCTAGGGGGTAAGTATGTTTGTAGAACATATTCTGACAAAGGGGATGTGAAGTTTGGTCTATGAAAACCAACGTTCATCCCATTCTGAATCATAATCCTTTCGATCATGGAAGTCAAATTATTGTCTGTTCCATAATTTTGGTGTCGAACTTGCTGTATCAATTCATCAGCATTTTGGTTCCTATTCACCATAATCAATCCTTGATTGATTTCTCTAGGGATTGGTGGGGGATTTCGGGGTATTTAGACCCTAGGTTGCTCTATTTCTACTCTAGGGATCTGAGGATTTTGATTAACAGTTAAATCCTCTTCTATGATTACCCCTTGGTTTACTCTCATTGGTATTCTTTGGGGTTGTCGAACAGTTTGGGGTACCCCAAAGAATTCAGCCATGCGCGTCATTTGTGCTGCCATTTGCTGATTTGACTGGGTTAGTGTTTTGAATTAGGGGGTTCAGCACTGTACTTAAAGTTTGTGCTAACATTTGCACCATATCATGGTTGCTTTCGTCCATCTATTGCCTCAAAATTGTTGTAGAAGCATTTGTGAGGCTTGGTATTGCATTTGATGGTCCTCCTAAAATCTGGTTTCTACCCAAATTTGCCATACTAGCTCCAGATCCCTGTAATGGCGATGATGCACTTACCAATGGTTCTGAAAAAGTAGGCGCAGCATTCATAAGGCTAGCCATTTATTTGGTTGGCATGCCATATGGCTGTTCTCGACCCATCCAGGCCGTCGAGAATCCCAGGGGAATGTATGGTCGAGATCCTGGATTTTCCCTTGGTGGGGGCGTTCCTAAAGGACCTCTAGGACCCACATACGTTAGTAAAGGTCCTGCTTGATTTGTGGTCAACGTTGGTATTGAACCAATGGAAGTTGGGATATTTTCTCCAACGGTGGTAATAACCGTTGTTCCAGTAGTATTTGGTGGAGGTATTTCTCCATGATTTGGCTCATTAGTCATTCTACTTTGGCTATTTCTCTTCCTAACAGTACACTCGTTGGTTATTCTACCACTTCTTAATAACATACAATGTTGTATACTTATAAAAGGAAAGCAATAACATGAACAAATAGATGATAAAAACTAGCAACGTCCCACCAGATGTGCCAATTTGTTTACCGTGGTTTTTGGTAAACAACCGCTGATCCTCCAAAAAGGAAAGTCTTTTTGGTTACTCGCGGGATCGATCAGATTGATCCCAGAACATTAATATTTATGTTGGTTTGGTGTGAAAATAGATGTCTAGGAAGAACACACGTTCGACCAAAAGATAAGATGCTTGTGGTTTTAGAAAACAAGAAAGTTAATAGAAATACAGGTAAAGAGGTAAAAGTGTAGGAAAAATAACTTTGCAAAATAAGATCAAAGCAGTGTAAAAAGACTTTATTAATGAAAAGTGGTGTTTCCAACGTACATTTCTCAGTTTATCCTTTCACACACAACGGGTACTTGGACAATATTTGAGTAACTAGCACAATAGGTTGAACACACAGAAAACTACACATATTTCCTATTTTATACTACAATTATGTAACCGTCGAGGAATGGATTTTGTCTAAGATGAAGACAAGTGTCCCCTGCATGTCCCTCGACCTCTCTCTTCCAGCCATGTTTCTTTCCTTTAACTGCTGGAGAAACCGTCTTTCCCTCCAACAATTCAAATTCAAATGTCCCTCGCTTTTAGTGTCGACACGAAGATATGTTCTCCTAGTCGAAGGTCATCATACCTTCTCAGTCGAAATCTTGATAGTGATTCATGGTCGAAGACCAATATGTAACCTAGATATTTCCTCTAAGTTATTTCACCCATCGAAACATTCTCCAACTTGGTTTTATTTGTTCCATTTTTGTTCTAAAAGACCAATATATAGTAGGTGTCGAATTCAGGAGCCAACACAAGGTCATTCATAACATTTGGTGCATCTAACATACGGGAATATAAAAAAAAATATTATTACATTTTAGGGCGTATACACACATTTGGTACATATGTAAATATTTAAGGCATACACAACATACTTGACGTGCATACACTCTGGGTTCCATATCAATCTAGGATATTATGCATATACATAATACATGGTATTTTTTCTAAACATACTTTGGGAAAAACCAATATCTTGGGGTCCATCATTAGCAAGCTTATCAGTGCGAACTGGATAGTTCAAACTTTAAGAGATACCTTAGTTAAGAACCGACACAACCAGTATCGTTGATGAAAATTTGGGTTTATTTCTTCATGATGATAGTCTAGGTTGAGAGCAGACACAACCGACATCATCAGTGAATTTGGGGTTTATTTCTTCATGTTGATAGTCTTGGTTGAGAGCAGACACAACCGACATTATTAGTGAATTTGGGGTTTATTTTATTCATGATGATAGTCTTGGTTGAAAGCAGACACAACCGACATCATCAGTGAATTTGGGGTTTATTTCTTAATGATGATAGTCTTGGTTAAGAGCGGACGCAACCGACATCATAAGTGAATTTGGGGTTCATTTATTCAGGTCGATCTTATACCTTAGTTGAGAAAAAACACAATTGTTATAACTTCGATCTTATTCAGCAAATACCTTAGTTGAGAAACAGACACAACTGGTATAACTTCGATTCAGCAAATACCTTAGTTGAGAATAAACACAACTGGTATATCTACAATTTATATTTTGGTTTAATTATCTAGGATTTGGTTATCATACTCTATGTTATTCATCCCCTATGTTGTGATGAATATGCAAAAGTTGTGTCATTAGCTTACTATGTTAGTCTCAAAAGAAACCGATGACGACAAGCCCCACAACCTATTAACGAGATAAATTATAGAGGTGTGACTTCTGGTCGGGCTTGAGAAGCCACCCTCGTTGGGATCCTATGACGGTACAGCCGATCTAGATAACCACATAGAATACATTGACACCCAACTCGATTACTGAGGAGTGACGGGTGCAATCAAATGCAGATTGTTCTCAACCACCCTAAGGAAAGGTGACATGGCTTGGTATAAGAGTCTTCCCGGTGAATCTATCACTTCTTGGAAACAGCTAGGAAAGATACTTTCGAGGCACTTCACCACCTCCCACTGAAATCTGAAATTGGAGGTTTCACTAGAAGCGATTATCCAGGGCAAAGACGAGTCTCTATAAGCATATATCGAGCACTTCAATGAAGAAGTCGTATAGGTCTCAACAACCGATGCCATGAAGAAATACCTTCTTGAACGCGGGCTTCATCCCTGCAACGACTTCACAAAGGTTGTGGGCATTGAAACTCCAGCCACACTCAACTCCCTCCTTCTTAAAGCTCAATCATACATTCAGTATAAAGAGAAGGAAGCAGCCAATAATGCAATGGACTCGAGGAACCGGGAGAGTGCCAAGTCCTCAAAAAGTGACGAGCCCTCGACATACTGGCGGGGGGGGGGGGGGAGAGAAGAAGTGGGAAGACAAATCTCGAGACTCCAAGGATTATAAGGGGCCAGCTGGTCGGTTCCATGACTACACCCCTCTGAACGCCTCGAGGCCTCGAGGGAGCATATTTTGACCAAATGCGCCAACTCAGAATTCCAATAGGCTGGGGTGCACTTTCCTCGCCAAACACCTGCCAAGCCCAGGACCAACAAGAGCAAGTATTATAGGTTCTACAAGAGCCATGGGCACAACAGTGGTGACTGTATTCATCTCAAGGATGCAATCGAGATACTGATTTGAGACGGACACCTCAAGCAGTATAAGAAGAAAGATGGTGCCCGCGAGGAGCCTCCTGGAACCAAGAGTGTCGAAGAGGGGAAAGAGTCCCCCGACAACGGCGTCATACTGGTCGCCATGAGCATCACGAGGCCGAAAGATTTCTATTTCCCAGACATGGAGGATGTCCCCCTATACTTTTCCTCACATAGTCCCTGTGAGTCTGTCATACCCCAAATTTGCCCGTCTTAGTGCTACCGTCAAATTTATTTTCGAACTTGGATTTTAAAATTCTTTTGGTTTAATTACATTAACATTTTGGGGTTTTAATAAATATTTGCTTTCAGGTCTATTTAAAAATATAATAATTTATTTCAAATTATTTGTATTTTTAAAATAGTAAATAATTGCTCGTTTTCATATACTTTCAATTGGCTTTTTATTTCAAATAAATAACATAGTACAATTAGTAAGGTCGCATAGCTTGGAAGCATAAGGTCATTGGTTCGAATCTCACTTGGTGCATTTTTTATATTTCTTTGTTTATTGTTACTAGTTTTATTTCCATTTATAAAAATCATAAAAAAATCCATTTTTATTATTTAAATATTATTTTAGTATTTTATAATTATGGCATTTTTAAAAAATAATTATTTATTTGATTTTATGCACTTTTTATCAAAATTGAGTGCAAAAATCATAATAAATACCAAAAATATTTCTTTATCGAGATAAATGTTTCTTATTGGTTAATCTGCATCAATTTGTGTCATACTCAACTTCTGATTGGCCAACTTACTGACCAAGAAAGATCTGATTTATTTTATTCCCTTTTTGCCCTTTAACCTGATTTTGAATGTCTATAAATAGGGTTCTATTTTCATAGTTTTAGACATCAACAATTCCATCCACAATTTCATAACCTCATTCTTTCTCTCACTTCTGATTTATTCCAGGATTTCAAAACAGAAACTCTAAGAAACATATCTAGAAATCCATAATTTTCTATCAACAATTATCACAAATCTCAACATCCATCACACAGCCAAATTCGTCGGTCACCCCGTTTCTTTCTTGTTCAGGTACTCAAACTTTTTTCCATGTAATATATGTTTGATATTAGTTATGAGTTTTTGATGTGTTTAAAAAAGAGAAAGAGATGAAAGTTATGTGAACAGAGAGATGGCCGAGAATTTGCCGTCAAAAAGAGAAAAAAGAAGAGTTTGTGTTTTAATTTTTTTCCTTCTTTATAGTTTATGTATTATGTCTATTTATTTATTTATCATTTTAATTCTTGCTCTATTAGAACCAACACAAGTTAGAAAGGTCAAATCATTTGATTTATAATTATTCAATTAATTATATATAATTCTTTTATAATTTTGGGGTTAAGCTTTATATAAAAAACGGAACGTTCCCACTTGTAGAATTTCATTACTTATTATTAACTTTTAGTTACGATAACTTATTTAACTTGGGTTTATTTGTTAGATTATTAATATAATAATTAACATATTAGAATTAATCTTATACATATTTTAGAATTTCTTTATCAAACCTCCTTCTGCGTTAGTGGATCAAGTTCAATATCTGGACTTGGACCCTTACTTCGTATACCTCCAATTTTATTAGCAGTACAAATCTGCACTCCATCTGATTTGGGCATAAATTCAATATCTGGATTTAGGGCCCTGTTATTTACACCCCTTAAATTATTGTCCCAAAAAAATACATCTCCTCGCATTTTTTCAATTAAATATTTATTTTTATTTTTTATATTTCATTTGTTTATTTATTTATTTATTTATTATTTTTGCATTAATTAATATTTTTAATGCTTTATATTTTTTATATATATGAGTTCAAAAATTGTTTATATTATTAATTCAAACTCTTTTTATACTAAATCATTTTTTTAATTACTGTAAATTACATTAAATTTTTTTTTTATCATGCATTAAAATTATTTTTTCTTATTATCATATAATATATTTGAAAATAGCTAATCAAGCAAACACTAACTTTTTTTTACTAACTTAATTAACTCAAGATTATTTTCAAAAAGGATTATGAAAATATCTTTAATCGACTGCGAACTTGTCTACAAATTCCGCTATTCACACACTCAGACTTGGTTCAAGGAGAATTCGAAGTATTTTTGTAATCCATAAAAAACACTAACCAAACAACTACGGACTACGAATTAGGACTGTGATTCCTCATAAGAGGATACGTAGGCATACGATTAAAATTGTTGCGAGTTCCCCTATTAAAATATTAAAATCCTATTTCATAAACCTCTAAAATCTAAACCCTAGTATCCTTGTGAATAAGGTAGATGAGGGGTGCCTAACACCTTCCCTTCATCTAAAAACGAGTCAACAACCTAGAATCTCTAACTTATTTAGGGTTAACCTTTTATATTCCCTTCCTTAGGATAAAAATTAAGGGTGGCGACTCTTATTTTAAAATTGGTTACAATAGAGTCTTTCCCCCTGCAATGGTCATCTCTGGCAGGGAATTTAATAAGCATACAGTGGGTTCTGTGAATAGAAGGTTCGATCATCTTATAAAAGTCAAATCCGACATGGACGCCACACTCGGCAAGTTCGGGGGAAGCTCTCATCCCCTCGCATTCCACCGGGAGGAACTGCCACGCGGAGCTCCCAACTCGACCATCCCATTGCTCGTGCGGGCTTGCATGGCAAACATTGAGTTTGGCACATCCTGGTCTATCAAGGAAGCTCGGTGGACATAATTTACACCCAGTTGCTCACCACCCTATAGTTGAACGAAAGTCACCTAACCCCCTACATGGGCTCGGATCTCCAGGGCTTCAACTGGTTCATCACCAAACCCTGGGGGTACATCGAGCTAATTGTTAACTTCGGGAGAAGGGTGACCTCCAGAGCCATCAAGACCCAGTTCCTAGTAGTGAACTTCTCATCTATCTATCAATGCATCTTCGAGAGACCCAATCTAGCCGACCTGATTGCATCGCCCTCCATCGTGCCCCTCAAGATGAAGTACTATACTACTAAAGGCTTGGTCGGCACTCTCTACGGGGACGTTCAGGAAACAAGGAGGTGTTTTAAAGCCTCAGCCAAGGCCTGAGTTCCATTAACGCTCAGCCCTGAACGGTCACTGGGTCCATTCTACCCTCTAGTTCCGAGGAGCCCAAGCCACTTCCAAGGGTCGACGTCATCGATCTCGACAACCGCTTCTCCAAGGAAGATTGTGCAGAACAAAATAGAAAGGGGAAGGAGCCAAAGATCGAAGGGGAAAGCTCATCCATGACTGCAGATAGCAAGGAGCCTTCAGATCCCATGCGGCCTATTCCAGATGGGGACTTCGAAATCATCCCCCTCGGGAACGATCCTTCCAGAGAAGTAAAGATCGGAGCCGATCTCCCCGACCTGGCGAAGAGGCAACTTAAAGCATGCTTAAGGGAGAATGTTGATCTATTCGCATGGAGTACAGCTGAAATACCCGGACTGGACCCAGAGATTGCATGTCACCATATGACCATAGACCCTTCCCTTAAGGCGGTTGCTCAGTGTAGGCGAAAGCAGTCTCCCGAAAAGACAAAGGTTGTTGAGTAGGCTGTAAAATACATCATAGAGGCACATTTTATTTTTGAATCCCAATACACAACATGGCTCTCAAATGTAGTCCCCATAAAAAATCTAATGGACAATGGCGTATGTGTGTTGACTATACTGATCTTAATCGGGCTTGCCCGAAAGATGATTACCCCCTTCCCAATATCGACAAACTAGTCGACAACTCAGCCAGTTTCAAATTATTATCTTTCATGTATGCATATTCTGGATACAACCATATTCCCATGGCAAAAGCGGATAAAAAATATATCGCATTCATGACCGAATCGGGCAACTATTACTACAATATAATGCCCTTCGGCCTGAAAAACGCAGGCGCTACATATCAGCGCTTAATGAACAAAGTTTTCTGTAACAAGATAGGCGACATGCTCGAAGTCTACATGGAAGATATGATTTTCAAATTGACGGAAGAGGTCGATCATTCCCTCCACCTGAAAAAAGTCTTTGAGCAAGCCAGGAAATGTTGGACGCGCTTTAACCTATAAAAATGCACCTTTAGCGTACGGGCGGGCAAGTTCCTCGGGTTCTACCTCACAGAATGAGGAATCGAGGTTAACCCTGATAAATGCTGAACATTTTTTAAGTTTTCAACGCCCATTTCAGAGAGGTACATTCAAATCCTAAATGGCGTGCTCACTTCACTATCTCGCTTCGTGGAGAAATCCACCCAACATGCATTCCCCCTCTTCAAACGTCTCTGCAAAGAAGCTACCTCCGAATGGACGGGAGAATGCGAGTAAGCTCTCACCCACCTGATGAAAGTTATATTGCATCCGCTTGTCCTTTCTCGACTAGAGAATGATGAGATCCTCTATCTCTATCTGGTCATTACCTCTGAAGCAGTAAGCATCACGCTGATCCGAGAAACCCCGGAGGGGCAAAATCCTATATACTTCGCAAGCAAAGCCTTACAGGGTCCATAAGTAAGATACCAGCAAATTTAAAAAGTGGCCTTGGACCTCATCAACACAACAAGAAGGCTCATACACTATTTCTTGGTGTACACCATAGTCGTCTGAACCGAGCAACCAATAAAGCAGTTGCTCGGTAGGCCAGACATGGCGGGCAGAATGTTGAAATAGTCGTTAGAACTCTCTAAATTCGAGATCCAGTACAAAGGCGGGAAAACCCTCAAAGCCCAGGAACTAGCTGACTTTGTTTCTGAAATGACTTTGCCCGCACCCCCCGATGGGGCGTGCCGATAGACAATCCTCGTCGATGGCGCCTCTAGTTCGGCAGGAAGCGGCGCATGCATGATCCTAGAATATGAATAGGGGATTCTAATCAAAGTCTACCTCACATTATCCTTCCCAACTTCCAACAACCAGGCCGAATACGAGGAATTCTTGGCAGGGCTACGCTTGGCCGAAGATCTCGGAGTCGAGGAGATAAAAATCTTCACTGACTCTCATCTCGTGGCGTCTCAACTCCGATGAGAATATCAGGTGGAAAACGATCACGTCATTGAATATTGAGCCCTAGTTCAAGAAAGGAGGAAGAAATTCAAATATGTGGACGTGCAACATGTTACCCGCGAACATAACACCCAAGCAGATATTATGTCCAAAATGGCAAGCACAAAGAAGAAAGGGGGAATAAGTCGGTGATATAAGAAATCCTTCCTCGATCGAGCACTCAGAAACCTCTCTACCTTGGAAGTAATCATCATAGGAGACAGCGACTACTGGATAACCTATATACACAACTATCTCACGAAAAAGGAGCTACTCGCTGATCAAGAGGAGGCGGTCGTGGTGAGACAAAGGGCCTTCTCCTACATCCTGGTCGAGGGAAAATACTACAAGAGAGGATTTTCCATTCCCCTCCTCAAATGTGTCGACCTAAATGACGTGAATCACATCCTGCTCAAAATCTATGAAGGGATAAACGACTAACACTTGGGTGGAAGGTCCCTCTCCAGGAAAGCTCTGTGAGCAGGGTATTACTGGCCTACCATGCAACACGATGCCAAAGAACACATAAATAAATGCGACAGATGCCAACGGCACGGAGACATGCACATAGCTCCCCCAAATAAGCTCAGGTCCCTCTCTTCTCCCTAGCCCTTCACCTGGTGGGGATTGGATCTCCTCAGATCGTTCGTGGAAGGTACCAATCAAAATAAATACTTGATAGTGTCCATCGACTACTTCACCAAATGGATAGAGGTAGAAGGATTGGCCAAAATTACAGCCCAAAATGTCATTCGCTTTTACAAAAGAGACATCCTCGCTCGGTTCGGCATCCCACAAGAAATTATCACCGACAACGGAGCCCAGTTCACGGACTAAACCTTTCAGGAATTCGTTTCCAAGTTAGGCACCACCCAACACTTAGCCTCTATCGAGTATTCCCAGACGAGCAGCCAGGCCGAGTTTACAAATTAGGTAATACTCAGGAGTCTCAGACAAAGGTTAAAAAAATCCAAGAAAAGATGGGTCGAGGAGTTATATAGCATGCTCTGGGGCTATCAAACAATAACGCACTCATCCACTAGGGAGACTCCTTTCTGTTTACCATGGGAATTGGTAAACAACCGCTGATCTTCCAAAAGGTTACTTATTTGGTGACTCGCAGGATCGATCAGATTGATCCTAAGACATGGTTGATTTTGGGGTTTTGACTAAGTTTGATAATGGTTAAATGACAAGAAAATAAAGAAGCTTTATGTAAATTGCATGAAGAAGAAAACTTGATAGAATAAAGAAAGGCTTAAAATGAAGGCTTCGACAGGAAAAGTAAAGGAGAAAGCAAGTAAAGTTTCTGGAAAATAAATGACTTTGATTAATTAAAGTGGTGTTTCACACATACATTCTCAATAATTCTTTCTCTCACGCTGGGTACTCGAATCTATATGAGTAACTTGTATATAATTGTGAACACACGCGAAAAACTGCGTGAACTACTAATATTTATACTAAACACATCCCAAGTAACCGTCGGGCAGTTACACTGCTTCGAGATGACTCCACTTGGCACGTTCACAGCGTTCGACGCTCCAGATCTTGGCACGTTGCACTTGGTAACCGCTGGGAACCGTTTTCCCTCCAAACATTTGAATCTCAAACCGTTCCACTCTGAACAATCGAACACCTTCGTCGAGAAGCACCTTCGACGAGAAACACCTTCTACGTTGAAGGCAACCAAATTCTCCCTTGGAAGAAATTCTCTAAGTACATTGCCATCCTCTGACGAACACTTCGACAGAACCAGCTGGTCGAAACCATCCTTCAGCTTTAATGGCTGATATTAATAAAAACAAGGGTGTCGAATTTAGGAGCCAACAAATTGCCCCCCAAGAATGCCTTATTTCGAATCTGAAAAGAAAAAGGCATTCTTTGAAATTCCATTCGACACCTGTCTTTTCATTCTTAGTCACAAATTAAACTGTACACTTTTTGTCTTCTACCAACCACTGACAATCCCAAGAAAAAGCCATCATTTCATTCGTACCTAAGACGTCACCTCAGTACGGCGTGCAACGTGCCCAATGTCTTTTCACAAATTGTCATCATGACAATTTCCCAAAAACGAGGGCGCACGCTGCACCCTTTCATTTCTGCAGAACGGCTATGTCAACAGGGGGACGCCACGTGTCCCACTATCTTCTGCAACATTAAATGGCCTCGAATTTGGGGATTTCCCAACCACTATAAATAGCGCCAAGTACCCATTGTGGGACTTTTTCACGCTATCCTACCTTCAAACTTCCTTGAACACAAAATCTCTGCAAACTTGCAAACACCTTGTTCTTCACTTCATCTTCAACCTTAACATCAACAATGGCCTCAGGTTCCTCTACCGCTCCTAGTTCTAACATCCCTTCCAGAAATGCTAAACCCAAGATCTTCTCCACTGTCCCCATAGTTACTCCTACAGGCCAACGAAGGGTTCCTGAACCCCTAGAAACTGCTGAACGTGAAGCTTATTCACATCAACTCATGATTCCGGTTGGATACTCCAACCAAATCTTCGCCATGTCTGGCCCGCTAAACCCATGCATCGCTGAAGCCATGAAGATCAAAAGCTTCTTTCCAGTGCTTGAAAAGCTCAAACCTGTTGGATGCTCTAAAAAAGATGCAGAGGATAACGAAGATCCCGCTAAGGAGAAAATTGATCTTCGCTTCTTCAATAGGGGTGTTAGGGCTTTCAGGTCTAGCCCTAGCCTCACTCCTGACTATAGTGCTTGGCTAGAAAAAATCGAAAAAAGCCAGGCTTCGATCTGGAAGGACCTGGGGATATACGACCTAGTTATGCTGTCGAAGATGGGTCTCAACTACTCCCCTGAGATGCTGATAGCCTCCCTGCTTTTCTGGGATTACACTCATTTCACTTTCCACCTTCCTTGTGGAATGCTAACACCCACGCTTTTCGACGTGGCTGCCATCACTGGCCTTCGACCCACTGGGGATTATTTCGACCCAGAGGAAATGTCGGAGGATCAGATTGGATTCTCAGCTACGAAACCCACCTACACCACCTATATCAACCATTACCATGATAAGTCGACAGCCACTGTGTCGGATGTAGAGCATATCGCGTTTCTAGACCTATGGATGTCACGCTTTGTGTTTTGCACAAAGTCTTTACAGGTGACAAAGAAGATGGTCACCCTCGCCACCCAACTCCACCATGGCCAAAATATTAGTTTGGCAGAATTAATCTTGGCGAATCTGTACGAATCGATTAGCAGCGGAGCGACTCTGTTGAAGATCATCGAGAATAGAGCCAGTCTGCTGCTTGCAGGACCTTTTTGGCTACTTCAGCTGTGGCTCAATGCCACCTTCGAGTCTTTCTTACCTCAGAAGACTCAAATAAATGAGCAAGCTCCAGAGATAGCAAATAGGCGTATCGAAGGCACCAGATTGGCTCTACTGACCCCGACTGAATATGGGCTGGAGCTTCAACAAACTTTTGCAAACTTCGTCTTGATGTTTGCAAGAAGAAAATAATTTGTTTCGACCATGGCTCCCTTTGCTCGACGAAAGGTTGGTCCAGAATGGTTCACGAGGCCCCATCCTAAGTCGTCAGGTGACCCTCAGGTCGAAGAACATACAATAATGTGGGAAGCATTTCTCACACCTAGAATAATGCCCCTGCGCTTCAAGAGCTCCAAGACTCACTTGAGCTTGATCGCGTATCAACCAAACTTGGTCTCTCGCCAGTTTGGTATCATTCAAACACTTCCTTCTCCTATTTTTCCTAGGGAGAAATCCATGTTATATTTTTGCAACGACTATACTGAAGATGCTGCCACCAAGCATATCGGCAGGTATGCTGGTCGAACAGTCCTTTCACTGTTCGACTATCAGCTTAACTTTCTCTGCTCACCATCCTTCGAAGAGTGGTGGAAGAGTTACTACGCTGAAGAGTTCTTCGACGAGAAGGACTTTGTGGACGAACTTTAGAAGTCTTTTGTTCTAGTCCTGGACAAAATAAAGAAATGTAAGTTCACTTTTCCAAATTATTTTGTCTTTCCATTTCGACTGGTAGCCTATTAATTATAACTTGTCTTCTTTCAGTTGTTCGAAAGCCTGCAGCCAAGAAAGCTGCAGAAGGCCATCAGGGAGGAGGTCCCTTGACAAAACCTCCACCACCGGCGAAAACTATAGCACCGGCGAAAACTACAACAAGCCATCAGGGGGAAGGTCCTTCGAAAAAACCTTCAGCACTGATAACCAGACTTTTATTATTTTCTTCTGGTTTTAACATTCTGACTTTCGATGTAGCTTCTAAATCGAACCCCAATTGGTTTTTAGGCACCTTCACCCAAGAAACGACCTGCACTGACGGTCGAATCTGGGAGTGACGAGGAAGACGACTCTCCCCCCGCTCCTCTAAAGAGGCGAAAACTGAAGAAAGATGTTCCTTCTCCTGAGACTCGATCCACAATCAGAATAAAGGTTGCTGGGAGAAAACCCAGGCCACCTCCAGTAATTATTGAAGAGCCAACGGAGGAGGAACTAAATGTTTTGCTCAATAAACCCGTCGAAAGCGACAATTCCAGCCCAGGGGCTGAAGTTCCTCTGCAGGTAATTTCCTTGACCTTTTTTAACTCAGGTGTCGATGCTCGCGTTCGATTATGTCTCTTTCTAACCTAGAAGATTCTTCTTCTTCTTTTTCCAGGAAACCACTGAAAGCTCAGCGCCAAAGACTTCTGAAACACTGGATTCTGCTGAACTCAGCAGGCCACAAGAGAAGGAATTGGCGAACGATGAAGCCAATGCTGAAACAGAAGAACAACAACCAAAAGAGATTCAAGTGGTTGATCTGTCGGAGGAACAACATGATGAAGGGGATCACGCTGACGCTGGCACTGCTGAAGTTCAAGTCGAAGATAGTCATGTCGATGCAGACGCTGCTCAACAGCTTCAACCCCAAGACAACGCTGCTGCAAAGGTTACCCCCTCGACAAAGCATAGGTCCAAAGAAGACTTAGCACTCTTGAAGCAAACTGATCCCGTTGGCTATCTGAATGCCATTATCGAGAGCAAGGGAAGCTCATCTGATATTAGTCAGGAGGCTTCTACTCAATCGGGGAAGTCCACTGAGACTTCTCCTCTCGATGAGGCTTTAACGAAGGTCAAAGCTCAGTTCTTCAAGAAAGATTTGATGAAAGCTTTAGAGGGGGACCCCACTGCTCCGTCGTGTTTGGGAGCCGTTTTGAATGTAGTAGACTTGCTAGCTGTGACTCCAGAGGTCTCGAGCTTTATCATGGAGTTATACTCCATTATTGATCAAGTCTTAGCAGACTATCGACGATAGAGGGGCTTCAACAGCCAGCTCGAAGCGTTATATGGCAAAAGCTCTTCTGCATGGACTGCTGTAGCAGAGACGACTTCTCGAATTGCAGAGTTGTCGAAGCAAAAGGCATCTAAGCAAGAAGAAATTGATACCATAGATCGAGACAATGCTTCCATAAAGGCGCAAATCGAAGAGCTGGAGGCCAAGATGAATGCCAATACTAAGCGCAAGGAGGAGCTTCTCTCGACTGTTTCAGACACCGAGAGTCAAGCTGAAATCACACAAGGCCTAGAGTTTGCTGAGAAAGCTCAAGCCTTCGATGACCAAATTGCCAAGCTTGCCCAGGCGAATGCCTTGTGCAACAAAAGACTGGAGTTGCAGCAGGCTAAGTACCTTCGACTCAAAGATTCCATCCCCTTCTGATTGACTCAGCCCTTTAACCATGTATTGTAATGTGTATTTGACAATATTGCCATTTTGGCTAATTTATAAAATTTTCCATTTTGGCTTATTTATGGTTAATTTAGTCATTACTTACTATTTATTTTGATCTCTTGGAGTATAGGTTTATACTTTTTCAAATATTTGCCATTTACTCTCAAGAGTCTTTTATCTTCACCTAACTCTTCGACTTCATAAGCTCCACCAGAAAAGGTTTGGATAATTCTGAATGGTCCTTCCCATTTGGGTGACCATTTTCCCATGCTTCGATCCCTTCGATCCATGGGAAGAATCACCTTCCAAACTAATTCTCCAGGCGAGAATGCCTTAGGTTTCACTTTTTTATTGTAAGAGTCTTCTACTCTTTTCTTCTGAAGCCTTAGTAGGTCGAGAGCGCGCAGTCTTTCTTCGTCTAAGTCTACTAGTTCGTCTAACATCATGTCCCAATAAACTTCAGAGGGGATATCATGGTGTCTCTGAACCCTTGCAGATTGAAGACAAATTTCTGCTGGCAACACTGCGTCATGACCAAAAGTTAGCCTATATGGTGTTGTACCTATGGCTTCTTTTGGGGACGTTCGACAGGCCCACAAAATCTGTTCCAACGTCTTATGCCAATTTTTTGGCTTCTTCCCAACATGCTTTTTTATCAAGCCAATCACTATTTTGTTCGCTGCTTCGACTTGACCGTTTGCCTGTGCATAATAAGGCGTCGATGTTAGGAGTTTAAAGCCTATTTCCTGAGCGAATTCCTGCATCTTTCGACCGGTGAAAACTGATCCTTGATCAGTAGTTATAGTCTCAGGGATTCCATATCTAAAGATAATGTTCTTTTGAATAAATTCAATGACATTTTCTTGGTCTACATTGACTAAAGGAATAGCTTCGATCCACTTAGTAAAATAATCAATGCCTACCAATATATACTTCTGGCTCTTTGATGATGCTGGTCGAATCTCTCCAATAAGGTCCAACGCCCATCCTCTAAAGGGCCAAGGTTTCACTATCGAGTGAAGTTCGCTTGCTGGTACATGTTGGATGCCTGTATGGACTTGACATTCTTGGCAACCCTTGGCGAACTCGACACAATCTTTCAACATGGTGGGCCAGTATAGTCCTTGTCGAAACAACAACCATTTCATCTTATGGCCTACTTGGTGAGCCCCACATGCTCCAGCGTGCGTAGTCGAAAGGGCTATGTATGCTTCAGTCTCACTTAAGCACTTTAGCAATACCCCTTCAGGCGTCTTTTTAAATAACTCATTACCCATAAGTACGTAACTCAACGCCCTATATTTTGTTTTTCGTTCTATCGAAGCTACTGGATTTTAAAGATAATCCACAATGGGTTTCCTCCAATCTTGCTCTGACAAATTGTCTATGAACGAAATTTCGAAGTTACTTTGATCAGCATACCCTAGTCTTGTCGATTCCAAGTCTGTTGGTGACAGACAAGTTGCTTTTATCTTTTCTCGAACTTCGATTGCTTTTTGTAATCTCGTTTTTGAAATTTTGTACCCAGATGCAATTTGTGCCAAATCGTTGGCTATTTGATTTTCCAATCTGGGTATGTGTCGAATGTTGACCATTTCAAATTTTTTCAACAAACGATTTGCTATCACAAAGTACATAATGAGATTTTCTCTTATGCATTTATATTCTTTTGTGACTTGCTTAATGACTAACTCTGAGTCTCCCATTATTTCGACTCGAGTTGCCCCCAATTCCAACAATATCTCAAGGCCAGTAATTAGAGCTTCATACTCAGCCTCATTGTTCGAACAAGAACCTGATATCTTGTACTTGAATGTTGTTGGAATTTTTTCTGGAGAAATAATCAAGACTCCTACTCCTGTTCCATCTTTATGGCTGGAACCATCGAAGTAGAATTTCCAAGGCTCTATCTCCACATAATTAATACTCTCAACTTGAATTGAGTGGTCGACTATAAAGTCTGCCACCACTTGTCCTTTCACTGCCTTAAGAGGCATAAAGGTCAAGGAGTATTCAGTTAATGCTAGTGCCCACTTGCCAATTCGACTGTGCAAGATGGGTTTCGACAACATGTACTTGAAAACATCAAAATGAGACGAAACATACACATCAACTGGTTTTATATATTGTTTGAGCTTTGTACAAGAGAAATACAGACATAGACACAATTTTTCAACTTCGCTATATCTAGTTTCTGCATCGTTCAAAACTCTACTAAGATAGTAAATGGGTCTTTCGACTCCATTTTCATCTTCTTGGGCTAACATGCTTCCCAAAGTTTTGTCGGATGCAGCTATGTACAATCTCATACTCCTGTCGCTACAAGGAGGCACCAAAATTGGTGGCTTTGTGAGGTACCCTTTGATTTCGTCGAAGGCTTCTTGTTGCTCCTGCCCCCATTCGAATCCCTCTTTGTTCAATCGAAGTAAGGGTGAAAAGGCTTGAGCTTTCCCACTTAGGTTAGATATGAATCTCCTTAAGAAATTTATCTTGCCTAACAGAGATTGCAATTCCTTTTTGTTTGCTGGCGCTTTCGCTTCCAAAATTGCCTTCGTCTTGTTCTGGTTGATTTCGATTCCTTTCTTGTGGACAACGAAGCCCAAGAAATCTCCAGCTTTCACACAGAATGCACACTTCAAAGGGTTCATCTTCAGACCATGTTCTCTCATTCTTTCGAATGATTGTCGAAGGTGGTCTATATGGTTCTTCCTGGAAACAGATTTTATAACAATGTCATCAATATATACTTGCATAAAAGTGTTAATAAAATCATGGAAGATAGAATTCATTGCTCGCTGGTATGTTGCCCCAGCGTTCTTTAGGCCAAAAGGCATCACTACCCATTCGTAAGTGCCTAAATCCCCAGGGCATCGAAAAGTTGTTTTCGACACATCTTCTTCAGCAATGAATATTTGATTATATCCTGAATAACCGTCGAGCATACTCAGGTACTCGTAGCCAGCGGCAGAATCGACTAGCATTTCCGCCACAGGCATAGGATATTCATCTTTGGGTGTAGCAGCATTCAAATCTCTGAAATCTATGCACACCCTCAATGTACCATTTTTCTTAATCACTGGCACAATGTTTGCAATCCATTCGACATACCTCGTAATGCGTATGAATTTGCACTTCAGCAGTCTTTCGACTTCTGTTTTGATCTTCGACAATATTTCTGGAGCGAAGCGTCTTGGACTTTGCTTGATTGGCTTTTTCCCAGGTTTTATTGGCAACTGAAGTTCTACCAATCCTCTGTCGAGACCAGGCATCTCGTCGTAATCCCATGCAAAACAGTCTTTGAACTCTTTCAACAAATGGATTACTTCCAACCTGAGTTCTGGGTCAATTTTTGCGCTGATGTAAGTTGGCTTTTTCTCTAACCCTTCGCCCAAGTTGATTTCTTCTAAAGGATCCTGCGCTAGCATCTTGATGTTATTTGCTAAGGGGTCCTTTTCGAATCCCAAAGGCTCATCGTCGTAGATGGCGTCGAGCCTTTGTTCCTGCATCCCTTCTGGCATGATATCAGGAGGTTCTGGATCGAAGTCCTTTCCAGGACCTGTAGAAGATAATTGTTGATCATTGGCCTGTGTGGCCATATATTTTACTTCGGCTTAGAGAGCCGTTATCATCTTTGTTTCGGCTACGTAAGCCGAAATTCGCTGCAATGATTGTGACTCAGTCATTGTCACTGAATTCACTTCCCCAACCAGTTGGTTGGATATCAGTTAACCCACTAAAGTCAATGCGGGACAAGTCTTCTCTGTCCCATTGAAAACCATGCTCAGGGTGCAAGTATAGGGAACAAAAAGTATTTGGCGCTGGCGCCAAGTCGAAGTCAGGTGTTGGGCATGGCCCAATATGAGCCAGGTTCTTGTCGAAGTCTGCCAGCCCTAGGTGATTTACTTCGCCCAGGTAATAGCTTTGATCCGCTTCTATGTTTTCGACCATTCCATCAGGATGCCATAGCAGCAACCTCTGGTGCATTGATGATGGTACAGCTCCAACATCATGAATCCATTCACGGCCCAACAAAAGATTATAGTTAGGTTTGGCCGATATGACCATAAACATAGTTGGTCGAAGGATAGATCCCACTTTGATGTCTAGTTGGATCACACCCATAGTGGTCCCTATGCCGCCTTCATAATTCGACAGGACCATATTGTGAGGCTTGATGTTCTCATCACTTTTGCCTATTTTTCTTAGCATAAAGTGAGGGATAATGTTGATGGTTGCCCCACAATCTACCAAGATTTTATTTACTGTGGTTTCTTCGAGTTTAGCCCTTATAAATAAAGGCTTGAGGTGATTTTTCATCGCCTCTGTAGGTGGTTCGAAGAACCCATTCTGCTCCTCAGTAGCGCCATTATCCATGACGAAATAGCACACTGGCCTATGCTTGGCCATTTCTTGCTCCACTTCCCAATCGCTTGTTTCGACCTCCACCTGGCGGTTGAACTCCCTGGGCAGAACTGAGACTATGTTCACCATGATATCTAAGGTGTCATCCGACTCAGAACCATCATCGTTATCAACTTCACCCTGGTTAGGCCAAACTAGCCTATTGGCTACTGGTTCTCTTTCCAGAGGCTTCCTCTGCTTTCTCTGAGGAACATTTGAACTGGTTTCTGCCTTTGGTTCATTAGCAGCTTCCCTTTCAGCTTTTCGTCGCCTCTGGTATCTCCTCCATTGAGATCGAGACATGGGATTTTTCCCTTTGTAGTTGCTTGACACCTGGGTCACTTTGGGGGTAGCAACCTGAGGCTCTTTCTTATGTGTTAAAGACGAACCTCTTGGCACTTCGAAGGAGTGCCATCTTTCCTCGCTTGGCCTCGTTCGACCAGATGTTTTGTACCACGTATCAACTGGTACATTAGTCGGAGGCCTGAAAGTCAGTGGCCTCTTTTCTTGGTTTGAATCCCTTTGGGAGGCTCTTCTGGGGTCATGTCGAACATCGACACTTTCCCTTTTTCTATTTGCTGCTCTTACACCATGAATATGTTCAGCAGCCTTTTTGTCGAAGATCGAACTGCATCTAGGGCACAGCATCACTTCTGACTTCTTTTTCTGGCATCTTTGTAGGAAATCTGCCAGATTTTCATTTTCCCGAGGGAAAGCAGTTTTGTTGGCTTGTTCTTGCCTCATGGCCTCCTCTGATGCTTTTGGTTCAGAGACTTCGACCATGTTGACATTCATGGTATCTTTGGTGGCAAGAGTCAACTGCTTCATTTGAATCTCCAAGTCCTCTGTCTGGCCTTGAACTACAGCCAAGTGAGAACTGGGTTTTGTTCCAGATTTTTGGGCTCCAACTGTCTCCAGCTCTGGGCTTTCGACCGCCTTTTGGACCGCTTCAATTGTCTTTCTGGATAGATTCCCAGAAAAACTGCCAAAGATTGGCATGTTGACATGGTCCTTTGAGACTTCGACCATTGTGATTCCTGGCCTCTTCGACTGGCTTCTGGATGCCTCGATCACGTTCACCTCTGAAGGTTCAGCATAATGGGCTTCAGCCTGCAACGGGTTAGAGTCCACAGTCATGGGGGTCTTGTCAGCAAACTTCAACCTCCCTTTTTCGATAGCGTCTTGTACAAGATTCCTGAAAAGAAAACATTGAGACGTTTTATGGCCCAGAAAATTATGATATTTACAAAAGCCTCTCTTCTTTCTTTGATCAAGAGGAGGCACTTTTACCCCTGGGGGTACTATCATTTGGCCATCTTTTACAAGTAAGTCAAAGATTTCATCACATTTTGTAATATCAAAACTTGTTCTGGACTGGGCCCGACAGGCCCAAAAGCATTGCTAAGGCCCAATCTAAATGGACTTACTGAGGACCACGCCGACCAAAGGGTCACCGTCGTGCCCGACGTGCTCTCACGTGCTCGACAGCTACACCTCCAGCTTGACATACTGCTGTCCAGCTCCACATCCTGCTGTCCAGCTCGACATCACCTCGAGCACCCCAACTAGGGCAGACTCAGTCCACTGCTCTCCCAACGAGACCCCGGAAAGACCGCGTCTCCGTCCGCCCGCACTTCACGCAGAACATCCAGGAAGGGGACCACATGCGGGTCCCCACTATGCACGTAGAACCTGGCAGTTCCTCCGTTGGGCCAAACCTGCCCGGCCCAATGAAGGAACCTTGGCCCAGCGCTGGGGGCTATAAATACCCTCTGTTTCCAGAGGGTCGGGTATTCATCATTCTAACCATACACTTGCTATTACCTGCTCGTACTTCTACTTACTTCAGCATCGGAGTGCCTTGCAGGTACCCCCCCCCCCCCACTTCGTTCAAAAAGCTTTCTGCTCGGAGCCAGCCGTGACGGTCCATTTCTGATCAGGTCAGATCAATGGCGCCGTCTGTGGGAACCTAGCTTCCCCGTCTAACAAACAACTCAAAAGACCAAAGCTCAATTCAACTATCTGTCATGGCTGATCCAGCTCGCGACGAGCAGCACGTCCGTGTCGCCGACACTAATAACGACACCGCGGACAAGAATGGACACCTCGATAACCCCGGTGATCCCGGCCACAGTATCATTCCTATGACGACCGCCCCTGGAACTTCCTCCTACAGGGACGGGGCTAATGCATCATCCTCCCCGATCCCACCACCACTTGAAGACGACCCGGTAGCTCTCGCTCATTACAGAGCTGCCCGGTTCCACGAAGTCCCAGTTCCAGCCGGGGCAGATGCCACGACTCAGGCACTGTTCGCGGCCATTAATCAGACAAACTATCTCATCTTCGCCCAAGGAGAAAGACTAAGGGCGCTTGAAGATGACCGAAGACCCCTGAGGAGGCATCGGAGGCCACATTCTCCACCTCCTCGGGTCACAGAAGTTCGACACCCTTCTCCCCCGCGGAGACACTACAGGGAGAACTCCAGAAGCCCCTCTCCCCGGCCAAAGCAAAGGCGCCCCTATTTGGAGAGACAGCCCGCCATCCCTGCCGGAGAACCCAGTCGCGACCCGGCAAGGCACGACAAGAGACACGCCGGGGACGGGCGTGTAACATTCAACCACTGAGCATCACGCTCGAGGGAGACTCAGCACGACCACCGTGCTAGACAATACTACAGGTCCCATCTTTGTCTCCGGAGAGGAGCGACGAGGACGACCCACGCGGTCCCCCTGTCGCAGGCCATCATGGATGCACCCATCCCCCCGGGCATGGAGAAGCCCCCACACCTAAAGGAGTATGACGGAGTTGCGGACCCGGTCGACCACATTGACGGGTTCGAGGCCATGCTCCATTATCATAACGTCGGGGGGCCCATCAAGTGCCGTCTTTTCCCCATGACTCTCAGGAAGGCGGACATGGACTGGTATAAAGGACTCGCCCCGGGCTCAATCACGTCGTGGCGGAACCTGAAGAACCAGTTCATCAGTTCCTTCACAGCTTCTCGGCGCCATCCGAAGACTGAGGCGGCCCTCGAGGCCATCATCCAAAGACAGGATGAAACCTTGAGGGAGTTCATCAACCGCTTCAACCGAGAAGCAATACAGGTCCCCTGCGCGGACCATATGAAAAGATACTTGCTGGAGAGGGGTCTCCTCCCTGGCACAGAATTCAGAAAGGCTGTGGGTATTGAGCTACCTCCGACTTTTGATGCCCTCCTCGTTAAGGCCCGAGCATATATGGACTACGAGGAGAGGGAAGCTGCCAACAGGGCCCGAGACTCTAGGGCTCGGGGTCCCAACAACAGCAGCAGCTCACGCCAAGAGGCTCCTCCCCGACGTACCGGGGAGAAAAGGAAAGAGGACTGACCCCGGGAAGTCCGGGAACAAAGGGGCCCCTCGGGCCGTTTCACCGAGTACACTCTGCTCACAGCTTCTCGCGAGCGTATTTTGGCGGAGTGTGCCAGTACAGACTTCAAGGACGGCGGCGTCAAGCGTCCCCGACCTGCTCCCGCCAAGCCAGGGGCAGATAAAAATAAATACTGTTAATACCATAGGAGTCATGGTCATTTGACAGAGGACTGCATCCACCTCAAGGACGCCATTGAAACCCTCATCAAGGGAGGGAGGCTCGCGCAGTACAGGCGAAACGACACTCCTCGTCGTGACGCCCATGAAGCCAAGGAGCCAGAAGAAGATGCCCGACCATCAGACGAGTCGGTGCCTATCCAGACCGCCTTCTCGGTAACCAGGCCCGAGGATTTCGACATTCCCGAGCACCTGCAGGAGCCGCTGACAACGCACAACAGGTGGGAATACTTTCCCTCCGCCATGGTCATCAACGGGGGCGGGTTCAACGACCTCACCATCAATTCAGCTAAGAGGAAGTTGGACGAGCTGGTCGACATGGCTCCCCCGCAAACAGTAACGTTCGAAAGGGTGAAGGGCAGGTCAGAGCCCATCACCTTCTACCTAGAAGAACTCCCCGGCGGAGCCCCGAACGCAGTCATCCCCTTGTTGATAAGGGCAAGAATGGCCAATTTTGACGTGCATCGCATCTTGGTCGACGAGGGGAGTTCCGTCGACGTGATGTACAGCCAGCTGTTCCGAACCTTACAGTTGGACGACTCACATCTCTCTCCATATGTGGGGTCGGATCTATAAGGCTTCAACGGCTCGACTTCCAAACCCTGGGGTTATGTCGAGCTCCTGGTTACGTTCGGCGAAGGAACGGCTACGAGACAAGTTAAGGTCTGGTTCCTCGTTATTGACTGCCCGTCTCTATACAATTGCATCTTGGGGAGACCGACACTGGCAGAGCTAACAGCGGTACCCTCGACCGTCCATCTGAAGATGAAGTTCTACACCAGAAGGGCACGGGTAGCCACCATCCAAGGGAACCTAGCCGCTGCCCGTAGGTGCTTCAACGCTGCTTCTAAGGGACGGGATACCGTCGACATAGGGACCAGACCCGCTAAAAGGACAAAACAGGAGCCCGATAGGAAAGCATCCCCCGAGGAAGAAGTCCAGAAGGCCCCGCCAAAGGTCGACTCCATAGCCCTCGACGCCCGCTTCGATCAGGACGAGCCATTCAACAGCGAGCAAATCCCACTCTGACCAATTCCGGACGGGGATTTTGAACTCGTTCCCCTCGGCACAGACCCGACCAAGGGAGTGAAGATTGGCAAAGACCTCCCCGACTTAGCCAGGAAGTAGATTAAGGCCTGTCTGCGCGAGAATGCTGATCTCTTCGCCTGGAGCGCTGCGGAGATGCCCGGACTCGACCCTGAGGTCGCCTGTCACCACCTCGCCATTGATCCAGCCGCCAAGGCCGTAGTACAACGTAGGCGTAGGCAGTCTCCAGAAAAAGCGGAGGCTGCTGAAAAAGCTGTAAAAGACCTCCTAGAGGCAAATTTTATTTCTGAAGCCCGGTACTCCACCTGGCTGTCAAATGTTGTACTTGTAAAAAAGAATAATGGAAAATGGAGAATGTGCGTTGATTATACTGATCTCAACCGGGCTTGCCCGAAAGATGCTTTCCCCTTGCCTAACATAGATATGCTGGTCGACAACTCGGTCGGCTACAAAACTTTGTCGTTCATGGACGCCTATTCGGGATACAACCAAATCCCAATGGCCCTGGGCGACAAACACTGCACGGCATTCATGACCAGCTCGGGCAACTATTACTACAATGTAATGCCCTTCGGACTGAAAAATGCCGGAGCAACCTATCAACGCATGATGAACAGAGTTTTCAACAAACAGATCGGCGACATGCTCGAGGTATATATGGACGACATGATCGTCAAATCCAGAGCAGACACCGATCATGCAGCTCATCTCAAGACAGTCTTCGCCCAAGCAAGACAGTGCAAAATGAGGTTCAACCCCGAGAAATGCACGTTCGGGGTTAAGGCAGGAAAATTCCTTGGATTCTATCTAACAGAACGAGGGATTGAAGCCAACCCCGACAAATGCCGGGCATTCTCCGACCTCCCAACACCGACGTCGAAGAAGTCGATACAAATCATGAACGGTATGCTTACGTCGCTGTCCCGCTTCGTCGCGAAGTCCGCTCAGCACGCCCTCCCATTCTTCAAACTCCTTCGAAAGGAAGCAGCCTTCGAATGGAATGAGGAATGAGAGCAGGCACTTCGCCATCTGAAGCAGAGCCTGTCTCAGCCGCCCGTGCTATCTCGACCCGACAACGGGGAACCGCTGTACTTATACTTGGCCGTTTCAAACGAAGCCATCAGCGCAGCTCTTGTCCGCGAGACCCCCGACGGGCAGAAACCCGTCTATTTCACGAGCAAAGCCTTACAGGGACCCGAAAGAAGATACCAGCAGATAGAAAAGGTTGCTCTGGCCCTCGTCAACGCTGCGAGGAGGCTCAGACACTACTTTCTAGCCCACACCATCATCGTGCGAACCGATCAGCCGGTGAGGCAACTCCTGGGTCGGCCAGATATGGCGGGCAGGATGCTGAGGTGGTCCTTGGAACTCTCCGAATTCGACATTCAGTACGAAAGCAGGAAAGCCCTGAAAGCACAGGCCTTGGCCGACTTTGTCGCGGAAATGACCACTCACGACTTTCCCCCGGGGAAGGAACACAAGTGGACCATCTTCGTCGACGGAGCGTCCAGCTCGTCCGGAAGCGGCGCAGGAATCCTCCTGGAAAACGAAGAAGGCGTAGTAATCGAGCACTCCTTAGCTCTCTCCTTCCCGACGTCAAACAACCAGGCAGAATACGAAGCTCTGCTCGCGGGACTGAGACTGACCGAGGACCTGGGAGCCCGCGAGGTACAGATCTACACCGACTCCCAGCTCGTCGCTTCTCAAGTACAGGGGAGCTACCAGGCCAAAAACGACAACCTCATCGAGTATTTGAACTTAGTCAAAAAACACATGACAAAGTTCGTACAGGCAGAAATTTCACATGTTCCCCGCGAGCAAAACACGAGGGCGGACATATTGTCCAAACTTGCGAGCACACGAAAGAAGGGCGGGAACAAATCCGTCATCCAGGAATCTATGGCACGTCCGAGTATCGAACCACCCTCGACTACAGTCGAGATCCATGCCATCGGGGATGCCACGTCCTGGATGACCCCGGTTTATAATTTCCTGACAAAAGGAGAACTCCCGTCGAACCAGGCCGAAGCTGCCATTATCAAGCAACGAGCATGTTCCTACGTGGTTCTCGAGCAGAAACTGTACCAAAGAGGATTCTCCATCCCCCTCCTGAAATGCATCGACGAGTCCACCATCCCCGATGTACTGCGGGAGATACACGAAGGGATCAACGCCCAGCACATGGGCGGTAAATCCTTAGCACGGAAAGCCCTTCGAGCAGGATACTACTGGCCGATGATGCAACAGGATGCCAAGGAACACGTAAAAAAATGTGATAAGTGCCAGAAGCACGAGGATATGCACCTCGCCCCTCCGCACGAGCTGAGCATATTGTCGTCCCCATGGTCGTTCGCCTGGTGGGGCATGGACATCCTCGGGCCCTTCGTGCAAGGAACCTACCAGAACAAATTTCTCATCGTCGCCGTGGATTACTTCACAAAGTGGATCGAGGCCGAGGCCCTCGCAAAAATCACCTCGCACAATATCCTCCGTTTCTATAAAAGAAACATCCTCGCCAGATTCGGAATTCCACGGGCCCTGGTGACCGACAACGGTACCCAGTTCACCGACCACGGGTTCCAGGACTTCGTCACCAAACTAGGGACAAAACAACATTTCACGTCAGTCGAACACCCTCAGACCAACGGGCAAGCCGAAGCCGCGAACAAAGTCATCCTCCGAGGGCTCAAACATCGACTCGGCGAAGCCAAGAGAGGATGGGTCGAGGAGCTCCACAGCGTCTTGTGGGCATACCGCACCACACCCCACTCAACGACGGGTGAGACACCATTTCGACTGACATATGGCACCGAGGCTGTCATCCCGGTCGAAATCATGGAACCATCCCGACGAACAGAGAACCCCCTCGACGAAGAAATGAACGACGAGGCACTAAGGGACGAACTCGACCTAGTCGAGGAAATCCGGTCGGGTGCAGCCCTGCGCGAAGCCACCCTAAAACAACGAGTGGCTCTACGCCACAACGACAAGGTCATCAAGCGCGAGTTCGAAATCGGCAGCCTGGTATTACGTAGGAACCAGAAGGATTCCCGCGAAGGGAAACTGGCCGCGAACTGGGAAGGACCTTATCACGTCCACGGCACCACTGGTACCGGGGCGTACTACCTCGAGCAATTAGACGGAGAGCCATTACCACGACCCTGGAACGCTGCTAAGCTAAAGCAGTACTACAGTTAAAAACTACCAACACCTGGGACCCTCGACCAACGGCACCCGCGCTCGGTCAACGAGGAAAAACGTCCGACTTCGTATAAAGGCTAAGGTACAAGCCCGACATACGACCAAATCGCACAACATCGCTCGGCAAACAAGGACAATCGATAGTGCCCGACGTGGACAGCTACACCGAGCACCACCGTCGTTGTACCCGTAAGGCAGAACACCCAGCTCACGATGGGCAGTTCACGCCAAGGGCGAATAGTCCCTATCGGGCTCCGTGCCCGACTGAGCAACTTCGCTCCACATGCCCGACAAATCGTCAAGAATGACGGGCCATCTAAAAGGGTCAAAGGGAAGTCTCTCCCCTCGAGCGCAACACTTAGGTGACTCTGGCCAGCGAAAGAGGGTCGGGCACGTATACAAACGGAAGGCGGGCAGACTCGCTCGCTAAATCACAGCCACTTACGGGCACACCTCGGGCCCATGACTTAGGCTAAAATTTTATGCAAATATATAAGATTTCAAGCACGGGCAAAACATTCAAATGAAAAACACCATTCATTCAAATAAAAATGCCCAAAGGCGACAAAGCAAACAATTATAAACCGACCAAGAAGGCCGACGATGTTCATAACGTACAACCAACGGGCACGCAGGCCCAAAAAATACAAATATCAAAGGCACGCAGGCCCGCTATCATACAGTCAGGCTTCCCCAGAACCATCATTGTCGACACTTGGAGAGTCGGGCGGGGGCACGATCACGCCATCCACGATCTGATGTGTGTGGCATGTACCCTCAGTAACCAGACCAGGGTTTAACAAGGAAAGTTGACCGACTGCGGAGTCGAACCCCTCCTCCAGAGCACCGACGCAATCTGCCTCGAGCAGCCGGATATGGGCGACCAGCTCCGATCGACTCTTCAAAGCCGCTATGTCTTCCGGCTCGTCCTCGGCAGGTAGCATGACAACGTTCATTTCCTCGATCTGTTGGGCCAAGCGCCCGACTTCGGTCTCCAGACGATCCCTGTCCGCACGGAGAAGCTCCCCCTCCTCGGCCAGCTTCCCCGACCTTTCTTTCTCCAGGACCATCATCTCCCTCTCAGCATCCAGCATCACTGTCTGCTCGCGGAACATCTCCTCGGAGCGTTCCAGGGTAGTCTTCAACTTCCGCGAGCTCGAGGTGAGAGCCGCTTTCTCCTGCTCAAGTTCTTCGATACGGACAGGATCCCCCCTTCCTCGGACAACACCAGGGCCATCTCGGCCATTTTCACTAGCCCGTCCATGCTGGCGGCCAAATGCCTCTTCCGATCCTCCTTGCTCATCCTTTTGATAGCCTCAGCCTCGTCGGCAACCACTGACAGAGGGAATCTCTCGAAGAAACCCTCCTCTTTGAAACAAGGGGGGAACCCGAAAGACCTGACAGCGCTGGCCTCCTCACTGACAGTCGGACCACTTTCCACCCGGGTCCTCTTCCTTTGTATCAGGATGGCATTAGGATCGACCTCTTCAACCTCTGGGGTCCCGTCCGACGCGGCCCCCGAGCTGGGCGACGAATCCACCCTCACCGGCTGAGGAGCACTCGGACTGTGTGGCGGGCCCATCCTCGTCGCCTGGGGAGCCTTCACGACCCTCCTGCCTCGCTTCTGGTCGCAAGACAACTTCAAAAGCCTTTCCCGTCGACCGGCCATCGAACCTGCACAAAATAAAAGACGGGTTAGTATCGAGCAAGTTCATAAATAAATGACGAGCAAAGAAATTCAAGCGATAAACAACCTAGCAGACGAGAAGCCTGCCTGTACGTCTGACACTCCACGAGTGCCTTAGTATCAATCGGCCGGGACTCAAATGTCGGATAACCCTCTGCATCCAAGACATCGTCCCCTTCCCTCGTGGCCCACCGGGCAGGGTGGAAGCTGTCGACGAACCGACAAAGTGTGGCGTACGCCTCCTCGTCCTCCGAGTACATGTTCCCGGCAACAGTATGGTAGTATCCAGTCACGTGTTCGTAGTGCCTGAACATCTAGTGCACAGGGAACTTGGCCGTACGGGCCATCACGGGATTCCCATCATCGCCCAAAACCGCCTCCCCGTCATCATCGCTTATGGGCGCCTCCTCCTCGTACAAGGATCCCAAAGCAGAGGTGGTAACTGCCCGCACAACGTACCACTTGTCTTTAAAACCCCTTACGGAGTCCATATACATTTTGAAGAGTCTCCTCGACTGCTTTAAGGAGACCCAGCTGTGTTTCCCTCCTTGGGACTGGCGCTACAGATGAAAAATCCTGAAGAAGAGCGGTATGGTCGCCCCGATCCTCAGAAAGCGACACGTCAGCTCAAACGCCCGGATAAAGGCGAGTGAGTTCGGATGTAGCTGAGACGGGGCCAACTCCAGATGGGTGAAGACCCCGATCTGAAAGTCACTAAAGGGCAGCTGCAGCCCAAGATCTTTAAACGCGATCTCGTACATCGGGAAGTTGTACTCTGGGTACACCGAGCAGATCCGTGCACGGGAGGTCGTGCGCATGACAACGAAATTCTTCTGGAAGTCAGGATGGCCCTGGCCCGCTTCGAGGACAGCATACGGATTTCGGTCACGCCGGCTATATATCGACGCGATCCCTCGGGGCTCGGCGCCCACCCAATCCAGCAAAGGGTCATCGACAATATCAATCAAGCTGACCGACTCATCGGCACTTTGTTCTTCATGTTCGTGGCGCCCAGAGGAGCACGGCTCGTCCGCCATGGTTACCTGCAGAGCACGGGAAACCAGTCAATTGGGCACGAAGCCATACGCTCGACAAACCACGTCGTCCCATGCACGACCACAAAAGTCAGTTTACACGAGTAGTCGCCTCCCCGACATCTAGAAAACTCGATGTGTTCTTCTCCAAACCGACTACGCGGCCACTCTCCAACATGTCGACCCAAGGTATGAACATGGCGAGCAACATCATGAGACCTACGGCCAGGACCATGAACATACCGGGCGCGATCAAGAATCAGGCGCCCTGGATCATGAAGACCCCGGGCAGCGCTGCTGATTATCACCTAAAACTATGAATATACCGGCCACAAGCATGCGTTTTCCGATCCTAAGCATGAATATGTCGAGCTAAGTATGAGTTTACCGGGCTAGTCCCATGCGCACAGTCCCTAAAACATCTACAAACGCTGAAAATCATGCATTACAACAGGAAAATGAAGAAGATAAACCACTTACTTGAATCAAAAAGTAGGATTCGGCTACGGAGTAAAAGAATCTGTAACAGAAGATCGCGGCTGGGAAAAATCTGGAAGAACAGCAGCAGAGGGAGCACAAAGAGTAGAAACGTGTTATGAGGCCCAAGGTTCCTATTTATAGTGATGACGTGGAATACCAAACGTCACCTCGGGCAACCACAGAGTTTCTCTCCCCGACGCGCTGCTCCCAACGCAATGATGACCCTATCACCATAGGGTGGCGGCACAGTTCCCGAAAGATACCTCGTGTGCTCGACAGACACGCGCCGGTGAGGATCCTTCGGGAATCCACCGCGGAAGATGTCCCCGAGCACGGCACGGAGAGGCCCTCGAGGGTCTGCATCTCTGTCCCGGGTGCGAGGCCCCGATGCGGAAACGACCTGAGTTCAAGCCATGGCTCCTCACAAAGGAACCACGACTTGGGGGGCTCCTGTTCTGGACTGGGCCCGACAGGCCCAAAAGCATTGCTAAGGCCCAATCCAAATGGACTTACTGAGGACCACGCCGACCAAAGGGTCACCGTCGTGCCCGACGTGCTCTCACGTGCTCGACAGCTACACCTCCAGCTCGACATACTGTTGTCCAGCTCCACATCCTGCTATCCAGCTCGACATTACCTCGAGCACCCCAACTAGGGCAGACTCAGTCCACTGCTCTCCCAACGAGACCCCGGAAAGACCGCGTCTCCGTCCGCCCGCACTTCACGCAGAACATCCAGGAAGGGGACCACATGCGGGTCCCCACTACGCACGTAGAACCTGGCAGTTCCTCCGTTGAGCCAAACCTGCCCGGCCCAATGAAGGAACCTTGGCCCAGCGCTGGGGGCTATAAATACCCTCTGTTTCCAGAGGGTCGGGTATTCATCATTCTAACCATACACTTGCTATTACCTGCTCGTACTTCTACTTACTTCAGCATCGGAGTGCCTTGCAGGTACCCCCCCCCCCCACTTCGTTCAAAAAGCTTTCTGCTCGGAGCCAGCCGTGACGGTCCATTTCTGATCAGGTCAGATCAAAACTATAAGTCTTTTTGGGGAACCTATCGTTGGTCCTTTCTGGACCAGTGGGATTTTTTCCACTTGAGGGGACTAACAGTTTGCAAGAGTATGGTGGCCCTTGTTTTAGTTCTGCTAAATCGACCTCGCCTTCTTCGACGGTTATAGTTTCGTCGAAGGTTTCTGGGTCTTCGTCATCCATCTCGACATACGCTATCCTCTCTCTTTTATGAGTTTTCGTTGCCTTGGCTTTCTCAGCTTTAAGGCGTTCTACCTGTCGAACTCTATCGGCCAATTGGGCCATGTCTCTCAGGTATTGAGTGTCTAACTTCTTCCTAATGGAATAATCTAAGCCGCCTGCGGCTATTTCGACTAACTCATGTTCTGGCACTTGTGTAAAGCATCTTGCTTTGAGCAACCTAAACCTATTTAGATATTCGTCTATAGGTTCAGTGAAACGTCTCTTTACATTGGCCAATTCTTTCAGGCTTATCTTGGTTTGTCCCATGTAGAATTGCTCATGGAACAATCTCTCTAACTGGATCCAATGATGGATCGAATTGGGGGGGAGAGTTGTAAACCAAGTAAATGCGTTCTTTGTCAAAGAACTTGGGAAGTACTTAATTCTCAGGTTTTCGTTGTTTGAAATATCTCCTGCTTCGATTAAGTATCTCGCCACATGTTCGACAGTAGATTCTGTCGTGTCCCCAGAGAATTTAGTGAACTTAGGGACTTTACATCTAGGAGGTAAGTCTGTTTCTAACACGTATTCTGACAGTGGGGATGTGAAATTGGGCCTACGAAAGCCCATGTTCATCCCATTTTGTGTCATGATTCTTTCGATCATGGCTGCCAGATTATTTTCCAAACCCATATTTTGGTATTGGATATGCTGAACCACTTCGTCAGCATTTTGGTTTATGTTAACTAACCTTACCTCTGGGGCTATAACCCTAGGTTCTTCGACAGGCTGCTCTAATCGTGCCCTAAGGTTTTCTTCGACAGGCTGCTGGACTTGGTTGATAGTGGTTTCTTCCTCTAAGAGTATACCTTGGTTTCCCCTTATTTGCGCCCTTTGGGGCTGTCGAATAGGTTGGGGTACTCCAAAGAAATCAGCCAAACGCGTCATTTGCGCTGTCATCTGCTGATTCGATTGGGTGGTGTTTTGTATTAGAGGATTCAGCACTGTACTTAAAGTTTGTGCCAACATTTGAACCATATCATGGTTGCTTTCATCCATTTGTTGCCTCAAGACTACTGTCGAGGCATTTGTAAGGCCATGTGCTACTTGGGACGTTCCTCCTAAGAGTTGGGTCCTATTTCTGTTCTCCATACCTACTCCAGAACCTTGGAGTGGCGAAGAGGCACTCACTAAAGGGTCTGAAAAAGTGGACGCAGCGTTCGTTAGGCTAGCCAATTCAGACGTTGGCATGCCATAGAGTGGTTCTCGATTTTGACCGCCTGTCATAAATCCTGGGGGAACATAAGGCCTTGTGTATAGATTTCCCCTTGGTGGGGGAGTTCCTAAAGGCACTCTGGGGCCTGTGAACGGAGGTAATGGCCCCGTCGTTGTGACCGTTACTGCTGGTGTTGAACCAACAGTTATCGCTTCACTTACGGTTGGGATAACCGTTGTTCCCACATTCGTTTGTGGGATTTCGTTATTGTTTGGCGGATTCGCCATCGCTTCTCTTCTTCTGGCAGTATTGGTATTGTTAGTGTATATTCTACCACTTCTCAATAACATGCAATACTTCTCGAAAAAGATGATATTCTGTGTAAAAAGGTTAAACTTCAAAATCAACACAAGGTCCCACCAGGTGTGCCAATTTGTTTACCGTGGGAATTGGTAAACAACCGCTGATCTTCCAAAAGGTTACTTATTTGGTGACTCGCAGGATCGATCAGATTGATCCTAAGACATGGTTGATTTTGGGGTTTTGACTAAGTTTGATAATGGTTAAATGACAAGAAAATAAAGAAGCTTTATGTAAATTGCATGAAGAAGAAAACTTGATAGAATAAAGAAAGGCTTAAAATGAAGGCTTCGACAGGAAAAGTAAAGGAGAAAGCAAGTAAAGTTTCTGGAAAATAAATGACTTTGATTAATTAAAGTGGTGTTTCACACATACATTCTCAACAATTCTTTCTCTCACGCTGGGTACTCGAATCTATATGAGTAACTTGTATATAATTGTGAACACACGCGAAAAACTGCGTGAACTACTAATATTTATACTAAACACATCCCAAGTAACCGTCGGGCAGTTACACTGCTTCGAGATGACTCCACTTGGCACGTTCACAGCGTTCGACGCTCCAGATCTTGGCACGTTGCACTTGGTAACCGCTGGGAACCGTTTTCCCTCCAAACGTTTGAATCTCAAACCGTTCCACTCTGAACAATCGAACACCTTCGTCGAGAAGCACCTTCGACGAGAAACACCTTCGACGTCGAAGGCAACCAAATTCTCCCTTGGAAGAAATTCTCTAAGTACATTGCCATCCTCTGACGAACACTTCGACAGAACCAGCTGGTCGAAACCATCCTTCAGCTTTAATGGCTGATATTAATAAAAACAAGGGTGTCGAATTTAGGAGCCAACACTTTCTGATTGGCTTATGGAACATAGGTCATCATCCCGGTGGATATCAAGAACCCTCCAGGTAAACCGAGGCTCCCCTAGACGAGGAGATAAACGACGTCGCCCTACGGGAAGAACTAGATCTAGTCGAAGAAATACGAACATGAGAGGCCCTACGAGAAGCCTCTCTCAAACAAAAAATAGACATGAGCTACAATACCAAAGTCATACGATAAGAATTCGAATCGACAGTCTTGTCTTGAAGAGAAATCACAAAGAATCCCGCAAAGGCAAGCTCGCAACAAACTGGAAAGGTTCATATCGCGTCAACACAAAAAAGGGGATCGGGGCATACTACTTAGAAAATATACAAGGGGTGCAACTTGCTCGACCATGGAAAACTGAAAAGTTAAAACAATATTACAGTTAAAACACTGAGTAGTCGGCGAGCTTCAGCAATAAGCCAAACTCATCCAGGCCCGACCACACGTGCATGCCTAGGTACCAGCATGGTACTCAAATTTAAATGAGGGGCGAGACTCTGCTCTTTTGACAATCGGATCCTTAGCCCAACAAGGATAACTCGACCGAGCTCCATCATCGTACCACACCGCAGAACGCCCAGCTCGTGATGGGTAGTTCACGTTGTTGAGCTCGGGTCCTTGAAACGAGACTTGAGTTCTGGCCCATGCCCGGTATTCACCCTGGTCATTTGACCAGTTTCCCCAAAATGGCGAATACACTAACTAACGAGCAAATCCCCGCTAAAAACTCTTAGCCAATAAAAAATGTCTCAAGCAGATGAGCATACGATAAACATGCAATCACAATAAAAAATTAAAACAGACGAGCATACAATAAACATGCAAACACAATAAAAAATTATAGAGTCGCCACCATTAATTGTTATCCTAAGATAGGAATATAACAAAATAATCCTAATTGATGATACAAAGATGCTATGTTCTTGACTCACTTTAGATGAAGAGAAGATGTTATGCACCCTTCATCTAACTTGTTCACAAGGATACTAGGGTTTAGGTTTAAGGTTTAGGAATTGGATTTTAATTTTTAGTTAGGAGAATTCACCTTGGTTTTTAAGCCACGTGCCTATGTATCCTCTTATGAGAAATTAGAGTCTCAATTCATAGTTTGAAGTTTGGTTGGTGTTTTTTATAGGATTGCGTAGAATTGCTTTCGAATTATCCTTGAACCTTGTCTGAGTTTGAAAAATGAGTGATCATAGACGCAATTCGTAGTTAACTTTGATAGCAATTCTCCTTAATCCTTTTTTCGAAAATAATCTTGTAGTTTTTGTTATGTTAGTAGAAAAAATGGTTTTTGATTGGTTAGCTATTTTGAATTTTGATTTGATTAAAGAGTATGATAAGACAAAGAGCGGGTGAAGTCTGATAAAGTCTTCCTCCTCACGTGGTCAGATATTGTCCATGTGTTATTCGTCATGAAAAATGCGGGTGGAGTTTGATGAGTTGTGTGGATTTTAATATCTTTGTAAAATATTGAATTCATTTAATTTAAAGTGTTTGAAATTATGTATATGATTAATAATTTAGCATTTTGTGTATTCTTCCCCTTAAAATAGGTAAAATAAGCTAACTAAATTAAGTAAAAGAAACCAAATTCTAAAGGTGCAAAATTGAAATATATCGGAGTGTAGAATTAACAAAAGGAGGACCAAAACTCATAAGCAAATAAAACCCAAATTGAAGCATTAAGTAATAATAATAATAATAATAACTTAAAGAACAATAACATAACTATCAGGGGACGGTTTCCCCTCTTGTTCAATCACAATCCAATCTCCAAGCTTTGTCAAAAATATGCACAGTTTAAAAAATATGCACAGTTTATGTCAAGTTTGGCATTACATATTTCTTTAAAGAAAAGTGATTTTGTGAAGTCATAGTGATATGGTTTAATTGTTGTATTTGTGAAGTTTAACAGTAAAAGTAGAGTGGTACTTTTTGATAAAAAAAATATATAATTGATTGTGTGAGAGTGGAGCCACTAGTATTATGAAAATGTGTAAGATAAGTAAAAACCGAAGGTTCCTTCTAAAAAAATATGGTAAGAAGCAGATTGTTTGTGTAATAAGGTGCCTATTTATTTATAAGGATTAGAAAATCTTTCTAACAAAACACAATCATAAGAAACTTATCATGCGATTGAAAGTAAAAACAATAGTAATCCAAAATTTAAAAAAATAAAGTGTGAGTGACTAATTGTGAATATATTGAAATTGTTTGTATAAATTTTTTTTTAAATCATCAGATAATCATCATATAATTTAAACACCAAATTAATTAAAATTAAAAAAAGAAAGGATAAAATTGAAAAAATATGGTGGCTTCATATTTAGTCATTGGCTAAAAAATTGAATAAAGTGTGTGAAGAAAGAGATTTATAACCTATTAATAATGTGTATGTATTGCGAGTGAGTGAAATTGTCGAATTCTAGATCTGTTTCAAATAGTTTTTGTTCAGAAACTCTGGAATAAACTAAAGTAAGAGAAAGATTGAGATTGTGAATTTTGTGGATGCCTCCTAATTATGATGGACAATAGTCCTATTTATAGACTTAGAATTAGGTTTTAAAAACTTAGAAAATAAGTAACCGGAAACACTGAAAAGCCCAAAGTCTGATCTCTAAAAAAGAAAAGAAAATAGTAACAAAAATAGAAAAAGAAAATGTTTAAAAGTGAAACACAAGAGATTCGAACTCACAACCTCATACTTGCCAGCTTCATTCCTTACCAAGTGTGTTATGTTACTCATTTGAAATATAAAAAAAAAAAAAGTCAATTGAAAGTATACGAAAGCGAACAAGTATTTGCTATTTAAAATACAAATGATTTGAAATAAACTATTATACATTTTTAAATGAGCGAAATAAATTATTGTTCAAATGTTAGTAAAATCGAACCAAATAATATTATAAAAATCAATGTTGAAAATATTTTTGGCTGTAGAAATAAAGGGCGGGAAAATTTGGGGTATGATAGATGCTCTTATTTAATTACTCTTCGATTGAAAGGTGCGAGAATACGCAAGTCTCACACATTCGAATCAGAGGGTTATTAAATAATAGAAGAGCCCAAAATTTGACCCAAGGTCGGCTAGATAATGATACATTGTAAAGCATACCCCGGAGAATGAAGAAAGATAGGAAAGATGGTGATTTATCATCTTACTAGAGTTAGATCAAGAAGTATGATTGATCTAGATATGACGACATAGATAACTCGTTAATACATAGAAAAGTGATCGTAGATTTTTACGTATTTACCATGACCTAAGAGGTAAATAACACAAGTTTGAAAATTGACTTACTAATGCTTCGAGACTAACATAGTAAGCTTAACACAGATTCTCTATACTCATCACAACCTAGGGGATTAATAACACAGAGTTTGATAATTCATTGTCGCATGGAGACTAACACAATAAACTATATTGCAGATTTTCACATACCTATCGTAACTTAAGGGTAGACAACACGAGTATAGGTTTGTGTATTTAAATAACACAAACTTGATAATTCATTATCTCATAGAGACTGATATAATGAACTATAGATTTTCGCATACCTATCACAACCTAAGGGATAGATAATACGAGGATACGCTTGTGTATTTATCACGACCTAGAGGATAAATAACACAAATCTGATAATTCATTATCGCTTAGAGACTGACACAATGAACTATATATTTTCGCATACCTACCACAACCTAGGGGATAAATAATATGAGGATAGGCTTGTGTATTTATCACGGCCTAGAGGATAAATAACACAAACCTGATAATTCATTATTGCTTAGAGACTGACATAATAAACTATAGATTTTTGCATATCTACCACAACTTAGGGGATAGATAATACGAGGATAAGCTTGTGTATTTATCACGACCTAGAGGATAAATAACACAACCCTGATAATTCATTATCGCTTAGAGACTAACACAATGAACTGTAGATTTTCGCATACCTATCACAATCTAGGGGATAGATAATACGAGGATATGCTTGTGTATTTATCATGACCTAGAGGATAAATAACACAAACCTGATAATTCATTATCGCTTATAGACTGACACAATGAACTATAGATTTTCGCATACCTACCACAACCTAGGGGATAGATAATACGAGGATAGGCTTGTGTATTTATCACGACTTAGAGGATAAATAACACAAACCCGATAATTCATTATCGCTTAGAGACTGACACAATGAACTACAGATTTTCGCATACCTACCACAACCTTGGGGATAGATATTTGAAAAGTGTTTTGATAATCAAATCTTAGACAAGATCGAAGTTTTACCAGTTGTATCTATTCTCAACTAAGGTGTTTGTTAACCAGATGAAGTTGAATATTCGAAAGGTTTGATTTTGAAAAGTTTAAATTTGATAATTGAAAGTATAACGCCCGGAGGCTGGTGATGACTAGACCTTGGATATAAATCGTAGGTAAGCTTCCTAGTGAAATTTTGATAGGGTACCTCTGACGGTTATGTATGTCCTCAACCAAGGTGGCTATAGTGATAGTACGAAGAATGGATAGTGTTGAGCTTGGATCTTAAATTTGAGTGCGTCTTAGCTGCATGCCTTGAGATTTTCTACAGTTTTCATGGGCATATATGATTGAATGTAATGCATGTATTCTTGTTTGATATGATTATGCTTGATGTATGCAGGATGCATGACATGTATGCTTCATATGATAATGTTATGAATTAAAATGATGCGATGATTGATAAATGCAATGCCCATGTTATTTGAACTGCAGATGTCAAGAAAGGCTACCAGATGAGAACTGGGAAGAAGAATTAACTTCCAGACAGAAATTGGAACACTACCAGATGAGAATTGAACTTTTTGAAATGATACACCAGACAGGAACTAGGCTTTTGAAATGATGTGCCAGACAGAAACTGGGCTTTTAAAATTATGTGCCAGACAGGAATTAGGCTTTACACCAACGTCAGTAAGGCTACTGGAATAGTATCAATCTTGGAAAGGTGAAACGAAAAGCAAGGTTTCTAATATTAGTAAGGTCACCGAAATACGTCAATCAGGTGATTGGAAAGTGTGAGGTTGCTCACGACTTTTACATAAGGTTGCTTACGTATGGACGGCTGATGAAGATTGTGTAAGGATGCTCACGACAGACTCGCGGGGAGGTATAGTAAAATAGATGTTACTGACTTAGCTGGAGATTGCACTTGGATTAAGAATAGTGACTCCCATGGAAATTGACTTTGGTTTTTACGGGGGGTCCTAAGTCTTGGTCTATGATATGCCATGTATGCATGCAGATGCAAGTGTTAATGCGTATAATGACTGACCAATGTATGTAATGAGCGAATTGGATATGTTGGAATTTTGATGTGCCAATGAGAATTAGGCTTAAGGGAAGACGCCAATTGAGATTGGGCTATTTATTAGATCTATGATGTCGGAATTCTTCAGATGGATGAGATGATAGGTATAGCTTGATTCTGGATTGAAGTGACCTAATGAATGCATGACAATGATTTATGTAGACTCATATGCTTTTGATAATGCCCCTATGATAGGTCGTGGATGATTAAAGTGTAGAGGGGTTGCCAAGGCTGCTTGTCTCACGATCGTAGGGTGCGATACTAACTGATTTCCCGATACTTGTTTTGAACTCGAAGGTTGTTGACGTAGGTGAAAGATCCACTGGGGGATCACAGAGAGCTTGCTTCTTTGTGGGATATATTGCCCCAATATGTTAGGTATTGGAAGATATTCTCCTTGATATGAGCTTGGAAATAGTTTGATCATAGTATGAATGACCCCACTATTTTTGCACTTTGAAACATTATGCCCTCAATCTCCATAATCTGGAGGAGGTACTCTTGGATGATTTGCCCTTGATGAACTGTTTTGAACCAACTTCTTTTGATCGAGTCTCGCAGTGGTTTTCTCTAACATTCGAACTTTGAAAGATATTCCCCCCAATCTGTAGGATCTGGAGGAAGTACCCTCATAAAGAATTTGGACCTAACCATGATGTGATGTGAACTTGATATGGACTGCCCCAAGATTTGAATCTTTGAAAAGTGTGTACCTGAAATTGCTTGAAAGGGACCTTGGATCTTTACATGTTGTAAGATGAACTTGATGTGCAATGCCTCAACGTTTGAGTCTCGAAGGTTGCCCCATGATTATTAGGGCCTTGAGAAGTTTTTTGAAAAGATGAAACCGAGTCATACCATGTTGTGATATGACTTGATTAAGGAATGCTCCTTCGTAAGGTATGCCCCTGATTGGTGCTTTAAAATGTGATCCAAGTTGATTGAATCTCATAATGATCACCTAGACAATATGATCTTCATGTGATACATCCATGTGATACATCCATGTGATCATTAGTCTTACTTATGATTACAGGGTTCTTCTTTAGATGCTTTTCCCCTAGTTAGGAGCTTCTTGGAAAGGGTCGCTTATAATTAAATAAATTTTGAGATCTCCTTGATGCTAAGTATTGATTCATTTATAAAAGTGTAAATTTGAAAAGTAATTCTTAGTGATGCCCATACAAGTTTTAAAATCGAAGTCTGAATAGAAATGGATGATTAGAGATAGAGATTCAAAGAAGCAAAGTGGTTAGCAATAATTTTAACAAACATAGGAGTTATTTTAACACAAATTTTGCCGAGTATGCTTTCATAGTTAACCTTGCTTCAATTAGGACTTTTGAAGGTTGTAACGTGGCCATGTTCGTGGTTTAAGAAACAAAGGATATAAGGCTCAAAATTTATTTAGCCCACCCCATTCTCCTTGATGTTCTCCAATCCTAAGTTCAATTAATCTAACTGATGCATTCAGCCTGCAAGAGAATTTTCATAGTTGTGGTAATGATCATAAGCATTGGTAAAGATCCAAGCACCAATGAAAAGAATTGATAAGATCCAAGAATTGATGAGAATCCTTGATGATTCTTGAGGTGGTAGTCACAAGATTGTTCTCCAATTTATTTGTTTTCAATCCCTTATTTTTGCACGGACCAATTATTTTGAATTTTGGTCTATCGGGATACCTTATCTTTTGCCTAAGTCAAATTTTTTTATTTTTTGTGACTTAGCGGCCTTTCTCCTTTTGAATTTATTTTTCCTTTTTTTGATTTTGAACACTTGTGACTGTCATGATTGTTGTAAGCTTCACCTTCATTGTTTCCTCGATCTTGAATAATGTACTGAGGAAGAAGACATCGTGCACTTTATCTTCATTGATTCCTCAATATTGGATGTTGAATGTGAGGAAAAGGATGTGATTGAACCTTTGCTTAGATTGTTTCCTCAATGATGTATCGAGGAAGGAGATATGCTTGAACTTTTGCTTAGATTGTTTGATTCCCCTGGGATTGGAATGCATCATTGGATTAATTGAGATATACCCTGCCCCTAGTTGAAATTAAGGTTTTTTATTTTAGAAAATAGAACAAAACTCCAACTCCTAGCTCGATGGGGTTAACTACAGATTATCGCCTTATATCTCCATTATTTGGGAAGTGAAACAATGCCTTACATCGTCAACTCGGTCTTACAATTGAAAGTATAGTTTAGCAAAATTCAGTTATTTAGTTTTCATCATTATCCCTCAAAGTTTGTTAAAGTTGAAAAAGGGAAATGGAAAAGAAGAGTGAAAATGGAAAGTCGTTGATTATTTATGGAAAGTGATAGTATAGTGAATACGAATGGATTGATTTCAAAAATATGCATGATTTTATTTATTTTAATCATTAGTCAAAAGATAAAAATTTACACCAAATACAACTTAGCAACATAGAAATTAAAATTTGAAATTGATAAAGTCTAATGATCCTATGGAAGAGCTTCTTTGTTGATCCTCTTGACTTTAAGATAGCTTCTGGATGTTCTTGGACTTGTCAAAGCATGGGGGTGACCCTTGACGTTTCTTAGGCATAACTATTATGCCAATATGGCAGTTTCTCTTGATATGGAAGAGTCACCAATGATAGTTGCACTTGAGGCGTTTTAGACCTTTGACTTGTATGATGAAGGGTTTCCTTCTCTCCTTAACAAGATTTATAGGACCAAGCTCACCGGTTGGCTTTCTCCTTCAACAACTTATGAATTTCTTGAGTTCCGTCAAGCTTTCTTGAAGAATGCTTGGAATTTGTTCTTTGAGTATCAGGCAATCTGTTAGCTGGATGATAGTTGGACAAGGGTGAATATGAAAATGCATATGTATGAATGTATGGTTGCAAAAAAAAATTTGTCTTTAAGGGTATGCAAAAAAAGTTTCATGGATATGCAATGCGACGCAGATGTAGTATGAAGGTAAACATAAGTGTACCCTATATGGGTTTAATGATAGACATGGAAATGAGGATACTCTATACTGACTCAAAGATTGAGACAAACAAGAACTCTGTAAGGATTATGGACAATGAAAGATGAAGAGGAATCCCTACAAGCTAGGGATTATAATAAAGGGACGGGAATTCCTACAGGCTAGGAATTGTGATAGACTAATGGGCAGTTCGAACGAAGATTGGACTTGAGGGAATAACATGGAAGAGATCACATAATGACCGACTAACGGTCACCATATCTCATGGCATAATGTAGGCCACGTGGCGTGCATCAACGAGGACGTCCTTCATGGGAAGGTTCCATATGGGGAACAATATACTATAAAGGTTCTAAGGATAATGAAGGACAAAAGAGGATCCCTACGGGCTAGGGATTATGACTAAATAGAAAAACCTATGAGCTAAACCAAAGAATACCCCTATGAGTTTAGGGTATAATAATGATAAGAGGTAATCCCGTGTAGGTCTAAAATTACAATAGAATGTTTCTCGTGGGAAGGCTTCCTATGAAGGATGGGATGACAATAGTTTTCTTAGTACGTAGGTTCCTAACTTTGGCCTAGGATATTCCACCCTCTCTATAAGGTGGCTTCCTTAAGGGTATCATGGATAACACTATAGGGGAAGGCACAAGAGTCTCCCTTAAGCGGAGCCTCATTATAGACCGAAACTTAAGCATTAAGTAATTACAACCCAATCTCCAAGCTTTGCCAAAGCAAACACACCAAATAACATGTGGCATAATTAAACACAATCAAACAAAGAAAAGATCGATGAGTATTTAAAATTCAGAAAAAGAAAACTCACACTAATATTTATCTCTCTCCACGTGAACGCAAAGCATAGCTCAAAAATGCAGAATATGCTCCAACACATAAATCACTTTCTTTCAGAATCATAAACTTATTTTGCATCTTTCAAAATAAACCTTACCATTCCTCCTCACATAGATCAATATCATCTCTTCTACACCCAAATACCCACACAATACATGTGCTTTGATTTAAATCAGAGGAAAAAGAATAAGGGAAAGAGGCTTACCAAAACCAGCGGTGGGGGTTGTTACCGGTGGTCCGTCGGGATCCAAAATTGGAGGGAGATGGTCGCGGTTGATTGGCTCTTGCGGTTGTGGATTCTTCATTGAGAGGGGATCCATGACTGGGGTTGTTTGTGGCTGTTGTCATTCTTGTGTGTTGACGGTGTTTCGAATTCGTCGAAGCTTTTGAATTTTCGGAAGAAAAAAAACATAAACTTATACAAGTTGTGTTGTGTTAGTTTTTAAATATTGTAACCTCTTGATTCAAATTTATATCTTCTTTTTTCTCCTGTTTTTAATGGATCGTTATTGTGAGGATAGTAGTGAGTGGGTTGTTGTTAATGACTCACAAAGAGGGTTTTATATCATTATAACTAATTTCATAATTTAGAATTGGTTAGTTTAAAAAATATGCACAAGTTTATGTCAAGTTTGACATTACAAATTTCTTTAAAGAAAAGTGATTTTGTGAAGCCTTAGTGATATGGTTTAATTGTCGTATTTGTGAAGTTTAACAGTAAAAGTGGAATGGTACTATTTGATAAAAACAATATAATTGATTGTGTGAGAGTGTAGTCACTAGTATTATGAAAATGTGTAAGATAAATAGAAATCGAAGGTTCCTTCTAAAAAAATATGGTAAGAAGCAGATTGTTTGCGTAATAAGGTGCCTATTTATTTACAAGGATTAGAAAAAAATTTCTAACATAACATAATCAGAAGAAACTTATCACACAATTGGAAGTAAAAACAAAAGTAACCCAAAATTTAAAAAAAAAAAAAGGTGTGAGTGACTAATTGTAAATATGTTGAAATTGTTTGTATAACTTTTTTTTTTTAAATCTTCAGATAATCATCATATGATTTAAACACTAAATTAATTAAAATTAAAAAATAAAGGATAAAATTGAAAAAATATGATGGTCTCATATTTAATCATTGATAAAAAAATAGATTTTGAAGAAAGTGTGTGAAGAAAGAAATTAATAACATGTTGATAATGTGTATGTATTATTAGTGAGTGAAATTGTCGAATTATGGATCTGTTTCACAAAGTTTCTGTTGAGAAACCATGGAATAAACCAAAAGTAAGAGAAAGATTGAGATTATGAATTTTGTGGATGCCTCTTGTTGTACTCCAAAATTTTCCCACTCTTTTCTCAAGGCATTCCTCACAAGGATTTTCAAAAGTTCAAGTTTGCACAAGTACAATTGGACTTTTAATGCCCCATATAATTTTTATGGATCATATTGGACTTTCAAGCATCAGGTCAAAGAGGAAACTGTCGAAAGGGCGAAGAAGATAAAAAAGGTGTGCAAATAACTATATCAAATTCAAAATCTGGTTCAGGTTGGTCGAACTACATGACTGATCGAAAAGGTTGGTTAGCAGATTTTTGACAAATCGAAGAAGTGCAAGCTTGCTTCGATTTCCCAAGCTTAGACTAGGCAATGGCTTCCTTCATGCTTGCTTCAATCCACAAGGCAATGGTTGCCTTCATGCTTGCTTCGATCCACAAGGCAATGGCTGCCTTCATGCTTGCTTCGATCAACAAGGCAATGGCTTCCTTCATGCTTACTTCGATCCACAAGACAATGGCTTCCTTCATGCTTGCTTTGATCCACAAGGCAATGGCTTCCTTCATGCTTTCTTTGATTCCACCTCTAAACCCTTCTACACACATAGTTTCTACACTACGAATCACAATTTGAGGTTTGGACATTTGAACTTTAGACCACTTAATCAACTGATGGTTACTGGTAGGAAAGTAATCCAGAAATTCATTTGTTTTGACTATGCCAATGAGATCATCTTGCATACTCAAAGTGGTACATTCAGATAAATATGGTCCATTCGAAGGACATGCAATTGCTGGAAACAAATATTGTTTTGTCTGTTGATGAGTTTGGTCGAAGATTGTGGATCTATGTGATCAAAATGAAAGGACAAAGTAAGTGGTACATATGGTCCATTTGAAGATCATACACTTGGTGGACCATTCGAAGAACATATGTTGGTGGATTTGAAGAACATACACTTGGTGGTCCATTCAAAGAACACACACTTGGTGGCCCGTTCGAAGAACATACGTTGGTGGATTCGAAGAACATACACTTGGTGGTCCATTTGAAGAACATGCATTGGTGGATTCGAAGAACATACACTTGGTGGTCCATTCAAATAACATACATTTGGTGGATTCGAAGAACATATAATTGGTGGATTCGAAGAACATACAATTGTTGGTCCATTCGAAGAACACACAATTGGTGGAAACAAATATTGTCTTGTCTTTTGATGAGTTTGGTCGAAGGCTACTGAACAAATTCCTATATGCTTCCAAGCCCAAGTTTGTTGTACTGTCCACATAACAGCCTAAAACCATGTCAAAAACAGTCAGTTGTACTGCTATGAAACATCCTTGCACCAAGTTGCCACAACACTCCAAAACTGCTGCAAAACGGTCCTGCTATGCTGCCTCTAAATCAGTCCCATATTTGCACCAAACTAGCATATAAGAGTTGCACCTAGAAAGCTATGAAAAGAACATACCCAAACTGTTCAAATTTCATTTGTCCCCCCCAAAAATAAACCCAACAAGACTCTTCTATAAATAAGTTGTTTCACAACACACAAAGGAGGGGCTTTTGGGACAAGAAAAAAAGGAGAAGAAGAAAAAAGAGAGATAAGAGAATACTAAGGCTGAAACCTTAGAACACTCTTAAATACATAACCAAAAAAAACACAACACCTCTATTTCGAACCCAGAACCAAAAAACACAACCCATCTGTTTCTTTTCTTTTGAATCCAAGAACCTTCAAGGCAGCAACTCAAGTTCTAATCACATTCCAGCTTCAAGGTAAGTCTTCTTGACTTTAAACCCTTCGTTTCAAGAATCATTGATGATTCATCTTCAAAGATAACATATAATAACCATTACATTCGAAGCTAACCTTTTGTTTGTCTTCTTTTCTTGTCAATCATATATTAAGAACTAACCTGTATAGACCATAAAATAATGTTGAAGTAAAAGATTTACAGCATGCTTCGACACAAAGCTTTAGGCTTCAATCCATACTACTTTACAGGCCCAAATAAAAGAAAAAAAAGGGTATTGAATCGAAGGGTGCATGCTTCGAACATGCTACATGAATCGAAAGATTCGTTTTTTTTCTCTGTGAATCGAAGGGTGCATACTTCAAACACACCAGCATGAACCGAAAGATTTGTTGTTTTTCTCTCTCTCCTGCATTATTTTTGTTTTTATACTTTTTATATATTTTCTTACATTATTCAATTCAAAATAGTTGTAATAGATAACTAAGATTTAAATTTCTTGCAATCCTCATTTGTAAATTTGTATCCCCCATCCCCCAAATATTGTAACAGCGTAAGACTTTACGTTTCCGTAATTTACGACTTTAATATAAATTGTTAGTAATTAGAGTGTGTATGGCAAGATAAAATCAACCGTTAGAAAACTCTAATTTCAAAGACAAAAATGCATGCAATTAAACACACAATTCACACGTGCATCTCTAGGATAATCTCATTTGTTGCCTCGGAAAATAGTTATGTCCCTCGAATATGGGTGTTTTAGTAAAGACCCTCGACAAAAATGATTGTAGTCCCTCGATGTTGCCTCTGGTAAATGATCTAGTCCCTTATGAAAATTGCTAAAACGCCTTATAAGTTGCCTTCTATGACTATACGATGACCCGCGTTTGTCCCTTCACATCCAACGATGGGGTTTCTTTTCAAATCAATGGTAAGATAGCAACACCTAAAGGAGGGGGAAAAGAACAAAGACCTTTTTAGTAGGTAGGAAGCTCGTAGTTGCTTGCTCACAAACTAAAACCATTTCCACACTTACACTTTCAAAACATCTTCAAAAACAAACATCTCTTTGAACTATTTTCAAAACCAACACTTTGTATGCATTCTTATAGAGATGAGAATCATTACAAAGTTAGCCGCAACAAAGGCATTTTGCAAAATATTTTCAAACTTACATCCATCACAAAACACCTTTTCAAACAAAGCATTTTTCAAAGTGATCTAGTAAGCAACTAAGAGCCCGTAGATAACTACGGATGAAAAGGGCGCTAACACCTTCCCTTTTCATAACCTACCCCCCGAACTCAAGAAAATATCTCAAAGGTCTTTCCTGTTCTTTTCACCCTTTCCTTTATTGGATAAAATAAAAGTAGATGGTGACTCTTGCTATTCGCAATAATTGCAATCAAACGCAAAACACCCAAGTCAGTTCTCCCACCGTATTACAGAACTGGCGACTCTGCTGGGGAGATTAAACTTAAAAGTAGGGTTACCTTAGAGCTAGATCACTTTTATAATACTTTCTTTGTTTGACTTGCTTGCTTTAAATTTTTGGGTCCTTGTTTGGGTTTTGATCCTACACCCGTATCTGGGGCACCTTTTAGGTAAGTAGCAATAGATCGTGGGAACTGTGCGGGGTATACCGACATGGTTGAAGCGATAAGTACGTTAGTGTGACACATTTGTTGGTACCGGTATCCCTTGAGTTTAGTCAAGGAGAATACGGGGCGGTTGTGTGGTGTCATGAAGTACTAACTGACCTTAGAACCTTTAATTGAATAACTTGGCCATTAGGAAGTAGTGAGATAGATGGCTTTGGTGCAGTCCGAAGTTGGTTGATACTCGATGCTACACTCATTGAGATCTGACTTTTGGGATATTTTGGTCGCCAATAAAGATGCTTGCGCTGAAATAATGCCCAATGAAGAAAGATCAATGATATTGAGATCCCCTAGAACCCGATTACTTTCTAGGACAGGTTGAGCCAACTAAACTTCAAATGGGTACTTACCTATGACTCCATGCAAGTCTAAACCTAAGGAATTATGTGCTTTGTTTGTATATGATTATTTGTACATAAAGAGTTGTTTGCTTTATTCACTTGTACATAACATCATAATATCATACCATAGCACTTTCAATAACCATTTCAAGGATATCAAGGGCCTGTGATGCAGGGACGTGATGAACCAGACGTCCATCAAGGGGCAAGAGGATTTATTTTCCTATAACTAAATTCCGTCAAAGACCAAAGAGCAATAACTTAAGTCAAGGGTTATGACCCACTTGACATGGTGAGCTTGATTCTCGTGGAAAGACATCTGTTGTACCCCAAAATTTGTCCTCGTATTTTTCCACAAGAAATCACAACTTCAGGCTTTTCCTGATTTTTCAGATTGGCTCAAGAATCGGTCAAACAGACTTTTCTCGTCAGTCAGACAAAATTAGGGTTTTCATTGGTTTTCATGGCTTTGGAACAGTTCATACAGTTTGTTTAAGGTTTGGTTGATTTTGGCTCAGTTTTGATCAGGTGAACGCTTCTTTGGCATTTGATCAGGAATTAGGGTTTTTTGTGCGTGCGTTCTCAGAAAGATTTAAATTCTACAGTGCTTTTCAAGTTATGCTGAGATGTGGATTGAAACATTTGGATTGAGTTCGCATTGTGTGATTAAATCAGTGAAAGGATACATTTGGATTGAATTTGCAGTGTTTGGTAAAAATCAGTAAAAAGGAAAATACGTCTGGGCAATTGTTGTGATTGACTGTTGTTTTGCTTTGGATGTTGGAAGCGCCAAGTTTATTAATTGATCAACGCTGAAACAATGTTTAGTTAATTATTTATTATTCTAAAGATTAAATAGTTGGAATTTATTTTCAATTATTTTAATTTAAAGAACTATAAATAATAAATAAACAATTGAAAGGAAGGAAAGGAATTAACTGATAAAAAAGTGGATTTTTATTCATCTTTTAATTATTCGTTACAATTATTGTTTGAATACGGTATTTATTTACAATGTATTCATAATAATAAATGTTTACAAGTGATTAAATTTGGAATAAAACTATCCTAATTTTTCTAAGTTTCCTAATCTTCATTCTTCTATCCTTGCTCCCTCTGCTTCATTTGATTCTATCTGCAAAAAAATAAGAAAAGAAAGTCAATTGCAGATGAAATAAATAGAAGACAGACAATTAATTTGGATTCATCATTAAAAGCAAATGGTCGGGATCAGTTCGCCCTCTTTGCAAATCACGGGATTTCTCCCGGTTCACAAAGAGGGATGAAAATGTTTGCAAATTAAATGTGAATGCACAAAGTAAAAAATTGCACATTTCAAAATTGTCAAAACTGCAAAATTTCCAAAGTCTCAAACAGCATGATACAAAGTCCAAATCCAAATCAAACTACAGAGTCCAAAGGCAAACAGAATGAACTAACTAAAGTCACAAACTAAACAAAAGTTTCCCAAAGGATGTCAAAGTATAAAAAGCCATCAAAGCTGTCAAAAGAAGATATGCAAATATCAGGAAAATAGAAAGTATGCAGAGAAAGGTTAGAAGTGCAAGCAATATCGTTTCATCATTTCCCAGCCATTGCTTTTTCAGAACTAAAGTACAAGCATAAACATTTTAAAATGCTTAAAGCTGTACTGGAGAGAGAAGAAAGAGAGAAAAAGAGGACAGGTTTGCAGGCTTAGGCATGAGAAACAAAATATAAAACAAACTGCTAACACAGTAGAAAAGGGCAGAGAAATATCAAAAGAGGAGAACCACAAAAACTGTAAGAAAAAATATACAGCGCTGCCCAGCCAAACCAGTAAAAACTCTCAACCTTTTCAGAAACCTGCAAGCTTAAACCAGCATAAGCCTGAAACCAACAAGTTAACCTGTCAAGCTTAAAACCAGTTCACCCAATACCTTAAACCTGCATAAGCCAAGCATACCAAAGAACCAAAACAAAACCAGTATATCCAACAGCAAAGCCAAGCTTCAAACTGGTAAGCCTAAGCCTGCCCTTTCAAGCTCAATGTCCTAAGAGCAATAACCTGCAGATAGCCTTAAAAACCAGATAAACAACAAACCTGCTGAAGCCTCAACCAAAGCCTCACAAGCCTTAACAACCAACAAACACCAACAAGCTAAAACCTGTCAAAAGGACAATAACAATAACCAGTACACCTAAAACCTGTGATGTCCAAAGCCCCTTAACCTGTCAAAACCTTCCAACACCATCCAAGCATCATCAAATAAATCTCATAAGCAGACGAAGCATTCAAAGGTCAAATTCAAACCAACACCCTCAGAATATCTTCATCACAGGGTGGTACAAAGCAACAACACAACATTCAAGTCAATCTCAAGCTTAGCAACATACAGGGGCCCAACATCATCCCAGGCAACATATCTCATAAGCATACTCAGAATAACCAAAGCATCGAGTTAGGCAACAAAGGCAACCATAAAAAGAAGATAAAGAAATGTACATAGGCAAGGCAACATAAGGAGGCCCTCAGAGCATTCTCATCATCGGGCAAGCATTTCAAGGCGACAGATCAAGCGCAACATATTCAATAGCAGACACAACAATACTCAAGTATATAAAGTACACTCAGAGCATATCAGATATCAAGCATATTTAGCATACAGTAAGCAACAAGGAGAAGAGGAAAAAGCAAGTCAGGCAACAAATACAAGGCAAAGAAGGACACAGAGTACCGTGGATAGCTCAGCCCCATTTCCCTTTGCTCTCAGCCGCCATAGCGCCTCCCCAATCTTCTCCTTTCCTCGTCCCCAAGGTTAAAGGTAGAATTTTTCTGCTCATTCTGCTCACATTTCATGCAAAAAACATAATAATAATCATGAATCAAACCATGAGGTTTAAAATCGGACAATTGTTCTAAAGACCTAAAAAAAATATGCAAAAGCGAAATCGTTACCCATTCCACGAATTAGCTTGATCCAACCATGGAGAGGGAAGGAATCAGAGGAAGCGCTGGTGGCTAGGCAAGGAGAGACGTTAGCTAGACGCTTGGCCGGAGAAGATGAAGACAAAACCACAAACGGCGCTGTAAACCCTAAAGCGTTCTCCAAATGAATAATAATTATCAAACCCTGAATGAAATGAACGAGTTGGCCATGGGCCTTGCCCCTTTTCCAATAAGCAAAAGTCCATAAAATCACGCAAACACCCCCTTTTGCTTCTGTTTCCCCTCGTTTCAGCTTGGGCCATCCAAAACCTCTAAAGCCCATTTACTTTTTTTCTTCTCATTCAAACTAAAGCTTTTATTTTATTCTTCTTTTATATAACTTAACCAATTCCTCATATAAAGAAAATATATTACTAATACTTTTTTTATTATACTAAATACATAAAAAAAATAGTTTTTTAAGTTGAATATCTTTTTTTAAATAATAAAAAAAAACTTTGTACATAAACCAAAAAGGTATAAATGATAATTTTCTCTAAAAAAGGCTTAAAACATTTTCTTTTTTTTCTTTTCTTAAAAATATTTTCTTTATACACAAAGATATTAATTAAAATACATCAATTTTAATACATAAGAAAAATAGAATTTAAAACTTCTTTCTTTTAATTGAAACTCTTGTAAATACATAAGAAATACCTTTTTTTTAATATAAGACATTAATATATTAGAATTTGAACATTTTTTTTATATTGTACATACTTAACCAAGATACAAAACAAGAGCATATGCTTAATAACACATTTAAGTTCACATTTCTTAACTTGTAAATAAAATACATGTACACTTACACCTACACAATACATTTACATTGCTCACATACAATTACTATTCTTATACATTGCTATACGTTACATTTACACTTTTATCGCAATTCAATTTGGTTGTAAATTATTGGACACCACATTCCTAAAGTCCCATCCCCATTTGTGAATTTGTACCCCCACTCCCGGATACTATTTGTAATAACGTAGACTTTACATTCCCGCAATTTACTGCTTTCGAATTATACCATGGTTAGACCTAGGGTTTGCATGTACATAAAATCAAACGCTAGATAACCTAATACAAGACAAATACATGAAATCAATACACAATCACACTTGCACCCTCTAGGGTAATCCCACATATTGCCTTCCAAAATGGGCCATGCTTGCACGTCGAGTTTCTTTGGCAAAACAATTCAAATGATCATAAGTCCCTCGATGACGCTTTCGAAAGCCGCCTATCAAAATGATCAAGTCCCTTTAAAGCAAATTGCCAAAGACACTTGGCACCATTGCATTCATGGTCCGTACGATGACCCGCGCCCGTCCCGTTAAACTTCCTAAACGCAATATTGTCCACCAAATTCAATGGTGGAACAAGATTGTTAAAAGAGGTTGAAAACATAGAGAAAACCTTTGAGTACAATAGGGGTAGACAAAACTCTTAGTTACTTGAGATTAATTTGCAAAAACACTTGCCTTCTTTTCAAAAACCACACTTCATACACATTTTCAAACAAACTTCCAAAAACATTTTGAAACATCTTTTCGAAAAGATACACACCGTTGTATATACTCAAACACGAGTCATTACAATGGTTCCCGAAACAAAGGCGTCTATTTCAAAAAACATTTTCAAAACACACACACATACACCACAATTTCAAGAAATCGAAAATCAAGGCAAGTGATCTAAAAACCAAGTAACTAAGAGCCCATGGATAACCATGGATGAAAAGGGTGCTAATACCTTCCCTTTTCATAATCTACCCCCCGAACCCACGAAACATCTCAAAAGGTTTTTCCTGTGCTTTTTTAACCTTTCCTTTAGGATAAAATAAAAAGTCGGTGGCGACTCTTGCTCAACCGAACAAGTGCGAATACAAACGCAAAACTCAAGTCAGTTCTCCCACCGTATCACAGAACTGGCGACTCTGATGGGGATTACATTCAAAAGTGGGGTTACCTTAGGGTTTAGATCACCTTTACATTCTTGCTTTGATTGCCTTGTTTGCTTTACTCTTTTGGGTCCTTGTTTGGGTTTGTTGTAAATCCTACACCCGGATTTGGGGCACCTTTTTTAGGTAAATAGCAATAAAACTGTGAGGAAACTGTGCGGGGTATACCGACACGGTTGAAGCAGTAAACTATGTTAGTGTGAGATATTTGTGAGTACCGGTAACCCTTGAGTTCAATCAAGGAGAGTACGGGGCCGCTGAGTGATGTCGTGAAGCACTAACAAACTCTTAGAACCTTAATTGACCATCTTAGCCTTTTTAGGGGTAGTGAGATGACCGACTTTGGTGCAGTCCGAAGTTGGTAGATACTCGATACTACACTCATTGAGGGTTGTTTTCTTGGAATATTTCGGTCGCCAGTTAAGTGGCTAAACCGAAACAATGAACACAGAAAACAATCCAATGATATTGAGCTCCTTAGAACCCGGTTTCTATTTTAGGACAGGATGAGCCAACTAACTTCAAGAGGGTACTTACCTATAACCCCATGCAAGCCTAAACCCAAGAACTTGTTTGCTTTGCGTGAATATGATTACCTGTATATACACTTACTTGCTTGTGCATACATGTGCATAACATCATAACATCATACCATAACATTTTCAATAAACCATTTCAAGGATCTCGAGGGTTCTTTTGATGCAGGGTCACGTTGAATCATACGTCTACCAAGGGGCAAGAGGTTCCTCCTCTAACAAATGCCAATCAAAATTCAAGTGCAACAACTTGAATCAGGGGCTATGACCCACTCGACATGGTGAGCTTGATTCTTGTGGAAAGACATCCACCCGTGCACAGTTCCCCAATCAAAATTCAAGTGCAACAACTTGAATTAGGGGCTATGACCCACTCGACATGGTGAGCTTGATTCTTGTGGAAAGACATCCACCCGTGCACAGTTCCCCAATCAGAGTTCAAGTGCAACAACTTGAATCAGTGGCTATGACCCACTTGACATGGTGAGCTTGATTCTCGTGGAAAGACATCCACCGGTGCGAAGATCTCCAATCCAAGATCAGAGTTCAACCTCTAACATTCTCTTGTGTTTACCCCAAGAAATCCTTGAAAGCATGCATCCACATATCACGCATTGCATCTTGACGATCTCTCCTTTTTCAGGTTTCCTTACTCTCCTGCTGTTTATTTCAGTAAGAGATGGCTCTAGAAAGGTCTATCAAAGACATTCAAGACCAGACTGCTCAGCTGCAGGAGATGTTCTTGAACTTGTCTCTGGGGCAAGAAGAAATGAAAGCTCTCATCACAAAGGGCTTGGAGAATTCCAACAATGCCAGGAGTGATCAGCTTGCGGAGCTGCAGTTTGATCTGGAAACATTGAGAACCCAAGTGATGGGACAGTTGGTAGGCCAGATGGCTCTCGTCCAAGACCTATCTCAAAGACAAGAGGAACTCAGAGTTCTCGTCCGCCAACTGCTTCAAAACAACCAACCGGGGCAGACATCTGAGGTTGAAGAGCAGGTCACCGCTCAGCCTCCATCCACTCAAGAAGACAAGGGGAAGGCTCCTTCGCTTGCTTCAGGGTCACAAGCCCATCAACAACCTCGCCAGCGTCAACGGGGTAATTGGCGTAAGCAAGAAACGTCGGGAAGACAGTTCACGGAGACTAAAATACCATCATTCTTCATACTGAAGCGCCTGTTGGAGGTCAACCTGCTTACTTTAAGGGATCCTCCTCAGAAGCTCAATACCTCCTCTCCTAACTATCGTCCCGACGCATTTTGTGTTTACCACTCCTACAGCCCGGGACACGACACCAACGATTGTTGGGCCTTGAAGAACAAGATTCAAGATCTGATCGACATTGGAGTGTTGGAATTCATGCCAGACGGCGAGATGAAAATCTTCCGTTAAGGGGTTCTCCACCTGAAGTGACGAAGCTCAAACTGAGAGACTTTTGCTTCATTTGAATTTTCAAAGTTGTAATTTTCTTTTGTTATTCAAACAATTAACTGTTGATGTCAAAACTCTGTTTTCATTAATGCATTGCATATGTTTGTCTTGAATTCATCCATTCGTTTCACTACTCTTATGCTTTCTTTATGATATTTAACTCTTGATAAAAAAGCTGCAAGCCTTTAGAGGGAGGATGACGAAACAATACCATAATCTCATACAGTATGCTTTTGAACAGACCTTGCTGATGATGTACAGGCATTTCTTTCAAATCCCAAACACTGGAGTTATAAGGAAGATAATCCCTAGTCAACCCCTTCGAGCCAAAGAAGTAGGAGTTTTCTGTTTCTAAACAATCAAAACCTTTGATATAAACCTGGGGCAGGGTAGTATCTCAGTTAATTCAAGAGAAAACGCGCATTGAAGTCGCAAACTCTCAATTCGTAACACAACGAACGACGTCAAAGAAAAAGAAAAGCATTCCCTTGGAATCAAAAGACGAGGGTGGTTCCCTATCACATAGGCAGTCAATCTCTCAAAAGAGAAAAGCCCACCAAGCCAAAACCTATAAAGGAGGCTTAAGAAAGCTGGGGCATCCCGCTGACTGTAATCTCGAAAATGGGAGCAGTCAGGCAAAAGTTAGGGATAACAAATCAAAATCAAAATAGTGAGGTCATTACAAATCCTCAACAACATGAAAAAAAATGTTGAAAAATAAAAACGAGATGATGACTGTCTCCCAAATTCAACTGGTGAACCATCGCCCAAAAGGTCGTTACAAACTCAAAACAGAGTGCGACGCACAATTAACTGAACTTAGGTGTGAAGAACATCACGAAGAGCGGGTGGGTACAAATACACTTTGAGCCTTTATCCTTTGTTTCTTAAACCGTGAACCAAGCCACGTTACAACCCTTTAAAAGTCCTAATTGAAGCATGGGTTAGTTCGAAAGCATACTGTTACAAAAGGTATCCTGACTCCTGTAAGGCTTTGCTCTAAATCATATGTTGATCTGTCTTACAAAAAGTTTTCTGCTAAAAAACGCATTTTTCAAAACTTCGAGACAAACATAAACTTTGCATTGCTTGAATATCACTGTCTGCATTTGGCTTTTTGTTTGACAGCGAAGAAATTCATACAGCGAATGTTCGGAGGAACGAAAACTCTCTCAGTGAACAAAATCCCTTCAAAAGGATGACACTTCCAACGACAAATATCCTATCAACAAGGGGCATGACATGGCACCATCCAGTTAACCTGGGGCAGTCCAGTCAAGGTTTCGATAGATCTTTCAAAATTCAATTAACCCGGGGCAGTCCAGTCAAGGTTTCAACAGATCTTTCAAAGTTCAGTTAACCTGGGGCAGTCCAGTCAAGATTTCAAGGAATCTCTCAATCCGCAGAGTAGTCTGATTCAAGACTCCTTCATCATCACTTGGGGCATTCGAATGTCAAAAGTGTTCAATCATTCCTTCACCACCTGCTGGAAATTACAAACCGCCAACAGATCAACTATCACAATTCCAGATTCGATTCCTGTATCTAGCCAGGGCATATCTGTGAGTGATTGATTATAGATTCGATACCTGTATCCAGCCAGGGCATGTCTGCATAAGGAGTTTAGAGATTCGATACATGTATCCAGCCAGGGCACGTCTGTAAGCAACCTTTTGAAGTTCCAGATTCAATACCTGTAACAAGCCAGGAAAATATCTGTGGACGATTGATTGTGGATTAACACCTGTAACAAGCCAGGAAATCATCTACATGAAGAGATTGAAGATCAACACCTGTAACAATCCAGGGAACCATCTTCCTTTCTCAGGTCAGAGATCAACACCTGTAACAAGCCAGGACAATATCTCCTTGACCAACTTTTCTTAAGTTCCAGATCAACACCTGTAACAAGCCAGGAAAATATCTGTGAACGACCAATTGTGGATTAACACATGTAACAAGCCAGGAAATTATCTACATCACCACTTGGGGCATTCGAATGTCAAAAGTGTTCAACAATTCCTTCATCACCTGTTGGAAGATGCAGTCTTACACGGACTCATCATGAAGCAACCCTACACCGGTTCCTTCTCGAAACCACAGATGCAGTTTTACACGGACTCATCATCAGGAAACCCTACGCCGGTTCCTTCTCACAATCAAAAGATTCTTGCCTTCCCCCAACAACAGTCAGGTTCCTCCTATCCCCAGCGGAGTTCATCAAATTCCCCAACATAACATATCAGTGGAATCCCCAGCGGAGTTCTCATCAAACCCCAACGGAGTCATCTTCTCCTACCGGTGTATTCTTGCAACCATCATCCCTAGCGAAAACGAAGAGCTTTACTCTTCAACATCAGCCCAGGATTTAATTCCTCGGCCGGTCGTCAAGGATTTATTTTCCTAGACGAAAATACATTCATAGACATTTCACATTTCATACATCCTGCTTACATACATGATAAAGTGCATACAACACTATCTCATTTTGAGCATCATGACATCACGCATTTCATACATCATGACATTGCATACAACTGATGTTTTGCCTTTTCAGGAAAAGGTCAATCCCAAAGATGATTACTATCAACTATCGCAATTTCAGATTCGATTCCTGTATCCAGCCAGGGCATATCTGTTGACGACTATTTCCAGATTCGATTCCTGTACCCAGCCAGGGAACATCTGAAGAGTTTGAAGATTCGATTCCTGTATCCAGCCAGGGAATATCTGTTGACGACTATTTCCAGATTCGATTCCTGTATCCAGCCAGGGCATATCTGTTGACGACTATTTCCAGATTCGATTCCTGTACCCAGCCAGGGCACATCTGAAGAGTTTGAAGATTCGATTCCTGTATCCAGCCAGGGCATATCTATTGATGACTATTTCCAGATTCGATTCCTGTATCCAGCCAGGGCATATCTGTTGACGACTATTTCCAGATTCAATTCCTGTATCCAGCCAGGGCACATCTGAAGAGTTTGAATATTCGATTCCTGTATCCAGCCAGGGCATATCTGTTGACGACTATTTCCATATTCGATTCTTGTATCCAGCCAGGGCACATCTGAAGAGTTTGAAGATTCGATTCCTGTATCCAGCCAGGGCATATCTGTTGATGACTATTTCCAGATTCGATTCCTGTATCCAGCCAGGGCACATCTGAAGAGTTTGAAGATTCGATTCCTGTATCCAGCCAGGGCATATCTGTTGACGACTATTTCCAGATTCGATGCATGTATCCAGCCAAGGCATATCTGTTGACGACTATTTCCAGATTCGATTCCTGTATCCAGCCAGGGCATATCTGTTGACGACTATTTCCAGATTCGATTCCTGTATCCAGCCAGGGCACATCTGAACAGTTTGAAGATTCGATTCCTGTATCCAGCCAGGGCATATCTGTTGACAACTATTTCCAGATTCGATTCCTGTATCCAGCCAGGGCACATCTGAAGAGTTTGAAGATTCGATTCCTGTATCCAGCCAGGGCATATCTGTTGACGACTATTTCCAGATTCGATTCCTGTATCCAGCCAGGGCACATCTGAAGAGTTTGAAGATTCGATTCCTGTATCCAGCCAGGGCATATCTGTTGACGATTATTTCCAGATTCGATTCCTGTATCCAGCCAGGGCACATCTGAAGAGTTTGAAGATTCGATTCCTGTATCCGGCCAGGGCATATCTGTTGACGACTATTTCCAGATTCGATTCCTGTATCCAGCCAGGGCATATCTGTTGACGACTATTTCCATATTCGATACCTGTATCCAGCCAGGGCATATCTGCGAACGTTTGATTGTAGATTCGATACCTGTATCCAGCCAGGGCATGTCTGCATGAAGAGACTGCAGATCAACCCCTATAACAGGCCAGGAAATTATCTTTCTTTCTCAAGTACGCAAGTTCTCGCTAAAGAAACTCTTATGCGATCGACACATAACTCTAGATGGCATCTATATGCCCATTCCCGACAAAGTTCCGTCACACCTCCCGATGGCATCTGTAAGCCAATCTCCACAACTATCCATTACACTTCTAAATGGCATCTTTAAGCCCATTTCCAGATGGCATCTATAAGCTCATCCTCCTACAAACATTTCTAAATGGCATCTTTAAGCCCATTTCCAGATGGCATCTACAAGCCCGTCCTCCTACCAGCAGTCACTAGATGGCATCTTTAAGCCCATCACCAAATGGCATCTTTAAGCCCATTCTCAGATGGCATCTGTAAGCCCATTCCCTCTACCATCACATCACCGAGTGCAAATTTTAGGGCACTCTAGTGTCCAATCTTCTTTTACCTTCGAGTCGTGAAAGGCAAACTTGCCAATCTAACTCTTCAGGTTCAAGAAGATTGAACAGGGGCAACTGTTGTACCCCAAAATTTGCCCTCGTATTTTTCCACAAGAAATCACAACTTCAGGCTTTTCCTGATTTTTCAGATTGGCTCAAGAATCGGTCAAACAGACTTTTCTCGTCAGTCAGACAAAATTAGGGTTTTCATTGGTTTTCATGGCTCTGGAACAGTTCATACAGTTTGTTTAAGGTTTGGTTGATTTTGGCTCAGTTTTGATCAGGCGAACGCTTCTTTGGCATTTGATCAGGAATTAGGGTTTTTTGTGCGCGCGTTCCCAGAAAGATTTAAATTCTACAGTGCTTTTCAAGTTATGCTGAGATGTGGATTGAAACATTTGGATTGAGTTCGCATTGTGTGATTAAATCAGTGAAAGGATACATTTGGATTGAATTTGCAGTGTTTGGTAAAAATCAGTAAAAAGGAAAATACGTTTGGGCAATTGTTGTGATTGACTGTTGTTTTGCTTTGGATGTTGGAAGCGCCAAGTTTATTAATTGATCAACGCTGAAAGAATGTTTAGTTAATTATTTATTATTCTAAAGATTAAATAGTTGGAATTTATTTTCAATTATTTTAATTTAAAGAACTATAAATAATAAATAAACAATTGAAAGGAAGGAAAGGAATTAACTGATAAAAAAGTGGATTTTTATTCATCTTTTAATTATTTGTTACAATTATTGTTTGAATACGGTATTTATTTACAATGTATTCATAATAATAAATGTTTACAAGTGATTAAATTTGGAATAAAACTATCCTAATTTTTCTAAGTTTCCTAATCTTCATTCTTCTATCCTTGCTCCCTCTGCTTCATTTGATTCTATCTGCAAAAAAATAAGAAAAGAAAGTCAATTGCAGATAAAATAAATAGAAGACAGACAATTAATTTGGGTTCATCATTAAAAGCAAATGGCCGGGATCAGTTCGCCGTCTTTGCAAATCATGGGATTTCTCCCGGTTCACAAAGAGGGATGAAAATGTTTGCAAATTAAATGTGAATGCACAAAGTAAAAATTGCACATTTCAAAATTGTCAAAACTGCATAATTTCCAAAGTCTCAAACAGCATGATACAAAGTCCAAATCCAAATCAAACTACAGAGTCCAAAGGCAAACAGAATGGCCTAACTAAAGTCACAAACTAAACAAAAGTTGCCCAAAGGATGTCAAAGTACAAAAAGCCATCAAAGCTGTCAAAAGAAGATATGCAAATATCAGGAAAATAGAAAGTATGCAGAGAAAGGTTAGAAGTGCAAGCAATATCGTTTCATCATTTCCCAGCCATTGCTTTTTCAGAACTAAAGTACAAGCATACACATTTTAAAATGCTTAAAGCTGTACTGGAGAGAGAAGAAAGAGAGAAAAAGAGGACAGGTTTGCAGGCTTAGGCATGAGAAACAAAATATAAAACAAACAGCTAACACAGTAGAAAAGGGCAGAGAAATATCAAAAGAGGAGAACCACAAAAACTGTAAGAAAAAATATACAGCGCTGCCCAGCCAAACCAGTAAAAACTCTCAACCTTTTCAGAAACCTGCAAGCTTAAACCAGCATAAGCCTGAAACCAACAAGTTAACCTGTCAAGCCTAAAACCAGTTCACCCAATACCTTAAACCTGCATAAGCCAAGCATACCAAAGAACCAAAACAAAACCAGTATATCCAACAGCAAAGCCAAGCTTCAAACTGGTAAGCCTAAGCCTGCCCTTTCAAGCTCAATGTCCTAAGAGCAATAACCTGCAGATAGCCTTAAAAACCAGATAAACAACAAACCTGTTGAAGCCTCAACCAAAGCCTCACAAGCCTTAACAACCAACAAACACCAACAAGCTAAAACCTGTCAAAAGGCCAATAACAATAACCAGTACACCTAAAACATGTGATGTACAAAGCCCCTTAACCTTTCAAAACCTTCCAACACCATCCAAGCATCATCAAATAAATCTCATAAGCAGACGAAGCATTCAAAGGTCAAATTCAAACCAACACCCTCAGAATATCTTCATCACAGGGTGGTACAAAGCAACAACACAACATTCAAGTCAATCTCAAGCTTAGCAACATACAGGGGCCCAACATCATCCCAGGCAACATATCTCATAAGCATACTCAGAATAACCAAAGCATCGAGTTAGGCAACAAAGGCAACCATAAAAAGGAGATAAAGAAATGTACATAGGCAAGGCAACATAAGGAGGCCCTCAGAGCATTCTCATCACCGGGCAAGCATTTCAAGGCGACAGATCAAGCGCAACATATTCAATAGCAGACACAACAATACTCAAGTATACAAAGTACACTCAGAGCATATCAGATATCAAGCATATTTAGCATACAGTAAGCAACAAGGAGAAGAGGAAAAAGCAAGCCAGGCAACAAATACAAGGCAAAGAAGGCACAGAGTACCGTGGATAGCTCAGCCCCATTTCCCTTCGCTCTCAGCCGCCATAGCACCTCCCCAATCTTCTCCTTTCCTCGTCCCCAAGGTTAAAGGTAGAATTTTTCTGCTCATTCTGCTCACATTTCATGCAAAAAACATAATAATAATCATGAATCAAACCATGAGGTTTAAAATCGGACAATTGTTCTAAAGACCTAAAAAAAATATGCAAAAGCGAAATCGTTACCCATTCCACGAATTAGCTTGATCCAACCATGGAGAGGGAAGGAATCAGAGGAAGCGCTGGTGGCTAGGCAAGGAGAGACGTTAGCTAGACGCTTGGTCGGAGAAGATGAAGACAAAACTACAAACGGCGCTGTAAACCCTAAAGCGTTCTCCAAATGAATAATAATTATCAAACCCTGAACGAAATAAACGAGTTGGCCATGGGCCTTGCCCCTTTTCCAATAAGCAAAAGTCCATAAAATCAGGCAAACACCCCCTTTTGCTTCTGTTTCCCCTCGTTTCAGCTTGGGCCATCCAAAACCTCTAAAGCCCATTTACTTTTTTTCTTCACATTCAAACTAAAGCTTTTATTTTATTCTTCTTTTATATAACTTAACCAATTCCTCATATAAAGAAAATATATTACTAATACTTTTTTTATTATACTAAATACATAAAAAATAGTTTTTTAAGTTGAATATCTTTTTTTAAATAATAAAAAAAAACTTTGTACATAAACCAAAAAGGTATAAATGATAATTTTCTCTAAAAAAGGTTTAAAACATTTTCTTTTTTTTCTTTTCTTAAAAATCTTTTCTTTATACACAAAGATATTAATTAAAATACATCAATTTTAATACATAAGAAAAATAGAATTTAAAACTTCTTTCTTTTAATTGAAACTATTGTAAATACATAAGAAATACCTTTTTTTTAATATAAGACATTAATATATTAGAATTTGAAAATTTTTTTATATTGTACATACTTAACCAAGATACAAAACAAGAGCATATGCTTAATAACACATTTAAGTTCACATTTCTTAACTTGTAAATAAAATACATGTACACTTACACCTACACAATACATTTACATTGCTCACATACAATTACTATTCTTATACATTGCTATACGTTACATTTACACTTTTATCGCAATTCAATTTGGTTGTAAATTATTGGACACCACATTCCTAAAGTCTCATCCCCATTTGTGAATTTGTACCCCCACTCCCGGATACTATTTGTAATAACGTAGACTTTACATTCCCGCAATTTACCGCTTTCGAATTATACCATGGTTAGACCTAGGGTTTGCATGTACATAAAATCAAACGCTAGATAACCTAATACAAGACAAATACATGAAATCAACACACAATCACACTTGCACCCTCTAGGGTAATCCCACATATTGCCTTCCAAAATGGGCCATGCTTGCACGTCGAGTTTCTTTGGCAAAACAATTCAAATGATCATAAGTCCCTCGATGACGCTTTCGAAAGTCGCCTATCAAAATGATCAAGTCCCTTTAAAGCAAATTGCCAAAGACACTTGGCACCATTGCATTCATGGTCCGTACGATGACCCGCGCCCGTCCCGTTAAACTTCCTAAACGCAATATTGTCCACCAAATTCAATGTGGAATAAGATTGTTAAAAGAGGTTGAAAACATAGAGAAAACCTTTGAGTACAATAGGGGTAGACAAAACTCTTAGTTACTTGAGATCAATTTGCAAAAACACTTGCCTTCTTTTCAAAAACCACACTTCATACACATTTTCAAACAAACTTCCAAAAACATTTTGAAACATCTTTTCGAAAAGATACACACCGTTGTATATACTCAAACACGAGTCATTACAATTGTTCTGGACTGGGCCCCGACAGGCCCAAAAGCATTGCTAAGGCCCAATCCAAATGGACTTCCTGAGGACTACGCCGACCAAAGGGTCACAGTCGTGCCCGACGTGCTCCCTGAGGTCACGTGCTCGACCTCTACACCTCCAGCTTGACATCCTGCTGTCCAGCTCGACATCACCTCGAGCACCCCAACTAGGGCAGACTCAGTCCACTGCGCTCCCAACGAGACCCCGAAAAGACCGTGTCTCCGTCCGCCCGCACTTCACGCAGAACATCCAGGAAGGGGACCACGTGCGGGTCCCCACTACACACATAGAACCTGGCAGTTCCTCTATTGGGCCAAACCTGCCCGGCCCAATGAAGGAACCTTGGCCCAGCGCTGGGGGCTATAAATACCCTCTGTTTCCAGAGGGTCAGGTATTCATCATTCTACCCATACACTTAATTATTGCCTGCTCGTGCTTCTACTTACTTCAGCATCGGAGTGCCTTGCAGGTACCCCCCCCCCCACCTCGTTCAAAAAGCTTTCAGCTCGGAGCCAACCGTGACGGTCCATTTCTGATCAGGTCAGATCAGTGGCGCCGTCTGTGGGAAACTAGCTTCCTCGTCTTACAAACAACTTAAAAGACCAAAGCTCAAAATCCAACTACCTGTCATGGCTGATCTAGCTCGCGTTGAGCAGAACGTCCGTGTCGCCGACACCAATAACGGCACGGCGGATAAAAACAGACACCTTGATAACCCCAGCGACCCCGGCCATAGTACCATTCCTGTGACGACCGCCCCTGGGACTTCCTCCTGCAGGGACGGGGCTACTGCATCATCCTCCCCGCTCCCACCACCACTTGAAGACGACCCAGCGGCCCTCGCTCATTACAGAGCTGCCCGGTTCCATGAAGTCCCAGTTCCCGCCGGGGCAGATGCCACGACTCAGGCACTGTTCGCGGCCATCAATCAGACAAACTATCTCATCTTCGCCCAAGGAGAAAGACTAAGGGCGCTTGAAGATGACCTAAGACCCCCGAGGAGGCATCGGAGGCCACATTCTCCACCTCCTCGGGTCACAGAAGTTCGACACCCTTCTCCCCCGCGGAGACACTACAGGGAGAACTCCAGAAGCCCCTCTCCCCGGCCAAAGCAAAGGCGCCCCTATTTGGAGAGACAACCCGCCATCCCTGCCGGAGAACCCAGTCGCGACCCGGCAAGGCACGACAAGAGACACGCCGGGGACGGGCGTGTGACATTCAACCACCGAGCATCACGCTCGAGGGAAACTCAGCACGACCACTGTTCTAGACAATACTACAGGTCCCCATCTCTGTCTCCGGAGAGGAGCGACGAGGACGACCCCCGCGGTCCCCTGTCACAGGCCATCATGGATGCACCCATCCCCCCGGGCATGGAGAAGCCCCCACATCTGAAGGAGTATGACGGAGTTGCGGACCCGATCGACCACATTGACGGGTTCGAGGCCATGATCCATTACCATAATGTCGGGGGACCCATCAAGTGTCGTCTTTTCCCCACGACTCTCAGGAAGGCGGCCATGGACTGGTACAAAGGGCTCGCCCCAGGCTCAATCACGTCGTGGCAAAACCTGAAGAACCAGTTCATCAGTTCCTTCACAGCTTCTCGGCGCCATCCGAAGACCGAGGCGGCCCTCGAGGCCATCATCCAAGGACAGGATGAGACCTTGAGGGAGTTTATCAACCGCTTCAATCGAGAAGCGATACAGGTCCCCTGCATGGACCATATGAAAAGATACTTGCTGGAGAGGGGTCTCCTCCCAGGCACAGAATTCAGAAAGGTTGTGGGTATCGAGCCTCCTCCGACATTTGATTCCCTCCTCGATAAGGCCCGAGCATATATGGACTACGAGGAGAGGGAAGCTGCCAACAGGGCCCGAGACTCCAGGACTCGGGGTCCCAACAACAGCAGCAGCTCACGCCAAGAGGCTCCTCCCCGACGTACCGGGGAGAAAAGGAAAGAAGATCGACCCCGAGAAGTCCGGGAACAAAGGGGCCCCTCGGGCCGTTTCACCGAGTACACTCCGCTCACAGCTTCCCGCGAGCGTATTTTGGTGGAGTGTGCCAGTACAGATTTCAAGGACGACGGCATCAAGCGTCCCCGACCTGCTCCCGCCAAGTCAGGGGCGGATAAAAATAAATACTGTCAATACCATAGGGGTCATGGTTATTTGACAGAGGACTGCGTCCACCTCAAGGACACCATTGAAACCCTCATCAAGGGAGGGAGGCTCGCACAGTACAGGCGAAACGACGCTCCTCGTCGTGACGCCTATGAGGCCAAGGAGCCAGAAGAAGACGCCCGACCATCAGACGAGTCGGTGCCTATCCAGACCGCCTTCTCGGTAACCAGGCCCGAGGATTTCGACATTCCCGAGCACCTGCAGGAGCCGCTGACAACGCACAGCAGGTGGGAATACTTTCCCTCTGCCATGGTCATCAACGGGGGCGGGTTCAACGACCTCACCATCAATTCAGCTAAGAGGAAGTTGGACGAGCTGGTCGACGCGGCTCCCCCGCAAACAGTAACGTTTGAAAGGGTGAAGGGCAGGTCATAGCCCATCACCTTCTATCTAGAAGAACTCCCCGGCGGAGCCCCGAACGCGGTCATCCCCTTACTGATAAGGGCAAGAATGGCCAATTTTGACGTGCATCGCATCCTGGTCGACGAGGGAAGTTCCGTCGACGTGATGTACAGCTAGTTGTTCCGAACCTTACAGCTGGACGACTCACATCTCTCTCCGTATGTGGGGTCGGATCTACAAGGCTTCAACGGCTCGACTTCCAAACCGTGGGGTTATGTCGAGCTCCTGGTAACGTTCGGCGAAGGAACGGCTGCGAGACAAGTTAAGGTCCGGTTCCTCGTCATTGACTGCCCGTCTCTATACAATTGCATCTTGGGGAGACCGACACTGGCAGAGCTAACAGCGGTGCCCTCGACCGTCCATCTGAAGATGAAGTTCTACACCAGGAGGGCACGGGTAGCCACCATCCAAGGAGACCTAGCCGCTGCCCGTAGGTGCTTCAACGCTGCTTCCAAGGGATGGGATACCGTCGACATAGGGACCAGACCCGCTAAAAGGACAAAACAGGAGCCCGACAGGAAAGCATCCCCTGAGGAAGAAGTCCAGAAGGCTCCACCAAAGGTCGACTCCATAGCCCTCGACACCCGCTTCGATCAGGACGAGCCATCCAGCAGCGAGCAAATCCCACTCCGACCAATTCCGGACGGGGATTTTGAACTCGTTCCCCTCGGCACAGACCCGACCAAGGGAGTGAAGATTGGCAAAGACCTCCCCGACTTGGCCAGGAAGCAAATCAAGGCCTGTCTGTGCGAGAATGCTGATCTCTTCGCCTGGAGCGCTGCGGAGATGCCCGGACTCGACCCTGAGGTCGCCTGTCACCACCTCGCCATTGATCCAGCCGCCAAGGCCGTAGTACAATGTAGGCGTAGGCAGTCTCCAGAAAAAGCGGAGGCTGCTGAAAAAGCTGTAAAAGACCTCCTAGAGGCAAATTTATTTCTGAAGCCCGGTATTCCACCTGGCTGTCAAATGTTGTACTTGTAAAAAAGAATAATGGAAAATGGAGAATGTGCGTTGATTATACTGATCTCAACCGGGCTTGCCCGAAAGATGCTTTCCCCTTGCCTAACATAGATATGTTGGTCGACAACTCGGTCGGCTACAAAACTTTGTCGTTCATGGACGCCTATTCGGGATACAACCAAATCCCAATGGCCCTGGGCGACAAACTCTGCACGGCATTCATGACCAGCTCGGGCAACTATTACTACAACGTAATGCCCTTCGAACTGAAAAATGCCAGAGCAACTTACCAACGCATGATGAACAGAGTTTTCAACAAACAGATCGGCGACATGCTCGAGATATATATGGACGACATGATCGTCAAATCCCGAGCAGACACCGATCACGCAGCTCATCTCAAGACAGTCTTCGCCCAAGCAAGACAGTGCAAAATGAGGTTCAACCCCGAGAAATGCACGTTCGGGGTTAAGGCAGGAAAATTCCTTGGATTCTATCTAACAGAACGGGGAATCGAAGGCAACCCCGACAAATGCCGGGCATTCTCTGACCTCCCAACACCGACGTCGAAGAAGTCGATACAAATCATGAACGGCATGCTCACGTCGCTGTCCCGCTTCGTCGCGAAGTCTACTCAGCACGCCCTTCCCTTCTTCAAACTCCTTCGAAAGGAAGCAGCCTTCGAATGGAATGAGGAATATGAGCAAGTTCTTCGCCACCTAAAGCAAAGCATGTCTCAGCCGCCCGTGCTATCTCGACCCGACGACGGGGAACCGCTGTACTTATACCTGGCCGTTTCAAACGAAGCCATCAATGTCGCTCTTGTCCGCGAGACCCCCGACGGGCAGAAACCTGTCTACTTCACGAGCAAAGCCTTACAGGGGCCCGAAAGCAGATACCAGCAGATAGAAAAGGTTGCTCTGGCCCTCGTTAACGCGGCGAGGAGGCTCAGACACTACTTTCTGAGCCACACCATCATCGTGCGAACCGATCAACCGGTGAGGCAACTCCTGGGTCGGCCAGATATGGCGGGCAGGATGCTGAAGTGGTCCTTGGAACTCTCCGAATTCGACATTCAGTATGAAAGCAGGAAAGCCCTGAAAGCACAGGCCTTGGCCGACTTTGTCGCGGAAATGACCACTCACGACCCTCCCCCGGGGAAAGAACACAAGTGGACCATCTTCGTCGACGGAGCATCCAGCTCGTCCGGAAGCGGCGCAGGAGTCCTCCTGGAAAACGAAGAAGGCATAGTAATCGAGCACTCCTTAGCTCTCTCCTTCCCGACGTCAAACAACCAGGCAGAATACGAAGCCCTGCTTGCAGGACTGAGACTAGCCGAGGACCTGGGAGCCCGCGAGGTACAGATCTACACCGACTCCCAGCTCGTCGCCTCTCAAGTACAGGGGAGCTACCAGGCCAAAAATGACAACCTCATCGAGTATTTGAACTTAGTCAAAAAACACATGACAAAGTTTGTACGAGCAGAAATTTCACATGTTCCCCGCGAGCAAAACACGAGGGCGGACATATTGTCCAAACTTGCGAGCACACGAAAGAAGGGCGGGAACAAATCCGTCATCCAGGAATCTCTAGCACGTCCAAGTATCGAACGACCCTCGACTACAGTCGAGATCCATTCCATCGGGGATGCCACGTCCTGGATGACCCCGGTTTATAATTTCCTGACAAAAGGAAAACTCCCGTCGAACCAGGCTGAAGCTGCCGTTACCAAGCGACGAGCATGTTCCTACGTGGTTCTCGAGCAGAAACTGTACCGAAGAGGATTCTCCATCCCCCTCCTTAAATGCATCGACGAGTCCACCATCCCCGAAGTACTGCGGGAGATACACGAAGGGATCAACGCCCAGCACATGGGCGGTAAATCCTTAGCAAGGAAAGCCCTTCGAGCAGGATACTACTGGCCGACGACGCAACAGGATGCCAAGGAACACGTAAAAAAATGTGATAAGTGCCAGAAGCACGGGGACATGCACCTCGCCCCTCCGCACGAGCTGAGCATATTGTCGTCCCCGTGGTTGTTCGCCTGGTGGGGTATGGACATCCTCGGGCCCTTCGTGCAAGGAACCTACCAGAACAAATTTCTCATCGTCGCCGTGGATTACTTCACAAAATGGATCGAGGCCGAGGCCCTCGCAAAAATCACCTCGCACAATATCCTCCGTTTCTACAAAAGAAACATCCTCGCCAGATTCGGAATTCCGCGGGCCCTGGTGACCGACAACGGTACCCAGTTCACCGACCACGGGTTCCAGGACTTCGTCACCAAACTAGGGATAAAACAACATTTCACGTCGGTCGAGCACCCTCAGACCAACGGGCAAGCCGAAGCCGCAAACAGAGTCATCCTCCGAGGACTCAAACGAAGACTCGGCGAGGCCAAGAGGGGATGGGTCGAGGAGCTCCACAACGTCTTGTGGGCTTACCGCACCACGCCCCACTCAACGACGGGCGAGACGCCATTTCGAATAACATATGGCACCGAGGCTGTCATCCCGGTCGAAATCATGGAACCATCACGACAAACAGAGAACCCCCTTGACAAAGAAATGAACGACGAGGCACTAAGGGACGAACTCGACCTAGTCGAGGAAATCCGATCGGGGGCAGCCCTGCGCGAAGCCACCCTAAAACAACGAGTGGCTCTACGCCACAACGACAAGGTCATCAAGCGCGAGTTCGAAATCGGCAGCCTGGTATTACGTAGGAACCAGAAGGATTCCCGCGAAGGGAAGCTGGCCGCGAACTGGGAAGGACCTTATCGCGTCCACGGCACCACTGGTACCGGGGCGTACTATCTCGAGCAATTAGACAGAGAGCCATTACCACGACCCTGGAACGCTGCTAAGCTAAAGCAGTACTACAATTGAAAACTACTAACACCTGGGACCCTCGACCTGCGGCACCCGCGCTCGGTCAACGAGGGAAAACGTCTGACTTCGTATAAAGGCTGAGGTACAAGCCCGACATACGGCTAAAATCGCACAACATCGCTCGGCAAACGAGGATAAACGATAGTGCCCGACGTGGACAGCTACACCGAGCACCACCGTCGTTGTACCCGTAAGGCAGAACACCCAGCTCGCGATGGGAAGTTCACGCCAAGGGCGAATAGTCCCTACCGGGCTTTGCGCCCGACTGAGCAACTTCGCTCCATATGCCCGACAAGTCGTCAAGAATGACGGGCCATCTAAAAGGGTCAAAAGGAAGTCTCTCCCCTCGAGCGCAACACTTAGCTGACTCTGGCCAGCCAAAGAGGGTCGGGCACATATACAAACGGAAGACGGGCAGACTCGCCCGCTAAATCACAACCACTTACGGGCACTCCTCGGGCCCATGACTTAGGCTAAATTTTACGCAAATATATAAAGATTTCAAACACAGGCAAAACGTTCAAACGTAAAACAGCATTCATTCAAATAAAAATGCCCGAAGGCGACAAAGCAAACAATTATAAACCGACCAAGAAGGCCGGCGATGTTCATAACGTACAACCGACGGGCACGCAGGCCCAAAAAATACAAATGTCAAAGGCACGCAGGCCCGCTATCCTACAATCAGGCTTCCCCAGAACCGTTATTGTCGACAACTGGAGAGTCGGGCGGGGGCACGATCACGCCATCCACGATCTGATGTGTGTGGCCCGTCCCCTCAGTGACCAAACCTGGGTTTAATAAGGAAAGCTGGCCGACTGCGGAGTCGAACCCCTCCTCCAGAGCACCGACGCAATCTGCCTCGAGTAGCCGGATATGGGCGACCAACTCCGATCGACTCTTCAAAGCCGCTATGTCCTCCGGCTCATCCTCGGCAGGAAGCATGGCGACTCTCATGTCCTCGATTTGTTGGGTCAAGCGCCCGATGTCAGACTCCAGACGATTCCTGTCCGCACGGAGAAACTCTCCCTCCTCGGCCAGCTTCCCCGACCTTTCCTTCTCCAGGACCAGCATCTCCCTCTCAGCATCCAGCAGCACTGTCTGCTCGCGGAACATCTCCTCAGAGCGTTCCAGGGCAGTCTTCAACTTCCGCGAGCTCGAGGTAAGAGCCGCTTTCTCCTGCTCAAGTTCTTCAATACGGACAGGATCCCCCCTTCCTCGGACAACACCAGGGCCATTTCGGCCATTTTCACCAGCCCGTCCATGCTGGCGGCCAGATGCCTCTTTCGATCCTCCTTACTCATCCTTTTGATAGTCTCAGCCTCGTCGGCAACCACTGACAGAGGGAATCTCTTGAAGAAACCCTCCTCTTTGAAATAAGGGGGAAACCCAAAAGACCTGACAGCGTTGGCGTCCTCGCTGACAGCCGGACCGCTTTCCACCCGGGTCCTCTTCCTTTGTATCAGGACGGCATTAGGATCGACCTCTTCAACCTCTGGGATCCCGTCCGACACGGCCCCCGAGATGGGAGACGAATCCACCCTCACCACCTGAGGAGCGCCCGGACTGTGTGGCGGGCCCATCCTCGTCGCCTGGGGAGCCTTCACGACCCTCCTGCCTCGCTTCTGGTCGCAAGACAACTTCAAAAGTCTTTCCCGTCGACCGGCCATCGAACCTGCACAAAATAAAAGACGGGTTAGTGTCGAGCAAGCTCATAAATGAATGACGAGCAAAGAAATTCAAGCAATAAACGACCTAGCAGACGAGCAGCCTGCCTGAACGTCTGACACTCCACGAGTGCCTTGGTATCAATCGGTCGGGACTCAAATGTCGGATAACCCTCTGCATCCAAGACATCGTCCCCTTCCCTAATGGCCCACCGGGCGGGGTGGAAGCTGTCGACGAACCGACAAAGAGTGGCATACGCCTCCTCGTCCTCCGAACACATGTCCCCGGCAGCAGTATGGTAGTATCCAGTCCCGTGCTCGTAGTGCCTGAACATCCAATGCACAGGGAACTTGGATGTACGGGCCATCACGGGATACCCAGCGTTGCCTAAGACCGCCTCCCCGTCATCATCGCTTATGGGCGCCTCCTCCTCGTACAGGGACCCTAAAGCAGATGTGGTAACTGGCCGCACGACATACCACTTATCTTTAAAACCCCTCACAGAGTCCATGTACATTTTGAATAGTCTCCTCGACTGTTTCAAGGAGACCCAGCTGTGCTTCCCTCCTCGAGACTGGCGCTGCAGATGAAAAATTCTAAAGAAGAGCAGTATGGTCGCCCCGATCCTCAGAAAGCGACATGTCAGCTCAAACGCCCGGATAAAGGCGAGTGAGTTCGGGTGTAGCTGTGACGGAGCCAACTCCAGATGGGTGAAGACCCCGGTCTGAAAATCACTGAAGGGCAGCTGCAACCCAAGATCTTTGAACGCGATCTCGTACATCAGGAAGCTATACTCTGGGTACACCGAGCAGATCCGGGCACGGGAGGTCGGACGCATGACAACGAAATTCTTTTGAAAGTCAGGTTGGCCCTGGCCCGCTTCGAGGACAGCATATGGATTTCGGTCACTTCGGCTATATATCGACGCGATTCCTCGGGGCTCGGCGCCCACCCAATCTAGCAAAGGGTCGTCGACAGTATCAATCAAGCTGACCGCCTCATCGGCACTTTGTTCCTCATGTTCGTGGCGTCCAGAGGAGCACGGCTCGTCCGCCATGGTTACCTGCAAAGCACGGGAAACCAGTCAATTGGGCACGAAACCATACGCTCGACAAACCACGTCGTCCCATGCACGACCACAAAAGTCAGTTTACACAAGTAGTCGCCTCCCCGACATCCAGAAAACTTGATATGTTCTTCTCCAAACTGACTACGCGGCCACTCTCCAACATGTCGACCCAAGGTATGAACATGGCGAGCAACATCATGAGACCTACGGCCAGGACCATAAACATACCGGGCGCGATCATGAATCAGGCGCCCTGGATCATGAAGACCCCGGGCAGCGCTGCTGATTATTACCTAAAACTATGAATCTACCGGCCACGAGCATGCGTTTGCCGGTCCTAAGCATGAATATGTCGAGCTAAGTATGAGTTTACCGGGCTAGCCCCACGCGCACAGTCCCTAAAACGTCTACAAACGCTGAAAATCATGCATTACAACAGGAAAATGAAGAAGATAAGTCACTTACTTGAATCAAAAAGTGGATTCGGCTACGGAGGAAAAGAATCTGTAACAGAAGATCGCAGCTATGAAAAATCAGGAAGAACAGCAGCAGTAGGAGCGCGAAGAGTAGAAACGTGTTATGGGGCCCAAGGTAACTATTTATAGTGATGACGTGGAATACCAAACGTCACCTCGGGCAGCCACGGAGTTTCTCTCCTCGACGCTCTGCTCCCAACGCAATGATGACCCTATCATCATAGGGTGGAGGCACAGTTCCCGAAAGATACCTCGTGTGCTCGACAGACACACGCCGGTGAGGATCCTCCGAGCATCCACCGCGGAAGATGTCTCCGAGCACAGCACGGAGAGACCCTCGAGGGCCTGCATCTCTGTCCCGGGCGCGAGACCCCAAAGCGGAAACGACCTGAGTTCAAGTCATGGCTCCTAACAAAGGAACCACGACTTGGGGGGCTCCTGTTCTGGACTGGGCCCCGACAGGCCCAAAAGCATTGCTAAGGCCCAATCCAAATGGACTTGCTGAGGACCACGCCGACTAAAGGGTCACAGTCGTGCCCGACGTGCTCCCTGAGGTCACGTGCTCGACCTCTACACCTCCAGCTCGACATCCTGCTGTCCAGCTCGACATCACCTCGAGCACCCCAACTAGGGCAGACTCAGTCCACTGCGCTCCCAACGAGACCCTGAAAAGACCGCGTCTCCGTCCGCCCGCACTTCACGCAGAACATCCAGGAAGGGGACCACGTGCGGGTCCCCACTACGCACGTAGAACCTGGCAGTTCCTCTATTGGGCCAAACCTGCCCGGCCCAATGAAGGAACCTTGGCCCAGCGCTGGGGGCTATAAATACCCTCTGTTTCCAGAGGGTCAGGTATTCATCATTCTACCCATACACTTAATTATTGCCTGCTCGTGCTTCTACTTACTTCAGCATCGGAGTGCCTTGCAGGTACCCCCCCCCACCCCCCACCTCGTTCAAAAAGCTTTCAGCTCGGAGCCAACCGTGACGGTCCATTTCTGATCAGGTCAGATCAACAATGGTTGCCGAAACAAAGGCGTCTATTTCAAAAAACATTTTCAAAACACACACACATACACCACAATTTCAAGCAATCGAAGATCAAGGCAAGTGATCTAAAAACTAAGTAACTAAGAGCCTATGGATAACCATGGATGAAAAGGGTGCTAATACCTTCCCTTTTCATAATCTACCCCCCGAACCCACGAAACATATCAAAAGGTTTTTCCTGTGCTTTTTTAACCTTTCCTTTAGGATAAAATAAAAAGTTGGTGGCGACTCTTGCTCAACTGAACAAGTGCGAATACAAACGCAAAACTCAAGTCAGTTCTCCCACCGTATCACAACATCCAACAATACGAAGTTCTCCAATCAAAGTTGTGATCAAAGTTCAACTTCTAACATCTTCTTGTGTTTACCCCACGAGATCTTTGAAAACATTGCATCCACATATCATGCATCATATCATGACAAGTTTTCCCCATACAGGTTTCTCATCTGCTTACTGTTTATTTCAAGTAGAGATGGCTCTAGAACAGACTGTCATAGATCTTAAGACCCAAAATGCTCAACTTCAAGAATTGTTCTTGAACCTATCCAAGGGGCAATAAGAAGTGAAAGCACTCCTCATTGAGATCACGACCAAGAGGATTCTGAGGACAGTAGGGGTGACCAGTTGGAACAATTACAAACTGAAATGGCAACCATGAAATCCAGATGATGGGAAAAATGGTAGGTCAGATGACTCTTATCCAAAACTTAGATCGGGGACAAGAAGATCTGAGAGCCCTCATCAACAAGCTTCATCAAGACGGATGCAACCATATGGGACAAACAGCTAGAATTGGGGATCGAGTCATTAATTAGCCTCCGATGAGACAGGAAGTTGGTTTGGTCGAGAAGACACCCTTCAAAATGGCTACTATACCAAGAGTCCAACAAAAACCTCGCCAACCACGACAAGGTGGTCAGTGTAAGCAAGGAAGACAATTTGCTGAGACCAACATGCCCTTGGCTCAAGAATTGCATCATATGTTGGAATCCAAGTTGGTTACATTAAGGGATCCTCCTCAAAAACCCTTTAATGCTTCTCTCCGTTAAAATCATGAAGAAAGGTGTGCGTACCATTCCAACAGTCCTAGACATGACACTAACCACTGTTGGACATTGAAAAACAAGATTCAATACCTGGTCGACAAAGGGGCATTGGAATTCACACAAGATGGTCAACTTGAGCTTTTCTGTCATCTTTCAAAGGTACATCATCTGAAGTGACTAATTTTAGGCGGATAAACTTTTGTTTATTCAAATTTTAATTTGTAATTTCTTTATTTGCTTAAACACTTACCTTGATGTCATACTTTAGTTTATTCTCATTAATGCATTGCATATGTTTGTCTTGAGTTAATCCATTCATTTTCACTATATGCTTTTACCTCTTTTGTATGATATTAAATCTCAACTACAAGTCTAAAGCCTTTAGAGGGAGGGTGACGAAAACAATACCATAATCTCATACAGTATGCTTTTGGACAGACCTTACTGACGATGTACAGGCTTTCTTTCAATCCCTAAACACTGGAGTTATAAGGAAGATGATCCCTAGTCAACCCCTTTGAGTCAAAGAAGTATGATTTTTCTTTTTCACACAAATTGAAATTTTAATCAAAACCTGGGGCAAGATAGTTTCTCAGTTAATCCAAATGTGCATTCAGCTGCAAGCTTTCACTTTGTATACAAACATCCTTCTGAATCAAAAGACGGTGATAGTTCCCCGTGAAATAGACGGTCATTATCTCTCAAAAGAAAAGCCCACTAAGTCAAAACCTACGAAGGAGACTTAAAAAAAACTAGGGCATCCCGCTGGCTAAAATCTCAAAACAAGAACAGTCAGGCAAAAATTAGGGACAGTAAATCAAAAGAGGGCGCTACAAATCCTCGACAAACATGAAAAATGTTGCAAAAATGACTGCCTTCACGAATAAACTTTCAGTATCCAAACCATCACCAAAACATCATTCCAGACTCAATTAGGATTCAAAATGCGCAGTTAACTAATTATAGGACTGGAGAACATCACAAAGAGCGGGTTGGGTACAAACACAATTTAAGCCTTATCCTTTGTTTCTTAAACCGTGAACCAGGCCATGCTATAACCCTTTAAAAGTCCTAATTGAAGCATGGGCTAGTTTAAAAGCATATTGTTACAAAAGGTGTCTTGACTCCTGTAAGGCTTATTGTAAATCCTAAGTTGAATTCACATTCTTACAAAATTCTTTTATCTGCTAAAAATGCATTTTCAAAACTTCAAAACAAACATAAACTTTACATTATTTGAATATCACTGTTGGCATATAGCTAATTGTTTGACAATGGAGAATTTCACACGATGAATATCCAGTGAACAAAAAAAACCTCTCAATAAACATATTCACTTCAAATGGAAAAACACTTCCAATGACAAACTCTCCATAACCAAGGGGGAATGACATGTTATTGTCCAACTCATCAGTGACAGTCAAGTCAATATTCCAAGAAATCTCTCAAAGTCCTGAATAGCCAGGGGCAGGTCTGCATGTGAATCACTTGGGGCATGGAACATGGATTCCAGCAAAGGGTCATGCACGGCCAAGCACACATTGTCTGGAAACGCTACAAAACTTACTACTATGGGCAACGACAAATCCCCACAAAGTCTCTTTCATAAGGTGATCCCTGTTGAAGTCGCCAGAGCCACCTCTATAAGGTTATCCTCACAGAACAATCTTCATGGATAAGGGTACAAATCCCATAAGGCGAAGTTCATGGATATCCTTACAAAGTTGGATCCATGCAATTACCAGTCAGAGTTTCAACCTCCAGAAAACCTCTCCCCGACTGAATTGGTCTTAAAAGGAAGCCTTGAGGATTTCTGCCAGAAGAAAACACCTCTCCAGCAGATTGTCAAATGGGTTTATTTCCCCAACAAACTACGAATCTTCTAAACCAATACAAATCAACAGAAAAAACCCTTTAATCCTGGTAGAGTCATTAATATCCCCAGAAGTTACTAAAACCTGCACCCAACCAGATAATAGTTTAACTTCTTCAAAACACTAACAAAACTTCTCTTCCCCAATAAAGTTTCCCACTATCCCCAGTAAGTTGCTGCAAAGACTAGAAGCCAATCAGATAAAAGTTAACTTCTTTATCCTTAACAAGTTGTTAGCTTTCATTCTCTTCGATCAAGAGTATAACTCCCCAGTAGAGCAACAGACAACTAAAACTCTTGAACTCTTTTCCCTAAGCATAACACTCTCCATAGAGACTTCTCAAGCCAAAGTCAATCTTCCCCAGCGAATTTCTCCTCAAACAACAAAATGGGAATCCCCAGTGGAAACATTCTAAACAAGGTTTGAAGATGTGCATACTTTTCATCCCCAACAGCACTCCGGGATTTAACTACCCAAAGCTCCCCAGCACTTGCCAAGGATTTATTTTCCGAAGCAAAGATACATTTCAACAAATATTTCACATTCATACATCATATTACATACATGATAAATGCATAATATCATTTATTTTGAGAACATCATCAAGTCATGCATACATCTGCATGCAATTAACCCTCTTCCTTGCAGGAAAAGGCAATCAACAAAAATCCTCTTTTGGAAAATACCACAACCATTTCTCAAATAGGTCAGGGATTAATTTATGAAACAAGCCAGGGAAACTATCTCTACGACCAACAAAAAGCGGGTTCCAGATTAATACCTGAAACAAGACATGACAATTATCTACATGAGCAGATTGAAGATTAACTCTCGAAACAAGCCGGGGAAACTATCTTTCTTTCTCAAATAGGTCAGAGATTAATTCCTGAAACAAGCCAGGGAAACTATCTCTACGACCAACAAAAAGCGGGTTCCAGATTAATATCTGAAACAAGATAGGACAACTATCTGTGAATAACTGATTGTATATTAATACCTGAAACAAGACAGGACAACTATCTACATGAGCATATTGAAGATTAACTCCCGAAACAAGCCTGGGAAACTATCTTTCTTTCTCAAATAGGTCAGAGATTAATTCCTGAAACAAGCCAGGGCAACTATCTCTATGACCAACAAAAAGCGGGTTCCAGATTAATACCTAAAACAAGATAGGACAACTATCTGTGAAAAACTGATTATAGATTAATACTTGAAACAAGGCAGGACAACTATCTACATGAGCAGATTAAAGATTAACTCCCGAAACAAGTTGGGGAAACTATCTTTCTTTCTCAAATAGGTCATAGATTAATTCCTGAAACAAGGCAGGGAAACTATCTACACGACCAACAAAAAGCGGGTTCCAGATTAATACTTGAAACAAGACAGGACAACTATCTGTGAACAACTGATTGTAGATTAATACCTGAAACAAGACAGGACAACTATCTACATGAGCAGATTGAAGATTAACTCCTGAAACAAGCCGAGGAAACTATCTTTCTTTCTCAAATAGGTCATAGATTAATTCCTGAAACAAACCAGGGCAACTATCTACACGACCAGCTGAAGCAATCTTACACGGATTCCTTCTCAAAATTTCCAAATACAGCTTTACACGGGCTCATCATGAAGTAATCCTACACGGGTTCCTTCTCATACATTTTTCAGAAACTGTCCAAATACGATCTAGAGACGGATGACATTCTGAAACTTTTTTCCAAATTCTATCAAATACAATTCAGATATGATCCAGAGACGGATGACATTCTGACATTTTCTCTTCTAGATACAGTCCATATACGATCCAGAGACGGATGACATTCTGACACTTATTCCAGATTCTCTTCTAGATACAATCCAGATACGATCCAGAGACGGATGACATTCTGACACTTATTCCAAATTCTCTTCTAGATACAGTTCAGATATGATCCAAAGACGGATGACATTCTGACACTTTTTCCAAATTCTTTCAAATACAGTTCAGAGACGGATGTCATTTTGACAATCATTCAGTATATCCTTCAAATACAGTTTAGATACGATCCAGAGATGGATGTCATTCTGACACTCATTCAACATATCTTTCAAATACAGTTCAGATATGATCCAGAGACAGATGTCATTCTTACACTCATTTAATACATTTTTAAATACAATTCAGATACGATCCAGATACGGATGTCATTCTGACACTCATTCAATACATCTTTCAGATACGAGTCAGGTACAATCCGATTATGGATAATATTCTGATACTCATCCCACTACATCTATTATTTCAGTATAAATCGACCAAAGATTTGTTTTAATACTTCTTCCAATTTTTACCAACAGTCACTCTGGATGGCATCTATAAGCCCATCTCCAACAACTCTTCATCATTTCTCCAAATGGCATCTTTAATCCCATTCCCTACACAATCAACTAACACATCATTGAGTGCAAATTTCTGGGCACTCTAGTGTTCAATCATCTTCCACCTTCAAGTCACGAATGGCGGACTCGCCAATCTAACTTTTCAGGTTTAAGAAGATTGAACAGGGGAAGTTGTTGTACTCCAAAATTTTCCCTCTCTTTTCTTAAGGCCTTCCTCATAAGGATTTTCAAAAGTTCAAGTTTGCACGAGTACAATTGGACTTTTAATGCCCCATATAGTTTCCACGGATCATATTGACCTTTCAAGCATCATGTCAAAGAGGAAATTATCGAAAGGGCAAAGCAGATAAAAAAGGTGTGTAGATAACTATATCAAATTCAAAATCTGGTTCAGGCTGGTCGAACTACATGACTGATCGAAAAGGTTAGTTGGCAGATTTTTGACAAATCGAAGAAGAGCAAGCTTGCTTCGATTTCCCAAGCTTCGACTAGGCAATGGCTTCCTTCATGCTTGCTTCGATCCACAAGGCAATGGATGCCTTCATGCTTGCTTCGATTCCACCTTTAAACCCTTTGACACACATAGTTTCTACACTATGAATTACAATTTGAGGTTTGGACATTTGAACTTTAGACCACTTAATCAACTGATGGTTACTGGTAGGAAAGTAATCCAGAAATTCTTTCGTTTTGACTATGCCAATGAGATCATCTTGCATACTCAAAGTGGTACATTCAAATAAATATGGTCCATTCGAAGGACATGCAATTGCTAGAAATAAATATTTTTACGTCTATTAATGAGTTTGGTCGAAGGTTGTGGATCTATGTGATCAAAACGAAAGGACAAAGTAAGTGGTACATATGGTCCATTCGAAGAACATACACTTGGTGGCCCATTTGAAGAACATACGTTGTTGGATTCAAAGAACATACACTTGGTGGTCCATTCGAAGAACATACACTTGGTAGCCCATTCGAAGAACATACATTGGTGGATTCGAAGAACATACATAAGGTGGTCCATTCGATGAATATACGTTGGTGGATTCGAAGAACATAAACTTGGTGGTCCATTCAAAGAACATACATTTGGTGGATTCGAAGAACATATAATTGGTGGATTCGAATAACATACAATTGTTGGTCCATTCGAAGAACACACAATTGGTGGGAAAAATATTGTCTTGTCTTTTGATGAGTTTGGTCGAAGGCTACTGAACAAAGTCCTATATTCTACCAAGCCCAAGTTTGTTGTACTATCCACATAACAGCCTAAAACCATGTCAAAAACAGTCTGTTGTACTGCTATGAAACAGCCTTGTACCAAGCTGCCACAACAATCCAAAACTGATGCAAAATAGTCCCGCTATGATGCCTCTAAACCTGTCCCATATTTGCACCAAACTAGCATATAAGAGCTGGACCTCGAAAGCTATGAAAAGAACATACCCAAACTGTTCAAATTTCATTTGGTCCCCCCCCCCAAAACCCCAGCAAGACTCTTCTATAAATAAGTGTTTCACAACACACAAAGGAGGGGATTTTGGGACAAGAAAAAAAGGAGAAGAAGATTTTTACCCCAAAATTTTCCCTCCCATTTTACTTAATATATGCTCATTAAGACCCTCAACTTGCTCAAGGATGCTCAAGAGTTGACCAGACAAACTCTCTCCTAAGACAAGGAACCTCCAATTAGGATTTCCATTTTCATCAAGAAGGGTGAGCTCCAAAGGCCTCATATGCTCTCCATAGTCCTAATATGTCCTCAAGACCCTCCATGTAAAATTTCAATCTTTGCACAAAGATTTTGCTCAGTCAACTGCTCAAATGCTTGAGAATCGACTGTATTAGGTCAAAAGTCAATTGTGGCCCACATACAGTCAAACTTCAAGATTTTTGGTCAACATCAAGATTTTGAAGTGATATTCATAATTTTATCAAGGGTTGATCATGATTCCTAAAGGAATGATCCTAATTCATCAAAACTCAAAAGTTGCTAAATTAGGGTTTCTTAGGAAAAGTCAACCAAACTTTGACCAAGCATAACTTTCTCATACTTTACCAGAAATTTCTCATCCAAGGCTTATTTTTAAGGTAATTAAATTTCCTACAACTCATCTTCAGCCCTCAAGTTCAAAAAATGCACTCATAAAAATATATGGATTTCTACATTATAGGTCCTTTTGAAAAGTCAACAAAAACACCTTTTGGGTCAAAGCTTCTTACATGAACATGGAAGACTTAATTGATATGAGAACAAAAGGGTTGTTTAGGTTACATCCTAAGATTTTTAGAAAGCCCAAGAACACCTCTCTAGGGTTAAAATTGGAAGAGTTATGCATTGTCAAAGTTGACCAGTTATGGAAAATTGCCAAAAGTCAAATGTGCTCAAAAATGCATTTTTTTGCCAAAAGGGCCTAGCATTTTAGGGTTGTATCTTGTTAAGGACATGGTCCACAATCCAAATCAGCATCCATATCTTATTTTCTCTATTTATTTATTTATTTTATTTTGATTTTTATTTATTAAAAATCACATTAAATCAAATAAATAACAAAAAATATCAAAGATTGTTTTGATGATCTGATTTTGATGGAAATCAAATCTAATTATGATGGCCAAATCAGATCAAAACGAATCAAGGTAATTGGAGGCAAAAATAGCATGATTTGGATGGTTATGGAAAGATATCATATGGCAAGAAAATCTCATTCAATCTCCATAATTCCAAAGGATCCAGGTTGTTTTTGTTACCCTAATGCATCATACTACATATAATAAACAAAAACAAGGCAAGAGGACAAGGGTTGCAGCCGTGAGAAGAGAGAAAGAAAATTCAAAAATTGGACAAAAAAGTGTTGAATCGTTTTCTCATATAGAGGGTGATTCAGGCCATTCCAAAGCTTCCAATCGCTTCCTGGACATCTCTTGGAGCTAACACAATTCATTGCAAGCATTCCCAAGCCCAGAATCGTCCCCTAGGCTTCATATGGTTTGCATCTTTTCTCAAAATCGATTACGATAATTCTTGCATCTTAGGCATGTTTGAATGATATATTTGTGATTGTTAACATATTTGCAACATGTTGGGATAATTTAATTGATGTTTTGATGCGTATACTGATGGTTGCCATGGTTAGGGTTTAAGAATCCATTTTGGGGCTTCTCTGCACGGGTAAAATTAGGCCAAGAAATTGATGCCATGATGCTCGTGAGATCAAGACGAGTTGATTGGCGTATTTAGAATTAATTTATCATGCGTGGTATGGATTTTTGAAGTTTGCAGGTTTATGGCTATGGAGCTTTGTCCGTAGGTATAGATCTGATACCTAAGATGACGAACAGGGAAGAAGATGATGAGTTGTCACCCTCCCACTGGGCCATTTGAATAACAACTAAGCAGCGTAGCACAGATGGCATGGCAAGCGTGGAATGAGTGGGAGGACCCGGGTTCGATCCCAGGTCCCAGCATTTTCTTTACTTTCTCAACATGTAATTGCAGATCCCATGCGTACCAAAGCCTGATGTCCATCATGCGCCTCATTGATCCAGCCACTGGATCGTTGCCAACGCAGATCCCATGTTCAATCCAAGGAGAGACCATGGTGCACCTTTCAAGCATGCCAACACAGGATCTGGCACAGGATTAGGCTCAGTGCGCATTGGGCCTAACAAAAATCAGAAACACCCCCCTGGGTGCTTATGCAGGCCCAAATTCTTACTCTTTTTATTTTACTTCTTTTTCTTATTATTTATTAATTATGTTTTTTTAATAACACCAAAAAAAATCATATTTTTTATTTAGTCAAAAAATCATAAAAACATCACAAATTTGTTTTCATAAAAATTTTATTAATTAATTAGTTTAATTAAATTAGGCTAATTTAATTATTTTTTGTTCTAATTTAAAATAATTAGAATTAGGGTTTAATTACTTAACCTAATTTTTCCTCAAAAACAACATAAATATTTTCTCAAATTATATTTTTAGGTCGTCTAATTATTTCTCGCATTTAATTTTCCGCGCGCTTTTAATTTTCCTTTTTTTATTATTATTTGTAACTGCTCCGAGTTTGTAATAGATTTAAATAGGGTTTTAATTCCGCATTTTATTTTCAATCAAAATAATTATGTATCTGCCCAAAGCCATGTAATAATTAGGACTCTAATTTCTCGCACTTTAATTTCCGCAAAACTATAAACTGCTTAGATGTATGTATAGGATTGTATGGAAAGACAAACTGAAATTAAAATAGTAGAAAACCCTAACTGTGCAAAGATAATTAATTGAAAAAAATAAACTTCCACATGTTCGCTCCTAGGGTTTACTCCACTATGGTTGCCTTTGGTAAACTGTCATAAAGTATAAGGAATGTTAGTGGTCGTCCTCTAGTCTCAAAAGATCTAAAATGACCCAATCGGATGTTGCCTCGGAAAAAGATCTTTAAGGCTTTAGGATGATTACTAAAATTTCCTAACATTGTTTTGTGATTATATTTGTCCCTTCAAACGTCCCTTAAAACTCCAATGACGGTGCTATCTATTCCTTGATAATAGGATAGCGTTGTCTAAAGGAAAACAAACAGACTTTTTCGAGTAGGTAGATTATTTCCTAGGTGCTTGCTCAAACAAAACTTTTTACACAAATACTTTTCAAACAATTTTCAAAACAACTTCGTCACACTCTTGAGGACTGATACAAGGGTTATCACGAAGTAAAACTTTTTCAAAACAAGCACGCACAAGCAATTTTAAAAATGAGCAAAGTACCTAAGAGCCCGTGGAAAACCACGGATAGAAAGGATGCTAACACCTTCCCTTTCTATAATCTACCCCCGTACTCAGAAACATTCTCGAAAAAAGTTTTTTCTGTTCTTTTTCCTTTTTCCTTAGTTGGATGAAATAAAAGTCAGTGGCGACTCTTGCTTACTACAACATTTGCAAATACAAAACGCAGACCAGTATTAACAATCGGTTCTGCCACCGTATCACAGAAGAAAAAAGAGAGAGAAGAGAATATTAAGGCTGAAACCTTAGAACACTCTTAAATCTAGAACAAAAAAAAACACAACACCTCTGTTTCGAACCCAGAACCAAAAAACACAACCCCTATGTTTCTTTTCTTTCGAATTCAAGAACCTTCAAGGAAGCAACTCAAGTTTGAATCACATTCCAGCTTCAAGGTAAGTCTTCTTGACTTTAAACCCTTCGTTGCAAGCATCATTGATGATTCATCTTCAAATATGACATATAATAACCATTGCATTCGAAGCTAACCTTTTGTTTGTCTTCTTTTATTGTCAATCATATATTAAGAACTAACCTGTATAGACCATAAAATAATGTTGGAGTGAAATATTTACAGCATGCTTCGACATAAAGCTTTAGGCTTCAATCCATACTACTTTACAGACACAAATAGAAGAAAAAAGGGGTATTGAATCAAAGGGTGCATGCTTCGAACATGCTTCATGAATCGAAAGATTCGTTTTTTTTTATGTGAATCGAAGGGTGCATACTTCGAACACACCAGCGTGAATCAAAATATTTGTTATTTTTCTCTCTCTCCTGCACTATTTTTGTTTTTATATTTTCTTACATTATTCAATTCAATATAGTTGTAATAGATAACTAGGATTTAAATTTCTTGCAATCCCCATTTGTACATTTGTATCCCCCAAATATTATAATAGCATAGGACTTTACATTTCCGCAATTTACCGCTTTAATATAAATTGTTAGTAATTAGGGTGTGTATGGCAAGATAAAATCAACCGTTAGAAAACTCTAATTTCAAAGACAAAAATGCATGCAATCAAACAGACAATTCACACGTGCACCTCTAGGGTAATCTCAGTTATTGCCTCGAAAAATAGTCATGTCCCTCGAATATGGGCATTTTAGCAAAGACCCTCGATAAAAAATATCGTAGTCCCTCGATGTTCCTTGATGTTGCCTCCGGTAAACGATCTAGTCCCTTACAAAAATTGCTAAAACGTCTCATAAGTTGCCTTCTATGACTATACGATGACTCACGTCTGTCCCTTCACATCCAACGATCGGGCTTCTTACCAAAACAATGGTAAGATAGCAACATCTAAAGGAGGAGGAAAAGAACAAAGACCTTTTGAGTAGGTAGGACGCTCGTAGTTGCTTGCTCACAAACTAAAACCATTTCCACACTTACACTTTCAAAACATCTTCGAAAACAAACATCTCTTTGAACTATTTTCAAAACCAACACTTTGTATGCATTCTTATAGAGACAAGAATCATTACAAAGTTAGCCGCAAAAAAGGCATTTTGCAAAATATTTTCAAACTTACATCCATCATAAAACACCTTTTCAAACAAAGCATTTTTCAAAGTGATCTAGCAAGCAACTAAGATCCCGTAGATAACTACGGATGAAAAGGGTGCTAACACCTTCCCTTTTCATAACCTACCCCCCGAACTCAAGAAAATATCTCAAAGGTCTTTCCTGTTCTTTTCACCCTTTCCTTTATTGGATAAAATAAAATTCGGTGGCGACTCTTGCTATCCGTAATAATTGCAATCAAACACAAAACACCCAAGTCAGTTCTCCCACCGTATTACACCTCCTAATTATAATGGAAAATAGTCATATTTATAGACTTAGAATTAGGTTTTAAAAACTTAAAAAGTAAGTGACCTAAAACACTCAAAAGCCCAAAGTATGGTCTCTAAAAAAGGAAAAAAATTAGTAACAAAAATAGAAAAAGAAAATGTTTAAAAGTACAACACAAGAGATTCGAATCCATAACCTCGTACTTGCAAGCTTCATTCCTTACCAACTGTGCTATGTTACTCATTTGAAATTATAAAAAAAAACAATTGAAAGTATACGAAAGCGAACAAGTATTTGCTATTTAAAATACAAATGATTTGAAATAAACTATTATAAATTTTTAAATGAGCGAAATAAATTATTGTTAAAATGTTAGTAAAATCGAACCAAAGAATATTATAAAAACCAATGTTGAAAATGTTTTACTATAGAAATAAAGGGCGGACAAATTTAGGGTATAACAACAACCACCATGGGCGGAAATTTAAAGTACGACCACTAAGGCCGCAATTGTACAAACTTTACAAAAAGGGAGGCCCTTAGCCCCCTATTCAACAAAATAACTTTGTGGCCACGAGGACCACAGTTGTTCGAAAATTACATAAACGGGAAAAAGCCTGGAAAATAAGATTACAACATTATGGCACGTAGGTCAGAGCAGAATAAAACACAACTATCAATCATCTACCGGAGACACCTCCTTTGGAACGGGAGACTGAGACATCTCTCCCACGGGCTGACCAATAAAATCTTTGAGATACTCAGGGACCAAAATATTTCCAGCGCCATATAGTAGTTGACCCCCGTCCTAGAAGTGTTAAGCTCGATGCCAGGGTGAAAAACTTGGAGTTGCTTCATCGCATTTTCAAAGCTCCCCTCAGAAGTAGCCTGGATGTCGTCCATCATAAGTTGAAGATGGCCAATCAGCTCGGCCCGAGTCTTCAGGTTCTTTGCCTCTTCAGTCTCATCTTCGACGGACGTGGCTTTAGCAGTCAGAGTCGCCACCTTTTCCTCTAAGGCCTTCTTCTCAAGTAGCCACGCCTTACGCCCTTCCGACAATGTTCTTAGGTTCTCCTCGGCCAGCTTATAAGCATTTTCCCCATTGGTGTTCCCCTTCTCGACCTCAGTCAATTTGGTCTACAACTTTCTCAGCTCGACCTCTTCATAATAGCCCCCCTCGATGTTAGCAACGACCATCTTCAGTATCCTCATTAGACCCCTGGAATCCTGCGCCAACGCCGCCCTTTATCTGGGTGATCCAGTCCCTCAAGGTGAAGTGATTCTTCCTGAAGGAGTTGCAAAGTGAAGCCCTCGAAGAAGGCCCTTTCTAATCAACAAGGAGGCAGGTCGTATTTCCCTTTCCCCTTCTCACCTGTCAGGTCGATACTTCCCTCAGTATGTGGCCTCTTCGCCTTTGAGGACACTTGAAGGGGGGAAAGAGTACCACCAGTTGGGCCCAATGATGAATTGCTCGGTCCGGTCAATGGAGCCGTTTGTGCATCACCCTTAGAGTCCTTCAGCGTTTTCTTTGCCTTCGAAGCAAGATTCTTAGCCATGCGCTCTTGAGTGGAATTCATACTATCTGCAAAATAAATAATAAATCAAAGTTAGCAAACGAGAACATAATTTTCGAGCATATAAAATTAATCAAAATGCAAAGCAAATACCATAATACACAATAGGTTCCTCGCTCTCGAGGAGCTCCTTGACACTTATCAGTCTCCGCTCGTATACAATCTCCCCATTGTTATATTTAATCAACTTCCCTCCTTGGCTCGCATGCTGAACACAAGGGATCCCCACGAAGAAAGCTTCCAAACGGTTGAAGATGGTATAATCCTTGTCGCCGAGCTTCCCCTCCTTCCACATATAGGTAGTGAGCTTCATGTCATAATTCTTCTTGCTCCACTGGAAAGGAAACTTGTGAACCAACTTGTTCTGATGCTCCCCTTGATCGTTTAGGATAGGAGCCCATTCCTCGTCATACGCGGGGGTGAGCCAGAAAACGTTCAACATGGACCCTATAAGGGATTATATGATGATAGTTTATGGTAGAGTTATGTTATATAATTGTATAATCATCTTTGTGTGAATTTGGTGTGTATGTGAAGATTGATGATGATGAATTTGTGTGAAAAACATTTGATTTTGATGATATAAATTGACCCTAATTATGATTATGAATTATACATGTTTGGTAGAACAATTGTTTTTGTTTCATGTTGAAAATTGGTGACTTTGGATGTTTTGGTAAAGGAAATTGCAACCTACAAGTTACAGAATTTTTGGAAAAACTCGCAGAGTAACCGGTTACCGCGTGAAAAATCTATCTTTTGAGAAAAATTTATGAGGAGGTAATCGGTTACCACTAGAGGGTAACCGGATACCAAATTTCTTGGAAGAATGGGTGTTTTTGTGGGGAAAAAACAATAACCGGTTACCATTAGAGGTCAACCGGTTACTGTGAGGAATTTTGAAAATATTGAGTTACTGTTTTTATAGTAGAGGGTAACTGGTTACCACTGAGACAAGATGGCTTTTTTTAAAATCTTTGAAAATTCATAACTTTTTACTCGGGTGTCTGTTTGACGCGCCGTTCGAACCTACAGAAAGCTAAAAATATTTTTTACTCAATAAAAAATAATTTGAAAAGAGTATGAGATGATTTTATGGATTCTTGTTTTATTCCGATGTTTTTCTTGTAATTGCGAAGTTGTGAATATGATGATGAAATTGAAGAAATTTCATGATGTAGTGATGTTGCAACGATGTACGAACAGTGATGTATGATTAGTGATCTATGTTGGATTATTTTTAGATGTGTATCGTGCCATTGCATAAGTTGTTATGACATATTAGTGTTGCATGCATATTCATAAACGACGATGTGGCCTCAAGGGCAAGTGACGATGTAGCCTTAATGGCAAGTGACGGTGTAGCCTAAATGATAAAGAGACATTGTTATGGTACCACATACATATAGTTAGTGAAGTTGGTATCATTTCATTCATGATGTTGGTGAATAAGATGTGATTTATTTGATTGTTGGGTGTGATTGTTGAAACTATATTGTGTATTGGTGTTGATGCATGAAGTATGAATATTATGATTATGTATGTCATACTTTACCTGTTCATTATCATATACTTGTTTATATTGTTATGATATTTCACTCCTTTTGTTTGAATGTTGCCTCCACATGGGCAACGCGCAGGTAACAAGGATTAGAGTTGGTCTAGATATGGAGTTATGTCTCGTATTGTGTAGATTGAGTCGGGTCCTGCTCTAATACGTAACATTGAGGTTGAATGCTTGTTTGTTTATTCAGTGGTTGATTGTTTCTTTTATAAAATTGTCAGAGTATTCTAAACTCTTTTTTACTTGAGGAGACGTTGTTTATGAATTGTTAGGTTGTTGACCAGTTATCTTTTGGATTGTTTCTGTTGCATTAATAAAGAAGAAGTTGAAAATCATATTTTGAAGATGTTGTCAGTTCACCCTAATTAAGCGTGTTATGTATCCAACTGTTAAATGTTGAGCAATTTGTATGATGATGAATGATTGTGACATCCTATTTGATGATTTAAATTTTAATTTACTCTGATTTTATTAAATTATCGATGGGGAAAATAGGGTGTTACGGGAGTCCGAAGTGGAAAAAATGTTTCTGAAAAACCATATATCTTGAGTCGATACACACCCTCTCATATACACTTGCTATAAGATGATCCATTTCAGGGAAGCTCGTCCACTTCTCAACTGGTGCGTGAACGCTAACACTTAAAATAAGAGCATTGTGAACTTTATTGAATGCTTTCTTAGTCACATATAGTCGTTTATAAATTTCACTATACACCGTCAACCCCGAAAAAAGTGTTTGAAGCACAAGAGTGTGATTCTCCTCTCCTTTACGAAGTAAACCAGACACGTCATGAAATCCGCAATTACCATCACTCCCCACATCCATGATTCTTTCAATGTGTTTGTGCATAAAAAGCGACATCTCATCAATGTAGATTATCGATGGTTTTTAATCGGAGGTGTTTATGGTTATTTTTTAATAGGCGGTGTACGAGGTGGTTTGGAAATGTGAGCTCACTTATTAACACTTGTTTTGGATTTTGGGGTTTGGAAAATTCGAGAATAGTGAATCAACAACTTCATGGTAAGAAGGAGTTTGCTTTGTTGAATTGTCACCTTGTGTACTTTTCATCTTTTTAGACGCACCTTTGGTTTTTCGAATATCATATTCACAGCATTCAACAAACAAGATCCTGAAGTGTACCACATTCTCAATATACAACTCTTCCGTGGTAGAATTTAGAATATTCGTCCATACAATCATTATCTTCTCCACCACAACACCGAATTTGATCATATTTCCGTCTTCACCCTTTTTTCTTTGGTGTCGACTACGAATTTGAGCCAAGATCTCACATTTTTTGCTATATAATAGCGACAAAGTAATACGGTTGATGTAGGAAACACACTACCAACCGCATTCATAAGGGAGTTATCTCGGCCGATAACAGTGGCATTAGGAATACTCTGTGGATACTTCAACAAAGTCTTGCATATACTCAATGCCCATGTGACGTTGTCTTCTTTCTCACATTCCAAAAAACCAAATCCAACCAAAAAATGTATTATCCGTAGAGGTGACACCAACAATTTCTAGAAGCGAAAGCTTATACTTATTGGTCTTGCACGTCGAATCAATCATAAGGACGGTTGAAAATGTTTTGAGCAACTTGATACTTTCTGAATGAGTTCAAAATATGTCATGAATACTGATGTTGTCCTCACAAACTCTGTACTTGGAAACGTAGTGGTTATCTTCCAAAAGTTTTAAAAGATGTTACATTTCAAACCTCAGACCTCTTTGTGAAATGTGTTGTTTATAACGATAATTGTAAATTGACTTGATATTTGAAACATTTTTTGGTCTTTTCTGTTTTAAACCGGCAAGTATGTTTCTTGACGCAACTTTGATTAATGATAATTCTAAAATAGATTTCTTCTCTTTCGTCTTAAGCCGGCATACAATTGAATGCCCTTGTAGCGTGGTGTCCAACGCATAATTATGCATACCAAAAATGACACTAAACCGCCACGAATCACCCACCCTACAAGAACCACACAATTTAAACGGACATTCACATTTCCTCGATCACGTGTCGTCATGTTTTAACTTGCGAAGTTTTGAAACATATTTCTCACTTCTCTCGCATGTCATCACAACAAATGGTTGTCTTCTACTAGTATCATTGTCGGACCTTCCAATCACAACACTAAACCCAAGTTTGTTGGCTTTTATTCGATCTCATTCAAGCATATGTTGACGAGAGGTGAAACTTTTACCATTTGTAAATTGTTGTCCAACATCTATCACAACATCAATCGTTTTATCAACGTCTTTCATCTCATTCAGCTTAGCATCTTCATTGACCTTGTCCGGAACCTTTACGACAGTTTTGGAAATATTGTCAGAGTGCATCATACCTAACACGGGCAAAAAAAACATAAATTATGTTAAAACAATTTTCTGTTTCTGTAACAAACATGTTTTCGGATATGCACATCCGAGTTATGATAGGTGAAATTCGGATATGCATATCTGAAGTGACATTATTTTTTTCATCCACAAACCAGCATCAATGCAAGGAATGTGAGATGAAATGAGAAAAATTTACCTCAAATTGCAGTTTTCTATGTTATCTTTGATATGCTCAAACACTTGAAACTTGGTTTGGAGACGAAAAATTGTTTGAGAATGGTTGAAGTTTTGTTGAAGATTTTGGTTATGGGGAAAAAGAAAATGAATGAAATAGTTGGAAGGGGTGACCATACAACAATCTAATATGACAATGGTAGTTTTAAATATGCATATCCGAAACTACCTCTAAAATTTTAAATTCAACATTTAGGTATTAAAACGTAGAAAAATAGTATCTTCAGATGTGCATGTCTAAAACATGTTGAAAGATGTGTTTGGATATACACATTTGAAGAGTATTTTTAAGTTTTCAAAGAGTTAACTCAACATATTTTTTTCATGCTCACATGTCTAAAGTGTTTTTGGACTCATGCTTTACTCGATGCTAGTTATCACATCAATAAGATGACCAACACCATTCCTGGGGACATTCTTATGACAACACTATTTTTATGAATTACCCTGAGATGACCATCACATTCCTCCAAAATCTCACAATGATCATCATGATTCTCTGCATACATCCAACTCACATGTGCCTCCTATTATACACACCTTGCCCTTATCAACTTCAAGAGACTTGTCAAATTGCTCCTGTCAGAACCAGAAAATCAAACAGACTCACAAGGCCTCCAAGATATTTGCAGAACTTCAAATGCAACTTCACACATAACTTTGGTACTATTGTTCCTTTATACTCTATTTTTTGTCCTCTCTTATGATAGATTCTATGTTTCTCATTTCTTCAAATGAAAGCCTCATGTGATTCTGACTAGGCTACATTCCCCGACACAAGAAGATTTGTGTCTGTTTCTACATATTCCTTGACAACTTACTAATTTCATGGAAATCTAAAAACAATCGACAGTTTCTAGAAGTTCATTTGAGGCAGAGTATAGAATGGCCTCCACTGTAAATGAAATGCAAAATATAAGAGTATAGTTGTCTTACCTCCTTCAAGATGTCAAATTACAACATTTGGACTCATCTCTGTTGTACTTTGACAGCCAATATGCTAGACATATTGTTGCCAACTCATTTCAAGAGAGAACGAACACATAGGACTAGACTGCCACTTGGTCAAAGAAAAATTGTGGCAGCAGCTATTTCATCTTTTACATATCTCTTCACCACAACAACTAGTTGATATTTTTGCAGTTTGTGTCCAAGCTTGGCCTGCATCTACATTCCAACTTAGGGGGGGTGTCGTTAGAGTTAATTGTTAATTAAGTTTGTTAACTAAATTCCATCTTTTTAGGAAAATTTGTTAGGCTGTTATCTACTAGTTAACTTGTACACTTTCAAATTCAATTCAGAAATATACAATGAGTTTACTAGTTAATTCAGAAATAACAATTCAGAAGTTTACAATGAATTTACTAGTTAAGTCAGAAATAACATTTGATTCTAAACAAATATTAATTCTTCGTAAAATGTGATTGCAACCCAATCTTGTTCAGATATAGTTTAGGAAACTAGAGGTGGCCAAAATTTCCCCAAAATATGCTGGATTTCTAATTTTTATTTTTAAAACAATCATTTTAATTTCAGTACACTACTATATGGTTTCCCTGATGTCAAATCATATTCCAACAACTCATACATATTGTTTTTATGATCCAGTACCTTAAATAAAACACATTTCACTATTTTACTATTCCATTATAGATTATCTGATAGAGCACACACTAAGGAAAAAGGTAAATCCGTTATTTGGAGGATTTATCAAAGGAGAAATTAAATAAATAAGTAATATAATATTAGTGTGTTAATTTAAATTTAAATAGTTAGTTATTGAGTGATGCTGTGGATTGTATTTAAATTATTGTTTATTGTTTTTTTATATTATGTTGAAGTTTACTTGGAAATTACTATGTCAGAAGTTATCTTCTCAGAGAGCAAACTGCTCTTGTAGTTTTGCATATTGTATTTCCTTTGTTTAATCAATGAAAAATCGCAAGTTCAAGTTCTTTGCAATTTCCCTTTCTCTATAATTGTTCTAGTGGGTACTGTTAATCCTATCATTATCTGCCATGTAAACATGCTCCAATAGAGGGGGGGGGGGGGGGGGGGGGGGGGGGGGGGATCTGAAAAAGCATCTTAACTCATGAAACTTATTTAGAATACCATGGCTGGAGATGCTTAGCACTACTATTTTGCCAAAACAATTCAAGCAACAATTCTATTAGTGGTTTCTTCAATCAACAGATAAGTCTGATGCACTTATCTAAACAAATATCTCATTGTGCAGAGAAAATTTTCTCAAAAATATCTTTTTAAGTACTAATCACTTGTGTTTTGTACAGAAAAAGGCTGAAAGATAAATGGATGACAGCGGAACACTATATTACAAGTTCTAAATAGATGGCCATTTGGTAACTGGTGAATTTCTTCTATCAGTCAATACAACATATACATAACAGTAACCCGAGGAGCAGGAAGTATGACCAGAGAAAATAACTTGAGTTACAAATCAATAACAATTTTTTGTAATTGGCCAATTACTCCTTAAAATTGGAATATAGGCTTTTTTTCACCTCCCTCTCTCCCATGAGTTCAATAATTACAAACCAAACTTTTTTGGTCTCAAGAATGTGGACGAACCCTTTTTCAAACCTGGCATGGATATTTGCTGCTGATTCTTGGCCATTTTTTCTTTCTCCTTCTGTTTATTTTCCCTCTCGAACTCTGCTTGCTCCTTCTTTAAATTCTCCATTTCCTCTTCCATGTCAGTTTTCTCTTGCTTCTGTTTCTTTTTATGTTCTAGTAGTGATGTATCAGACTCTTTCACAGAGAAAAACATGGGACCTAACTCAGCGAGCCAATGGGGCTCCACCGCTGTGGCACACTGCATGTACTCCTTTGTCGTCAGAATTAACTCGTGATAAACTACATAATCAGGAGTGCAACCCATGCCATAGAGAGCACTACTGGGATGAAGATGACAGGGCATCCCATTCCGAGAGTTAACATACTCCCCAACACCCTTTAATCTTGCTGAATTGTGGAAGTACGCAGAACAAATTGCTTTTCTGACAACATCTGTATCGGGAAAGCATGTGGTTAAAGGAATTTTGAGAGTCTTGAGAATATCAAGCAGCTGGGATCTCACCTCTCTAGCCTTTCTGAGACCTTTAACATGCAAAAAATGGTCGTTGCACCAATCCCCTCTGTAATCATGTTGTTTCCATTGCTGATAAACGTTGTAAAGCGTTAGATGGTCAGACTCAGGCACAAAAAATCTTTCACGTGCAGCATCACTCTCCTCCGCTCGGTCCTTTGGCCTAAAGAAAACCGACGGTACCGAAAGCATTGAAACAATAGTAAGAACCTCCTCGAGACACCCCAACTGGTCACCCATCAAAAGCATCTTAGCAAGTGGAGGATCTAATGGAAATTCAACCATTTTCCAGCCAAGTTCAGTCAATCCCCCCACATTGTTAAGGGCACCCAACACCCACAACTGGTACATAGAATTGAGAATATTATCCTGCGGAGGTGGATCCATGAAATCAAAGTCGAGTAAATTTTCAACTTTAAGAGACTTCAGCAACAAAACCACATTGCCAAGGTTTGTTCTCTGAATCTCTGGAACTGGACTGGCCAACATTTCATTTAGGTAAGCACTCTCTGTATACAATCGATAGCAGGTACCAGGGCCAGTTCGACCAGCTCGGCCAGCACGCTGGTCAGCAGCAGCACGGCTAACAGGGAAGACTTGGAGAGCATCCATACCCATCCTAGGGTTGTACACCTTCATTTTACCATAGCCTGTGTCTATGACAAAGAAGATACCATCCACAGTCAGTGATGTCTCAGCAATGTTAGTGGCCACAATGCATTTGCGGGCACCATCTTCAGCTTTCTGAAATATCTTTGCTTGCAAATCAGCCGGAAGTTGTGAATATATAGGAAGAATCAAAAGTTTAGGGACTTCTTTGTTTGAAGATGATATCATCTGCTCCATTCTTTCAGCAAGGGCATAGCAAGCTGCCTCAATCTCGTCTTGGCCAGTCATGAAGATAAGGATGTCACCTGGAGGGCTGGTTATGTGAATAGTCATAGCTTGCTTCACTGCAGCTTCAACATAATCTTCACATGGAGTTTTGCTCCATAATATATTGACAGGAAATGTTCTCCCAGGAATATGAAAAATCGGAACACTGCAAGGATGCCACGATTAGATTAAACCAAACTAAAGTGTTTATTAAAAACCAGAGAGAATGCTAGATGAAGAATTAACATTACCTTCCAAAGAAATTTGAGAATTTCTGTGCATTCAGAGTTGCTGATGTAACAATCAGCTTGAAATCACGGCGTTGGGCTACAACTTTCTTCAATATTCCAAAAAGGACATCTGTGCTTAATGACCTTTCATGGGCTTCGTCCATCACAATAACCCTGAAACAATTTCAAACAGAAGGATTACCAACATTGTCTTTATCTCAAACAAACAAGATCTGGAGAGGGGACATATGTCAATACCGTACCTATACTTATCTAAATCAGAGTCTTTAAGTGTTTCACGTAGAAGTACCCCGTCTGTCATGTACTGTAAAATTTAACCACTAAAGTTTAGAGCAAAGCACCAGAAAGTTTATAATTAACGTAACCACACAATTACACATGTCAGCCTCATGAATACTAAGTCTAAGGATGAAAAGAAATCATGAAATAAAACTTTTAACAAAGCCTAATGATTAATCTTGATTTTATACAAGGTTGGCTCAGTGGCTGGGGTGGAGGAGTTGAGTGAAAAGGAGGTTGAGCCTTGAGGGTTTTTTTCTCACCCACAAGTACAATATAACTAACATATACCAAGTAACATTTGTCAATCTCAAAAATATAAATAGGTGTTAACCTTTATTATGGTATTTGGTCCAGTCACATCCTCAAAACGTATAGCATAGCCAATTTTATCACCTAACTCTGTGTCCATCTCCTCGCTAACTCTCTTGGCAACACTCATAGCTGCCACACGCCTTGGTTGAGTGCAACCTACTATACCACCTATAGTATAGCCATCCTCATGCAGATACTGTTCAGAAACACCAAATGTCAAGTTCCATTTTGATGAACATGGTTACCTATTTCTAACAAATAACATGTGATTTTAATATGTTTTTTTTCCTTTCTTGATTGAATAACATAGTTTAATAATATAAAAAAGGAAATGATAACAACCTGTGTCAATTGGGTTGTCTTTCCTGAACCAGTTTCCCCAACTACAACGATTACCTGATTTTCACGAATCACCTACACATCATAAATAAATCGTTGCTATAACTCAATGAGAAAAATATGTTTAAATTAGAAAATCAAAGTGGAAAGAATATTATTGAAGATATGAGAATGCTAAATATAGACATTGTGAAAAGAAATAAGAAACCAAAACAAGCAGTTAAAAATGTGAAATTACATCATTCCAGTGTATGATGAAATAAGGAAAGGGGACTTGGGTCTTGTATATGATTAAAAAAATACAAATGTGGTCATCTAACTGCATAGGACCTGATGACTAGGACCCAAAAAAAACAGAATGGACATGTCCAACGCATATTTGATATCGTAGTCTTAACATTTAGACTGTTTGTTGTGATGTTTTGTAATAAAAAAATCTTGATTGAAAAAAAGCAATCCTAAAAACAATCACCTAAGGTAATACAGAAAAACCAACCTGTAATAACTCTTCTCGCACTGAAAAAATAGGCAGATACTGCCTTTGCTCTGAAAGACTTTTTGACTTAGCAAAGTCACTCACAGCTTCTCCCTTTTTCATGTGTTGTGAAAACTTAGCTTCCTCCTTAAAATCAATTTCACCATCTTCACCCACTACAGCAGTGTCGGCATCAATCTTGCGTTTGGAAATAAATCAAATAAGACTATATCTTTAAACCATGAAGAGAGTAAAAGCGAATATCAAAGTTATTCCAGAAGAATACCTGTTCTGCTGTTTTTTCAACGCCTAAGATATCACCAAGTTTTGAGCCAGCAAGTTCCCAAAAGCGTTGGCGAGACTTATTTGAACTCTGTTTCTCATGGATTTCTCTTACCAGAGTAGATCCTTTACGAGAAATTATAGCCATGTCTGATGTTGGATCTTTTATTGGCATAATTGGCTCTGCCTGCTTAGTAAAAACAACTCTACCATCGAGAAAAGGAGGCTTAGTATCTGTGAACCAACAGAAAAGATATTCAGCCAAAAAGATCGATAATTCTAAGTTCAATTGTCAAAGTTGGTAAGATCAATAATTACCGTGCACAAGAAGAATGACTTTGCGTTCATCCTCGTCATCAAACTCAGTCTGAACCTCTGTACCTCTAACAGCACCCGATCTCAGCAGTTGCCGATCTTCCCATTGAGCATTATCAGCTGTAAGCTGAGATAATTTCTTGCTTTGAGATAGAGACATCTTTGTCCCGTCTCTTCGGATCTGTGCCAATAGATTGAACACTTTGTCACAGTTCAATATTACATTATATTGACTCTCCTTAAGGTCAATAATTATCTTCAATTTCCCTATTTAACAACATTTTTTACAGAATACCAACTTAATAATAACAGGAGGAGGAAAGATAATTTAGTTTAAAATTTTAAATATATAATTGGTATCCTATAAGCAATCACTCTCCAAACACATGACAATCAAGCACATACAACGGAAAGATAACTTAATTTAAATATATAATTGATATCCTAGAAGTCACCAGTCTTTTTGCCAACTCGGCCTCTTTCTTCTGAAAGGAAGCCTCATCTCCAAGAAATAGTGATGAGTTGTCAGAATCAAACGTGCTGCCTTCTTCTCTATCATACCTTCATAATTCATAACAATAATCTTAATTATAATAAACAATACAATACCACATGTCAAATGTAGAAAAATGGGTACAAAAATATGTAAAAGAAAAATAACCTACAAAACTATATTACATACCAAGCTCGGTCTGCATCGCGTTCCATCTCTTCACGCATGCTTTCGGTTATCTCAGTGTATGAGTATTTTTCATCCAAGTCAGACTTGCCTGCTATTTCATCCTGAAGAATAAAATTATTAGTAGCTAGTTTTTTGTGATATGTTAAACATCGCTGTCATACTCTATCTATGATAAAAAAAAACATCAAATACACAGTAATGTTCAGACATTAGGTACAAAACTACCTTATATGCATGCGACCTTCGATTATATTCAGAAACAGAAGATTTGACTGAAGATCCAGAAGCACGTATTGGAAGAGGAGACGGAGAAACATGGTCCCAAGGAGAAGGTGTATCTGCAGTAAAATAAAATTATTTCTCAAAGATTATTTTACACGTATACAGTCTTGACATTTGAAACCAAATAAAATATTGGGAAACTGAAATAACATACATGAATTAGGAGTATGGCCCCCCAACCAAGGAGAAACTAGGCGTGCATCAGGTGAGGCGCCAACGAACATTGGAGATGGTGAGGGTTGATGACGTCTAGAGCTAGACACATTATCCCTCCGTGGAGTATCTTCCCATTCCCACCTGCCACTGTCCCAGTCAGATCTTCCTGCAATATAAATACATCCATCATTCTAACATATTCTTACTAGTCATAATGGCTAGTGCTTGGATTATTAACAAATTACAAAAACAGAACAATAACAATTACATACCTGAATAACTCCTCTCCCTCGTACGATCGTCACTGTCATATCTGGTTTTCTTTCTATGGTATCCAGAATGCCTCTCACTCCTGTGTTCTTCCCTTCGCTCACTCCTATGATAGTGACTCCTCTCACTCTCACTACCGTCCCTCCTATCGCTCCTCTCACTAAGGTCCCTCCTGTCACTTCTCTCACTCCGGTCCCTCCTGTCGCTCCTCTCACTATGGTCTCTCCTGTGTGAAGGTGAAGCTTCTTCGGTAAGAGAAGAATCTGTAAAGACAAAGTCATTTATTAATTCCTTTTCTTGAGAAACAAAACGAACACCGAAACTCCAGACATACACACAAAAAAGCAATATGGTTTGAGAACTCTAAATCGTCATTTCAGATACAATACATTAAGCATCGAAAGTTGGAGAAAATATTAAGCATATTAATCTAATCCCATTGACTGAACTCATACCCACCTCTTCATAAAAAAAATTATACTCATCAGTACGATTTGAATTTCAAATTCACGATATGCACTTTCAACAAAGTTGAAGTTTACTCTTCGAAACACCTTGATATTTCATCAATGTAGATAGTTATACATAAAGCCAAATGCCAATAACATATACACAAATGCTAGCAACACATACGCAAAAAGGAAATTAACTATATAACCAAAAGAATACCTGCACGGGTTGTTGTTGTTTCACTTGTTGTCTCACGGTATCTTCTACGAGAACGCCGTGAACCCGTATGTACACCTTCCTCAACAATAGAGGACTCGTCTTCATCGTCTGCAGCAGCTGCAATTGATGTGGTAATCTCTTTTGGCACCTTGAATGCCGCCTCACCTTGAGACTCCCCGCGTTTCGCAATGGCAAGGGTATCTAGTCCTTTAAATCATTCATTAAAACAAACAATGAAAGGCATCAGCATTAAGAACGTACAGCACAAAATCATATCCAAATTCCAATATGAGTAAAACATTGAATCATCTTTTAAAATCTAAAATTAACTACACAACAAAGCAAAACCTAATCGTGATTTTCTCTCGGGTGCGACATACACTACCCTTTCCTTCCCGGGAACAAAGAGTCCACCTCCGGTAGACTTTTCCGGCTCCATAATCATCGTAGTCTTGTCAATATCCACTACTTCAGCAACTTCGTTCTTCAAATCACAGACAGCAAAAATAAAATCAACAACTAAACCAAAATCCAAATGATGGAGAAAGAATGAAAATGTTAGTTACCTCCATGATAGTATGTAACTAAACTCAAATACAAACAGCAAAAGACCAGTCTCAGTGAAAATAGGGTTTCTCAATTCGAGCAATAGAAGCAATGGAATGAAACTAAACTCCGATAGGGTTTCACAGCGGCGATCGATGGACGAGAGGCGGCGAGAGAAAGTTTCGCGAAAGGGTTTCTCGGCGGCGATCGATGGATGAGAGAGAGAGTTAGAAAACGTTTATTATTTGTATCGAGGGCTATTATATCTTCTAAAGTCAAAATGCTGTTTAATTTAAGAGTGAAAAAAATTAGTTACATGTTTTATAATTCATCTTTAATTAAAATTGTAAACTGAATTTAAAATAATCTAAAATTTTATAAAATTAAATACTACTTTCTTTTTCTCAAAATAATTATCGCATTTTTAATGTAATTTTAATTTTTATCTTTTATTTATTTTCTTTAATTAATATTATTAATTTATTATTTTTCATTTTATATTTATCATATTCGAATACATCAATAATAAATACGAATAACTATGTAAAAATAATATTATCTCTTTTATTAATCATATTTTCTTAATTTATGTGAAATGAACAATTATTTTGGGACAGGGAGAATATTAAATAATGATTGGTTGTTCTTGTAAAAAAAATTATATTAAATTGATTTTTAAATTAAACTAAACCATATTTATAGATATATATTTTAATATTTATTTATTACTTTCTTTTGTATCATATATATTATATTAATTTATTATTAATTAAATTTAAAATTTTTAATATTATCTTTTAATTTAATGTAATTTTTAAGTTCAAAAACCCTTAAACATAATTTGTCGGATTTTTTTTAAATAATCTAGTTTTTCAATTTAAATACTATAATAATATTTTTTCTCCATTATTAATCAAAATACATATGTTTCAAATAAATAAAAATTGGTAATTAAGAGGTGGAGCCACTAGTAATGCCGCATGCACTAAAAAAACATAGAGCCACAAGCACAACCTCTAACACGTGTACTATCAATGTGTTAATAGGAGTGGTGCATGCACTATAGGTTAAAGAGGAGGCGCCACGTCCCATGGTGCCTATGTGTACTAGCTTTTTTTATAAATAGATCATTGTTTTTCATCATTCTTCATACATCTTCTCATTTTATTCTTAAGTTTTTCTTCAAAATTTAACATGATTATTAAAAAAGATGTTCATGTTTGTTATTCGATTCTCAAGTCTCCAATGAAGATTCGACTTTAGAGCACTTAGTGTTTCGAATATCTTTAGATGTGATTGACCTGTTGGTTAGATAGAGAGATTTAAGACGGTGAAAAAATAGAAGAATTGATAGGCTTGTTTCAGTGTTCAACATTGCGATTGAGAATAACAAACCACATCGTTTTTAGGAGTCAGTTAAAATTGACAGTGAAGTTTGTGTTATGATGTTTAGATCAAATGATATTATTTTGATGGGTGTAATCTTTTAGATATGTTATAGTGTTAAGTAATTTTATTTATTTTTTGTGTTATTGTTTCAGGCGTGTTTGTGTTTGTTTTGTTGTAACTGAAAGTTGTATTCAATATGAAGTTTCATGGTTACCGTTGATATTTGTAAATATATAATGTTAAGAATATTTATATGTAGAATAGTCTCACATCGATTATATAATGTAATTAGTTATAATCTCTCTCTATATATAATAAAGTCTCAGTAGTGCTTTCATAACACACAGTTTAACCTAAATGTATCTTAGTCTCTCCTAATTCAATATGGTATCTAGAGCCTTCTAAGAGGCAATTCTTCGTCGTGCTTTACCCGGTTGACTCATTGTCTTCCGGTGAGAAATTTTCTTCTGCAAACAGTATCATCATTCTGGTTTGCCTCACTTTTTTTTAAATTTCCAGCAACCTCCGCCAAGCACAGTCCACGAAAAAAAATTAGAGGACTATTGTTCACTACCGTTGTCCTCTGGGTATTGTGTACTTGTTAGAGGAAACCTTAAATCCTGGAAAAGTAAGAAACAAAATGTAGTTGCAAGATCAAGTGTCAAGGCAAAGTATAGGGCCATGGCAATGGCAATATGTGAACTCATTTGGTTAAAACAGTTGCTCAAAGAACTTAAAATTGAAGAAGTAAGACCAATGACACTTGTATGTGATAATCAAGTTGTATTGCACATTGCTTCGAATCCAGTCTTCCATGAGAGGACCAAACATATTGAGATAGATTGTCACTTTGTCAGAGAGAAGATCGAATATGGCGACATCATCACAAGCTTTGTCAACTCTAATGATCAATTGACAGATGTGTTTACAAAATCTCTGTGAAGCCCCAGAACTAATTATATATGTGGCAAGCTTTGTGCATTTGACTTATATGCTCTAGATTGAGGGGGAGTGTTGATATTTGTAAATATATAATGTTAAGAATATTTGTATGTAGAATAGTCCCACATCGATTATATAGTATAATTATTTGTAATCTCTCTATATATAATAAAGTCTCCGTAATGCTTTCATAACACATGGTTTAACCTAAATGTCTCTTAGTCTCTCCTAATTCAATAGTTACAAAAAATAAATTACATATTAAGAGTGTGTATAATAATTATGTTGTGGAGTTTGTTCTAAGATTGGGATAATGTTTATGTGTGTGTCCAAGCTGACGGCATATAGCACATAATCTTAACATTTTGTCAGTTGTATCCATTTTGATTCGAATATGCGTGTTGTTAGGGTGACCATTTTTCTTCCTTCACATATTTTCGTTGTGCTCAGACGGACAATACACATTTCTTAAAGATAAAGGCTCTTGCTCGTGGTCTACCGAGTCATTGTTCACCATATATTCAACTTGTGTCTTAGATTTTTCTTCTTCATCGCAATGACATTAACTTTTGTTTTATCGTCGTCGTAAGTTTGATCAAAAGATTGTGGATGATCAACAATTTTATACAACTGAGACTGTTGAGGTTGTTATAGTAAAATAGACAACTCAATATTGTTGAACCCGAAATATTCATGACTATGAACCATATTTTAAACATCTTCAGCATCTCGATCCTTTAGCTGAAAATATTTGACTTGATAGTTGTAAAAAAATGGATTTTTGTATATAATTTGTAACATTGGACCAGACTGCAACTTTGCCTTTATTCTTTCTTTGAAATGTGAGAATTTTTTCTCTTATTTATTGCATATCGGGTAATATCGGTATTTTAAAAGTTAAACTCGGATATTTCACAGTCAAATGTCTCACCATTGATGTGAGTATTGATAATGTATTTTGGTGCATAAGCCATTTTTTGTGTGTATTTTGGTTTGAGAGTAGTATGAGATTGGTGTTTGAGATGCACTTAAATAGACAAACCTGGAACGAAAAATGCATATAGGAGTTAATCCAACTAGCGCATCCTTAAACAAACAAACATAGGCGACATTCCAATTGGCGCATCCTTTAAATAATAAACATAGGCGTTTGTCCTACCGGCACGTCCTTTAAAAAACAAACAAAGGCGTAAGTCCAACTGGCGCATCCCTTAAAGTTGTGGTGTTGTCATCCTGGACTTTACATGTATGTCATGATGCCACCCTGAACCCTATATGCATGCCACACTGCATTTTCCTCTTTCACTGACCCATAGGAAGAAAAAATCAAAGCATGTGCCAAGGACAATGTCGTGTATGTGTTAGACTGCATGCAACATTCAATTCTAGCATAGAACACGTAACAACCATTCAACCACTAAATTCCTTATAAATACCCCTTTCACGCATTTCATTTTCATCACCAACAAACACATTTTCTTTACTCATTTTTATCCTCAACAAACACACACAAACTTTCCAATAAATGATACTTTTGACCATGGGTAGTACACATAGATAATAGAGGAACCATCAACAACATTGCAGAGTTTGTAAGTTTTTATTTCGCAATCCTTAATAATTTTTAAATAAACAAAAACTTATGTGTGTTTTTTTGTTGGAGTCCAAAGAGATTTCATTGTCATGTGCATAAATATGTCTCACACGACGTGTTGATAGAACCGTATTTACATATTACCGGTTTTGGTAATCTCCTCAACATAGTCTCCTACTTTGTTGATTATAAATTTATCCTCACATTACTAAAAAGATGGAGACCTGAGACACACACATTTTATCTTCTACCGATGAATATATTGTCATATTAAAGGACATGTACATGTATGTTGTTGGGTCTATGTGTCGAAGGTAAAACTGTTAATGAACAAGTTAACCAAGATAATGCAATATGTGAGGAACTTTTGAGTGTTGATTTATTTGAAGAATTAACGAGAGGGCAAGGTATTTATCTAATTTATTAATTTGTTTTTATTAAATTAAAAATATATATCTTTTATTCTTTATATATTAGATTGTTTAGAACTTCATGCAAAATTTTAGAATTAAATAAAAAATAAAATATATATTAAAAAAATAAGATTTTTAAGTTACACTAATAATTTCACAAATACTTTAAAGTTAATAATAATCCACAAGTTTCTCAATTTGATTCAAAAAGTCTAACTCACAAAATAAATAAGGGTAATATTAACATGTGTCTTTATTAAATATAAAAATATATTTTTTTTAAATTGTGCATTGCTTTTATTAAATATTTAAAATTAATTTTTTATTACTTTTGTCAATATAAACTTTTATTTATATGTTTTTTAATATATACTCATATAATAAATATTAGCATTATTTAATAAATAATACTTTTTAAATAACTAATATTATAATTTTTAATGGAATGAAAATAAATTGTAGTTAATCAAATTTAAAAGTAAGATTCTGCCGGATGATTGCATAATTCTATTAAAATTATATTTAAGAATCAAAATCATATTAAACATATTTAAATTATATTTAAAAAATATCAATCGTTAGTTGGTCTGGTAGTGATTGACGTTGAATTTGGTATGGAGGATCACAGTTCAATCCCTCGCAACTCCGATTGAGAGGGGGTTAGAATCACTTGATATCAGAACTGATCCACGAATTGGGTTATACCGGTGGTGAAAAACCAAAAAAATATATATTAAAAATAAAAAGTGGTCGCTGAAGAGACTTGTGAAGTAAAACACAAATAATTAAATATTAATTTGATTATATTAATGTATAATATTTAAAAGAGAAAAATTGATTAGAATAGAGATAAAATTTAATGAGGTGAGAAAAATAATGAGTTCTTTTAGAGTGAAATTATATAAATATAAATATATTTTTTAAAATTTATAGTTATGTAGGTTTAATGGGCTGCCCGCAATCCATACGGATTGGTCTTAATGGATAGTGGATTTTTTAAGACTAGGCTAAAAAAGTCTTGAAAAATATAGGCTCTAATTTTTAGGCAATTTCTCATTGCACTATTACATTTTCTCCCAGACCTTGTGCAAAATTTTGAAAATGTCATCTGTTTTCGGAGATATATCTCTGAACGCACTAAATCTCATTTTTTTACTAAATTAAATTTAGGGATACATATACAAAGTCGTTTGTAGGGTGTGCTCGGAGATATATCTTTGAACATGTCTGGTTCCAGAAAACTCAAAAGCCGGAACATGACAGAGCCAAATTCAATTGCAAACCAACACCAACATCAACATCAACATTACATTAAATAAAAACATTTATTACATAGATAGTGTAACACGGTGGGAGAACTGACTTGGGGTATTTTGCGTTTGATCGCAATTGTTGCGGATAACAAGAGTCGCCACCGACTTTTCTTTTATCCAATAAAGGAAATGGGGGAAAAGAACAGGAAAGATCTTTGAGATTATTTGAGTTCGGAGGGTAGATTATGAAAAGGGAAGGTGTTAGCACCCTTTTCATCCATAGTTATGTATGGGCTCTTAGTTGCTTGCTAGATCATTTGCTTTTGTTTGAAAGTGTGCTTTGTGGTGAGTTTTTGAAAATATTTTTGAAAAGCGCCTTCGTTTAGGCAAACTTTGTAATGATTATCGTCTCTATAAGAATGTATACAAAGTTTTGGACTTTTGAAAATATTTCATGGAAAGTGTCGGTGTATTTAAAAAAAGGTGTTTATGTTTGAAGATGAGCAAGCAACTAAGAACATTTCTACCTACTCAAAAGTCTTTGTTCTTTTCCTTCTCCTTTAGATGTTGCTATCTTACCATTGATTGGTAAGAAGCCTTATTTTTGGGTGTAAGGGGACAGATGTGCGTCATTGTATAGTCATGATAGCAATATTGTGAGATATCTTAGTATTTCTCTTGAGGGAATGAGATCATTTGTAAGGCAACATTTGAAGCGTCATCGAGGGACTATGATCTCGTATTTTGATTGTTTTTGCTAAGACATCTCACATGCATAACATGACCATTTTCATAAGGCAACAAGGGGAGTTAACCCTAGAGATGCAAGTGTGCAAGTGTTTGTATTTCATGCTTGGTTTATCTTGGATTAATGTTTTCTAAGATTGATTGTATCTTCCCATACAGATCCTACATTACTAGCATTTATATGAAAGCAATAAATTGCGAAAAGTAAATATTCTACGCTATTACAATCATTTGGAGATGGGGTGTACAAATTTACAATTGGCTATTGCAAGAAATTAAAGTCCTAATTATCTATTACAACCATATTGAAATAATATACAAGAATTGAAATGTAAAATAGATTTGTTTTGTTTTGGTTAAGAGAAGAAATAAATTTGCTTAAGGAAATGTTTTTAGTATTTTTGTTTTAAAAGAAATAAAGCAGAGTGTATGAATATAAAGTATTTTTGGTGTTCTTGATTAATGAAAATAAAAGTGAATAAGAAAATAAAAGTTAGAGTCAGCGCATGACTGAAAGAATAGAAATATGAGAAAGAGCAAAAGTTCTGATTCTGGTAGCTGCAAATTAGAAAGAAAATGTTAGCAGAAAATAGGGAAATCCATAAGTTCTGGGGTTGCTAGGAACAAAGGAAATCCTAGAATTTCTGACGCAATTGGAAACCTAGAAGTTCTAGTGTTACTGGAAGGTTGGAAGTTTTGGTTGCTGAGGGAGCCTGGAAGTTCTAGTGTTATTGGAAGGTCAGAAGTTCTACTTGTTGAGGGAGCCTGGAAGGTCTAGCGTTATTGGAAGGTCAGAAGTTCTGGTTGTTGAGGGAGCCTGGAAGAAGTGCAAGCTAGAAGTCCTGATAATGAGTCTGTGAGGTATCAATGTTGTTGGATGGGAATATCTATAAGTTCTGGTCCAGGATAACTATTTTGACAAACAACTGAAGGAGGTTTATCTAGAAGTTCTGGTCCAGGATCATTGTTTGACAAATAATGGGGGGAAATGTCAAGAAATAAACATAAAAAGGTGTTTCTGGGGCTAGAACTCATGACCCTTAACACTAATGTCTTATGCGCGTGCTACCACTAGGGTGGCTATACATCCGATAATAGAAGCAAAAATATAAAAATATATTACAAAGTAAGTTCTGATGATGAACTTCATCTTCTTCTTCGTGACAGCCAGAGTATCTGCAACTTAGTCATTTCTCAATAAAAATGGAAAATGCAAACATAGAAGTTATGGCAAATTTCATCATGATTTCAAAAATACAAAGTATCAAAACTATAAACTAGAAGAAAGCATGAATTTTCTAATCCTAATTCTGAACCCTAATTTCCTTAAGAAGTTATGATCTGAAATTCTCTCTACTTAGGCCATATAAATGAAATCTATAAATATGTGCAGAATCAGAACCATGATATCTACATTGTATCTTTGAAAATGTAAGCCTAACAATGCCTAAGTAATGAGATAAAAATCAGAAGAAACTTACCTTGCAACTGGAAATTGTTCTGTGAATTAGAGCCTGATTCAGACTGCTGTGATGTTTTGGTCAGCTTCCTCAAGTTCTCAGAAAGCTAAAGCAACTCTCAACTTGAGCTATGAATGGTTGGAAAGTTCTGGAGTAGTCAAGTGCAACGTTCTGGTTTTTTTTTAAATAGAGAGTGATGAGGATTGTTTCACAGTTTGAAAATAGAAGTTATGAAAGCTTTTATGTGTATACTAGAAACTTTATGAATGATTTGGTCAAGAAACACAAGAAAAATTAGAGTTTGGATGCAAAAATCAGAAACTAGCAGGTTTTGTGTTTGTGTTACAGTTTCAGATTCTTGGGAATTTTCAGCAAGGTTTCAAGGATTTTTTTTCAATCTTTTCGAATCCTTTTTACAGTTTGCAAATGAAGTTTAATTTATAGGCAACGGATTTAGAATCTTAGAGAAATCAGGAGTACAACCATCACGTGTTATGGATCGCTGACTTGTTTTGAAATAAGTTTAAACAAGCATGGTTTCAAGGCAAAGTATAGTGGTTAGCAGCTTTAACCACGCCTAATCTAAGTTTGTAGGCATGATTTATGGATAAGTACACTCAGAAACAAAAGTAAAGTATGGGCCCAAAATAAACTTTGTACAAAAGTTTACTTTTCAAGGACAGCAGTGGTACTTTCATGCCACACGTGGGAAGATCTTTTGGATAAAAGTTTAAACATTGGGATAAAGACTCAAAAGTGGGTGTGAGCATTAAATGATAATGAGATTTAACAAGCAAGAAGACTTGCAACCTGGGATTATGCAACCTATCTTGAAACTGGATCAGAAGTTCAGCATGAACGTAACTTGGATTAAGAACAAATGTTCAACTTCTAATCTTTGAATCTCCCTGCTCCATCATGATTTGAATGAGTTCTCAGACTTTTCAGAAAGCTTGTAACATGCTTTGTGATCCCTCTTTAAATCATCTTTGCAAACTCTGATTGTACCTACGTGAAAACTGGCCCAGAAGTTCTAACCAAATTCTGACTTGGAAATGCTCAAAATTTACTAAGTGTTTTAGTTCCATGGACGTGTATTCAAGGATTTATAACTTGAAATCCAAATGTTTTAGGAGAAGTTCTGTTCTACAATGTCTTAGACATCATTGAGATCTACAACTCTTATGTTAGAAGTTCTTCCTGGATCATCTTGCATCATGATGAAAATCTGGCCAGAAGTTCTGAACTTATCATACTTTCCTAACACTTAAAAAAGTTTCTAAGTGTTTAGAACTTTGACTTTTCCAAAGAAATTTTGACTTTTGATTTTCTTGGTGAACCAACTTTATATTCTAACATGTCTTTGATGAAATGTGATTCTTGAAACTTGATTTTGATCCAAAAGTCAAAGTTTGACTTTTTAGTGTGCATTTTGACCATTTTGCCTTTGTGCCAATTCCAAACCTAAATTGATGTATTAGTGTTGCAAACTTGAATCATGGAAGATCTTGTGAGAAAATCCTTGAGAAATGAGAGGGCAAATTTTGGGGTACAACAGCTGCTCCTGTTCAATCTTCTTAAACTTGAAGAGTTAGATTGGCGAGCCTGCCATTCGTGACTTGAAGGTGAAAGATGATTGAACACTAAAGTGCCCAGAAATTTGCACTCGATGATGTGTTAGTTGACTATGTAGGGAATAAGCTTAAAGATGCCATACAGAGTGACTGAGGAGGGTATCAGGATAAATCTTTTGGTTGATTTATACTTAAATAGTAGACGTCTTTTGCCTGCTGATTTTTCCTGCAAGGAAGAGGATTAGTTGCATGTAGATGTATGCATGGCGTAATGATGTTCTCAAAGTAAACGAGATTATGTTGTATGCATTTGTCATGTATGCGTTATGGTTTATGAATGTGATGCGTTTATTGCGGCGTGTCTTTGTCTAGGAAAATAAACCCTTGACGGCGTATTGAGGAGCCTTGGGAGACTGAATCCCGAGTAGGTGTATCTTCAACTTTGCTTAGAATGTTTCCATTGGGAATCTCTGTTTTATTGTTTGAGGAGAAATTCGTTGGGGAATGTTGACTTTGGCTCTTTGCATGAGGAAACTCTGTGGGGAGTGTTTATTTCTTCTTTGAGGAATAAATTTCGTGAATTTTGGTTGTCCATTGCTCTACTAGGGAATTATTCATGACTGGAGAGCATCGGAAGTTAGCTGTTATCTGGTCGAAATCCAGGCTTGGTAGCAAATTGTTGGGGATAATGAAGTTGACTGTTATCTGGTCATATTCCAGGCTTCGCAGTAACTTACCGGGGAAGATTAAATTAACTATCATCTAGTCAAATTCCAGGCTTCACAAAAAATTACCGGGGAAGAGTGAGTTAACTATTATCTGGTCGCATTTCCGGCTTCACAGCAACTTACTAACATTAAATCGCTATCTGGTCGGATTCCAGGTTTCAAAGCAGATTTCTGAGGTGGATGAAGTTAATTGTTATCTAGTCAAACTTCAGGCTTTGCAATAACTCACTTGAAAGGATGAAGTTAAACTGATAACTGGTCGAATCCAGGCTTCACAGTAACTTGTTGAAATGAATGAAATTGAACTGATATCTGGTCAGATCCAGGCTTCATAGTAACTTGCTTGAAAGGATGAAGTTGAACTAATATCTGGTCAGGTTCCAGGCTTCATAGTAACTTGCTTAAATGAATGAAGTTGAACATATATTTGGTTGGGTTCCAGGCTTTGCAGTAACTTGCTTGAATGAATGAAGTTGAATTGATATCTGGTCGGATCCAGGCTTCACAGTAACTTGCTGAAATGAATGAAATTAAACTAATATCTGGTTGGATCCAGGCTTCATAGTAACTTGCTTGAAAGGATGAAGTTGAACTGATATCCAGTCGGGTCCAGGCTTTACAGTAACTTGTTGGGGGTAAAGGCAAACTCTACTGGGGAAAGGAAATTAAACCCTTGTTTGGTCGGGTCCAAGTTTTACAATATCTCGAGAAGTTAAACTATTATCTGGTCAGATCCAAGCTTCATAGTAACTCGAGAAGTTAAACTATTATCTGGTCAGGTCCAAGCTTCATAGTATCTTGAGAAGTTAAACTATTATCTGGTCGGGTCCAGGCTTCATAGTATCTTGAGAAGTTAAATTATTATTTGTTCGGGTCCAGGCTTTATAGTATCTTGAGAAGTTAAACTATTATCTGGTCGGGTCCAGGCTTCATAATAACTGAAATTTGTTTGAATAGGAAATGATTCTGTTGAGGAGTGTATTGTTTTATTGGGGAATAAACCTTGTTGAAGAGAATATTTGATGACATGTTGGCAAGGTGAATTCTTTAGGAAGAAATCCACAAGGCTTCTTCTTTTAAGACCAAACTCAGTTGGGGAGAGGGTCGTCGAGAGATTAAAAACTCTGACTGAGGGTTGCATAAATCCAACTTTGTGGGCAACCCTGTTGGGGTAAAGGTTTATTGTAATAGGCTCTATGGGGATAATGCTAATGAGATAACTCTGTGGGGATATCTCAACTGCATTAAACAGATGCTCGTTGTTGCTTGGTAGGACACATTTACTAAATAGTTTAGACATGTTCATATGCATATGTTCATTCAATTTTAGTCATTAGACATCTTTGCACTCAAAACAAAAACAAAAAGTTTGCACTTCAAAGTATATTTGTATTGATGTTTTGCCCATGAATAGGCGTTTTTGTAAGGAGACGGAGATCATAGTAAGAGGAAATCGTTGAAGGGAAAACAGAATTAAAAACAAAAATAATAACCATATGGGAATAATCTCATTATGTTCTAACTCTATTATTGCCCCAATGTCTTCGAACGTCCCTTGCCGTTAACAGAAGCTGATTGGATTGATCTTGGACTGTTTGAACTCGGACCTTGGTAATAAAGTTGACTGTGGTGATTCCATGGGACATAGTCATACGTTTTTAATCCTTAACTTTTGCCTGGACCACCCTTTCGGGTTTTCAGCCCACCAGGATACCCATTTTTGCCCAAGTCGCCCTTTCAGGTTTTCGACTTGCCGGGTGTATAATCTTTTGCATATATCCCTAATTTTTGCCCAAACCTTTGGTTTGCTGGGATGCCCTTGTCTTGCCTAGGTGTGTCAACCTAGCGGGTCTCTTATGCGTAGTATTTTTAACTATATATGCGTTCACAGGATGTGGGAAATCTTCACCGTTCATAGTAGTCAGCATCATGGCACCACCAGAGAAAACTTTCTTGACAACAAATGGCCCTTCGTAGGTGGGGGTCCATTTGCCCCTGGGGTCGCCTTGTGGAAGAATGATGCGTTTTATTACCAAGTTACCAGCTTGATATACCTGAGGCCTGATCTTTTTATTGAAAGCCTTGATCATATGTTTCTGATACATCTGACCATGACAAACAACAGCCAGTCGCTTTTCATTGATCAAGTTCAACTGATCTAATCTTGTCTGAATTCATTCGTCTTCGCCTAAGCCTGCTTCATTCATAATCCTTAGTGAGAGAATTTGAACTTCCACTGGCAAGACGGCTTCCATGCCATAGACCAAAGAAAAGGGAGTTGCCCCAGTTGATGTCTGAGCTGAAGTACGGTAGCCATGAAGAGCAAACAGTAACATCTCATGACAGTCTTTATAGGTTACTGCCATCTTTTGCACAATCTTCTTAATGTTTTTGTTGGCTGCTTCCACTGCGCCATTCATTTTAGGTCTATAAGGAGAAGAATTGTGATGCTTGATTTTGAACTGAGTACAAAGCTCGGTAATCATAGCATTGTTGAGATTGGTCCCATTGTCGGTGATGATCCTTTCGGGGATACTATAGCGGCAGATGAGGTTATGCTTGATAAATCTGGCTACAACGTTCTTTGTAACTGAGGAAAATGAGGCGGCTTCGACCCATTTGGTGAAATAATCGATAGCGACAAGAATGAAGTGATGTCCATTGGAAGCAGTAGGTTTAATCACTCTGATCATATCAATGCCCCACATTGCGAACAGTCACTGAGCAGTCATAACATTCAGAGGAATGGGAGGTACATGGACCTTGTCAGCATAGATTTGGCATTTGTGGCAAGTCCTTGAGTGGTGATGGAAATCAGTCTCCATTATTGGCCAATAGTAACTAACTCCCAGGATTTTCTTTGCCATAGTATGTCCGCTAGAGTGAGTCCTAAAGAGACCATCATGCATATCTTCCATAATATTTTGTCTCCTTCTTGTCCACACATCAGAGTAGAGTAGAATCATGGTTGCGTTTGTACAGGGTTCCATTGCTTAGGAAGAATTTGGCTGAGAATCTTCGTAAGAACCTTTTATCATTGATGGAAGCTCCTTCGGGATACTCTTGTGCTTCAAGGTATCTCTTCACCTCATGGTACCATGGCTTCTCGGCTTTGGTGTCAAGCTCATAGCAGTGCGCAGGTTCGTTAAATCTCTCAATTGTAACCATAGGAGCTTCGTTGTCCCATTTGACCTTGAACATAGAAGGCATTGTGGTCAAAGCATCGACTAACTGATTTTCTTCTCTAGGGAAGTGTTGAAAGGTGATTTCTTCGAAGTATGGACTCAGAGATAGCACAAGATCCTTGTAAGGGATAAGATTAGGATGCTTAGTGTCCCAATATCCTTTCACTTGGCTAATCACTAGAGTGGAATCTCCGAACACATTCAAATGCTTGATCCTTAAATCAATGACAGCCTTCAGACCCAAAATGCATGCCTCATATTCAGCCATGTTATTTGTATAATCGAAGCACATTCTAACAATGAAAGGGGTGTGGAAACCCTTAGGAGAAACTATCACAACACCAATTCCGTTACCCAAAGCGTTGGAAGCCCCATCGAAAATCATAGTCCATCGAGATTCTTGTTCAGGTCCGTCATACGGTCCAGGTTTTGCACAGTCGGTCACTAACATGATATTCTCATCTGGGAAGTCAAAGTTCATAGACTGATAATCATCAACACTTGATGGGCCAAATTATATGCCAATACGCTTCCTTTGATGGCCTTTTGTGTTGTGTATTGGATATCGTACTCAATCAAAATCATCTGCCATCTAGTTATTCGTCCGGACAGAGCAGGTCTCTCGAAGATGTGCTTGATAGGGTCCATCTTAGAAATCAATAGAGTGGTATGAGTCAACATATACTGTCTAATCCGGTGAGCAGCCCATGCCAGAGCGCAAAAAGTTTTCTCGAGCAGTGAATATCTGGTTTCATAGTCGGTAAACTTTTTGCTCAGGTAGTAAATTGCATGCTCTTTTCAGCCAGACTCATCATGTTGGCCCAACACACACCCCATAGAATTATCTAGCACAGTCAAGTACATGATCAAGGGTCTTCCTTCAACTTGAGGCATGAGGATAAGAGGTTCTTGCAGATATTCCTTGATTTTTTCGAAGGCAGCTTGACATTCATCATTCTATCTAACTACTTGATCTTTCTTCAAGAGTTTGAAGATTGGCTCATAAGTAGTAGTTAAGTGAGATATGAAGCGGGCGATGTAGTTAAGACGACCCAAGAATTCTCTAACCTCATTTTTAAAATAGGGGACTGGCATTTCTTGAATGGCTTTTTCCTTTGCAGGATCAACTTCAATGCCTTTACCACTAACAATAAAACCTAGAAGCTTTCCAGATCGTACTCCGAATGTACACTTATTAGGGTTTAACCTATACTTGTACTTTTTCAGCCTCTCGAATAGCTTGTATAGGTGATTGAGATGCTCCTCATATCATCCATATATACCTCTATTTCATGATTGATCATATCATGAAACAAAGCTACCATCGCCCTTTGATACGTTGCCCCTGCATTCTTCAATCTGAATGACATGACTTTGTAACAAAAGGTGCCTCATTGCATAATAAAGGTGGTCTTCTCCATGTCTTCGGGAGCCATCTTAATCTGATTATAGTCGGAGAAACCATCCATGAAAGAGAAGACTTTATGTTGAGCGGTGTTATCGACCAAGACATCAATATGAGGTAGAGGGAAGTCATCCTGGGGGCTTGCCCTATTCAGATCCATGTAATTTATGCACATACAAACTTTTCCGTCTTTCTTTGGCACTGGAACCATGTTCGTAGCCCATTGGGGATAAGATGTCACTGCTAGGAATCCTGCATCGAATTGTTTCATCACTTCAGCTTTTATCTTTTCAGACATGTCAGGCCGCATGCGACAAACTTTTTGCTTGACAAGAGGACAATATTCCTTTGTTGGCATACGATGAACTACAATATCGGTATCCAACCCTGACATATCTTCATACGACCAAGCAAACACTTCCACATAGTCACATAACATCTGAACCAATCTTATTTTGACATTGTTTCCTAGGTTTGCGCCGATCTTGACCTCTTTCTTGTCTGTCTCGGTACCTATGTTGATGATTTTCCCTCTTGCATTAGAAGTCTGGCTAGTTCTCCCGATATTTCGCAATCTTCCTCGCCTTCGTCTTCGACTTGGTTAATTGGATGTTCGAAATCATAGATGGCAATAGTATAGTCATTGGCAATGAGATCTGGAGTGGACGAGGACCTGCAAGAATGTGTGTGTGCGCATGTAAGATACATGGCTATTTGAAAAGCGTATTAAAGAGAAATAAAGACAATGAGCTCAAAAATTTGAATGAAAAAGTCCAATGGTTTATATTGAATGATCATATGATAAAATGAACATAAATAAAACCCTTAATAAATGGACCATAGTGCCCCGGGTCAGGCATATGGCTTAAAAGTCATTGTTTAATATTACAGATAAAGGCTATTTAATTGATAGAAAGAAATAAACAAGTAATTACTCCTCAATGAAGGATATGGGAACAAAGTCTTTTGCGTGCCAATTGTTGAGCTCTGTCGTGGTAGGGTATACCCATTCTTCGAATGCACATTCATCATCAGAATCCTCCACAGTGTTTACTTCGTGATTTCCAATACGGAGATAGGGCTTTCCCGCACGAGCGCGCCTCACTTCCCTTTGAGCCTTGATAGTGAAACCCAACCCATATTTGTCTGCTTTGAATGGGATTTCGGGGAGTTGCCCCCATGTATCATAGCTTTCATCTTCGACTGCGGCACGGGCATCCTTAAATGAAACCTCCTTGGCACAACCTTATCAGCTTTGGGCATGTGGGAGGAAATTTTGGCAGTAGCAACCATAGGTGGAACAACTTCAAAAGCCTAGCACGGGGTTTCTATAAATTTGCCATCCATCTCCAGATATTTGAAAGAATTGAGATGGCTTACCATGAATTCCTCCTCACCATAAACAGTGACGATCCTCTCCTTGTCTGGGTATTTTAGCTTTTGGTGAAGGGTAGATGTTAATGCCCCTGCTCCATGGATCCAATGGCGACCCAGCAAACAGGAGTAAGCGGGACGGATGTCCATGATGTAGAAAGTAGAGTTGAAAATATGTGAGCCCATTTTGATCGGGAGATCCACCTCTCCATGAATCGTCCTTTTGGCCCCATCGAAAGCCCTCACAATAATATCACTCGGCTTCAACACTAGTGCTTCACAGTCTAAACGGTTCAAAGCCCCCTTGGGTAGCACGTTTAAAGAAGAGCCAGTGTTAACCAGAACATGTGCTAGGGTAGTCCCCTTACATTCAACAAAAACATGCAAAGCTCTATTGTGGTTCCTTCTAAGTGGTGTCATATCAGCATCCGAGAACCCCAAATTGTTGTTGGCCGTCAAACTCGCCACATAACTTTCAAATTGGTCAGTTGTGGTCTCATGAGGGACATGAGACTTATTTAAGAATTTGATCAATGCTCGGTGTTGTACCCCAAAATTTTCCCTCCCATTTTTCACTCAAGATGCTATCCCAAGTTTTCTCGAATACTCAATTTGGTTCAGAAGTTGGTTAGACAAATTCTCTTCCCAGGCAGTAAGTCAACAATTAGGGTTTTGCACTTTCCCAAGGAAATTGAGTCGTCAAGGTTTCAAATAGGTCTTTGTGTCTCCTCGAGGTTGTTTAAACCAGTTTTCAGACCTTGCAGTACAAGTTTGCTCAACCAATAGTTCAGATAACTGAAAACAACTACATCGACCCAAAAGTTAACTCTTGCAAGTTCAAGTTCAAGCGGTCACAACTTCTTCAATCTTCAACGCCTTGAGGCGATTCTTTTGCGAAGTATCACAAATAGCGTTGTCTATGAGATTATCTCAAAGATCGAGGTTCAGTTCATGTCACAGACGTTTTCCCAAGGGACATTTAATTCTTATGATAGGATAATTCATAAAGCTAGAGTTTTAGTTCAATGATTCTTTGATTGCTTGTTGCCTACTTCAAGTCATTTGCAAATTGAACATTAACGATAATTGGATTAAGGTAGATTGTTCATTAAATTTCTTAAAGGCACGATTTATACTGTTGGCATGTATTACAAATTGCCATGAACCGAAGATTTGAATTAGGGTCTCATTAGAAATGATTTGGATATTCACTCGCGAGATGCCATTAAATTCAATTAAATTCAAAGTTTCAAAGACACTCATCCTTTTGGCCATGATTCAATGGTCCACTTTAAATTCAAAACTTTATTCATGGGAGTAAAATTGAGGCATGTATCATAGTTAATTTGAGATTGCAAGGCATGTGCCATAACCCATTCATCCAAATGCAAGGTTCAATTTGGTGCAAAATTTCAAGATTATTCAAGAATGGATCAAGACTCTTTTCCAATATCATTCAAGATTCATACAAGCCAACAAAAGATAAATATTTTCACTCATGATTCAAAGTTAACAACATTTTTGATCAAAAGTGAGTTGTATTCAAGAATCATTCAAGAGACTTCAAATTCATTCAAAGATTCAACCATCATCATTCATGACCCATTCAAGCCCATTTGGTTCATTCTTCATACAACACATAATTATAAGGGATATTTCAAATTCCATCCAAGGTTATTTTCAAGAGAAATTTTAAGATTCATCAAAGGTTTACACCAAAAATTCAAACATCATTTATTTCAAGGAAAATTACAAAGGGAGTTACGAGCAAATTAAAACTTGAGCTACTTCTAATTCCCTATAAACTTCATGCCTCAAACTTGTTGTCCAACTTGCTTTGATCCAAATCCTTGCACAAACTTGCACCAAAACCTTTATGTCCTTATCCAAGTTTTGCTGCACAATGGTCTTGCTGCTACCCTTGTAGCAATGCTGCCAAAAAGCTGCATATTTGCTGTAAAAAAAAACAGCCATATATCAGTCCAAAATTCTGCTCCACATACTGCCTAAACCTGTTGTTAACCTGTCCACAAACAGTCCAAATGTTGCACTAAATTAACAACACAAAAAATCTTCCCCAGAAAGCAATAAAACAGCACCTAAAGTGTTCAAAATTCACAAGTTTTTCCCCCCATTTTCACAATATCTCACTTATATTACAAACCCATCTTAACCAAAAGATATACGCACAATACAGCAGAGAAAATACTTTTAAAAAAAACGAAACCGAAAAATAGGCTACTGTTTCATAAAAATCATTATTCTCATACACACAACATTCCCATCAAGATCCATAACGCGACATAATCAGTTTGAAGTCTAGTTCGTAGAAGAAGCAGAATAAACAGTAGCGAGCAGAATAATTAAAGTACCTTACCTCAACCATTTCCAGCGAAATCTCCTCGCCACGGGTAATTTCTTCGGTTCCAATCTCATACATTCGAATAATTGTTTGTTATGTTGTTATTGTAACCTGTTACATAAGTTGAGAGAGAGAGAGAGAGGTGAGGCGCGTGAATCAGAACCAAGCAAGAGAGTTGAAGAACAAGAGTGTTGTTGTCGGGCGCTTGAAGGAAGAAGGCGAAATTTTGACATGAGTTTGGAAAGAAACAAAGAAGGTTGAGATCCGCGAAGAGAGAAAGAAGAGGCGCCGTCTGTTTCTCTAGGATTATACAACCCTTTTTGATTTCTAAAGTGGAGTTGGGTTGGACCCGACCCGGTCCGACCCAGTTTGTTCATTTTTTTTTTATGTTGGGCCTTAGATTTACAAGCCAATCTTTTTACTGTCAAGATCACCACCATTCAATTCATACCCCAGAACTAAACTTCACACCCCAATAAGATCCATTAGTTTATCATTTTTGTTTCTCAACTTTTTTTTAAAATTTATTTATTGATCATTAAAAAAATGAATGCTAATTATTTTTTATGAAATAAATTATAGGCGTAGTTTTTCTTTTTTACATAAAATCACAAAATATGCAATGTTTTATTTTACTCTCTCAAATATTTTCTTAAAATATCAAAACAAATATATTTCTCTTGAATAATTAAATTTGAAATATTTTAATTCAATTCTTTTCATTTTATTTTATTTACTATATTTATTTTAAGACTAATAAAACCTCAAATTTTTTTTAGCAATTAATTTCTCTTTCGATTTAATTTAGATTTGAGTTTCTCATACTTTAATTATTTTCCCTTTTGATTTTTGGAATCAACCTTTTTTATCTTAGTTTGATTAGGTTTACTAAATTCTTTTAAGGTCATCAAATTAGGTCAAAATATAAAACCTTCTTCATCAAAACACACCAAAGAAATAAAATAAAAAAAACAATTTTTCTTTTCAAATTTTCTTACAAACAAAAATATATCAAGAACTTTATTTCCATACTTAGTTAGTTAATTTACTTCATAGATTGTTGTAAAGTTTTTTTTAATTGTTCGATTCGATTTGGTTGTATTGTTTGCCTATTTTAATTTTTAATCGCCTCGACTCATCCTCATTTGTAAAAATTGTACCCCTATTCCCGAAAACTCTGTAATAGCGTAGAATTTCAATTTCCGCAATTTACTATTTTCTTTATACTGTATAGTAATTAGACGTGAATGGCAAGATTTAAAAACAATTGCTAGATAACATAATTTCAAAGACAAAATTAACTTGAAATAAACACACTCTTTCACACGCGCACTTCTAGGATAACCTCGCTTGTTGCCTCGAAAATACAGTCATGTCCCTCGAATATGGGACGTTTTAGCAATGACCCTTCGATAAAAAAGATCATAGTCCCTCGATGACCCTCAATGTTGCCTTTGATAAAACGATCTCGTCCCTTACGAAAATTGCTAAAGTGTCTCATAAGTTGCTTTCGATAACTGTAAAATTAACCTGCGTCTGTCCCTTCACATCCAACGATTGGGCTTCTTACCAAATTAATGGTAAGAAAGTAACATTAAAAGGAGGAAGAAAAGAACAATTGAAAACCGTTCGAGTAGGTAGATTTGCTCCTAGTTACTCGCTTGCTCACGAAAAAAAATATTTTTACACCAACACTTATCATTGCAAAACATCTTTTCAAAACACTTTCCGAAACACAATCCACAAACACATCTTTGAACCACTTTTCAAAATAAAAACTTTGTACGCGTTCTTATAGAAACGAGAACCATTACGAAGAGATTTTTTCAAAACCCACACCACGAGCACACTGTCAAATAAAAGCAAGTGATCTAAACGAGTAACTAAGAGCCCATGGAAAACCATGGATGAAAAGGGTGCTAATACCTCCCCTTTTCATAATCTATCCCCTGAACCCGAGAAATAATCTCGAAAGGTCTTTCCTGTGCTTTTTTACCTTTCCTTTTGGATAAAAGAAAAGTCAGTGGTGACTCTTGCTATCCGCACAAATGCGATCAAAATGCAAAAAACCAAGTCAGTTCTCCCACCGTATCATAGAACTGGCGACTCTGCTGGGGACTTAATAAAAAGTGGGGTTACCTTAGGGATATATCACCTTTACTTGCTTTCATTATTTGATTTGTGTGCTTTATATTCGGTTCTTTGTATTGGGTTTTGCTTTGATCCTCTACCCGGATCCGGGACACCTTTTTTAGGCAAATAACAATAGATTGTGGAGAGTGTACGGCGTAGACCGATATGGTTGAAACAATGGCTATGTTAGTGTGACGCATTTGTGGGTACCGGTATCCCTCGTGGTGAATCGAGGAGAATACAGGGCCGCTGAGTGGTGTCATGAAGCACTAATTGACTTTAGAACCCTAATTGAACAAACTTGGCCATTAGGACATAGTGAGGTAGCCGATTTCGGTGTAGAGCTGAAAGTTGGTTGATACTCGATACTACACTCATTGAGGCTAGACTTTTGGGATATCTCGGCCGTAAGAAAAGATTGGTGTGCTGAGACAATGCCTAAGAGAAAGGTCGATGATATTGAGATCCTTTAGAACCCGATCGCTATTACTAGGACAGGTTGAGCCAACTAAACTTCAAGAGGGTACTTACCTACAAAACTCATGCAAGCCTAAAACATATGGATTTGTTTGTTGTATGTATATATTTACTTGTACATAAACATCATGAACATCATACGCATGCTCACTAACCATTTCAAGGATTTAGAAATTTATCTTTGTTTTTGTTTTGTAGGACATGAATTCTCTCCGAAGAAACACCATCTGAATCAGCTTCGTAAAAGCATATCCTCAACTTCAAGAGCTAGCCTCAAGAGTGCCAGGGGATTCTCCTTTTACCAAGAAATATGGTTGACTCCTTAGTTTGGCTACATCCAACTTCCAAGAAGAGATGATGTGTGTACTATTCCAATTCTTTGATCCCGTATATCATTGTTTCACTTTCCCGGACTATCAGTCGGTACCTACACTAGAAGAGTTCTCTTTACTCTTAGGGGTGCCCGTGCTTAATTAGATACTGTTCACCGGTCTATAAGGGATTCCAAAACCTGAAGTCATCGCCAAAGCTTTACATGTGAAGAGGGCCGACGTCATAGCCAATTGGGAGACGAGAAGCGGGGTTAAAGGCTTTCTAGCTAAGTTTCTATTGGAAAAAGCTCGTTCATTCTGGGATGACATGGATTTACAAGCTTTTAAAAACGTCCTAGCTCTCCTCATTTATGGTTTGGTTCTGTTTCCCAATTCGGACCAATTCATAGACATTAATGCCATCAAAGTCTTTCTCTCTCGCAATCATATACCTACCTTACTAGGAGACATCTTGCATTGCCTTCATACCCGTACCATGAAGAAAAGAGGTACCCTTTTGTGTTGTATCCCCCTACTCGCTAAGTGGTTCCCTTCACACCTGCCTCAATCAGCATTGAAGAACGAGCGAAGTCTGACTTGGTCACAAAGGATGATGTCTCTCACCTACTCTGATATCCGTTGGTGCTCGAGATCCTTAGAAGATATCTCTATCATTGACCATTGTGGGGAGTTCCCTAATGTACCTCTGCTTGGTATTAGGGGAGGTATCACCTGCAACCCATGCTTAGCTCTTCGACAGTTTGGGTATGCCCAAAGAGACGGACCTCACGAGATGCTCATCCAAGGTCTGGTGTTCGACTATGACAAAGAAGACCAAGGTTACTGCCAGAGGTTTACACGTGCTTGGGGAATGGTGAACAGGGTGGACAGTAGGACTTTGGGACATAAAAAATCTATCCCTCTCGAGCCTTACCTTAGGTGGATACGGGCTCGTGCCCAGAGTCTCTTGATGCCTTACCCTTCCATCCTTCCTATCATCATTGAGCCTGTTATTGAATGAGACGTCCCATACACCATTCTTTATCCTGACATGCCTACCTCTCTCGAAGACCTGCAGAAAGCTTGGGTTCAGTTGAAAGAAGAGCGAGACACCTTTGAAACCCAGTATTACGCCAGTGAGAAGAAGGTTCTAGAGCTCACCAAACTGCTTTATGAAGAGAAAAACCTGAATGCCTACATTGCTCCAAAGAGGATGCGTTCGGTCTTTTTGTCTTAAAAGCTTTGTTGTGTTTTGTTTCTTTCATTGCAAGCCCAAGGAGGCATGATCTATTCAAACTTGGTTTTATTTAATATAACATGTGTTCTTTTTTTGGTTTGAACAAATTTAGATCTCTAAATTTCCTTGAAATCATTTTCATATTGCATCTTCATTCATCATAACATCATACAGGTTTCTCATAACAGGTCGTCTTATCCTTCTACTGTTTATTTCAGTGAGATGGATGTTGAATATACTGTGAAAGATCTTCAGGCGCAGAACGCCCAGTTTCAACAAATGCTCATGGCTCTGACAAAAGGACAAGAGGAGTTGAAGACTCTGTTGGCCAAGGAGAAGAAGAAGAAAACAAAGAAATCAATCGGTGTTGTGATAATGGGAAGAAGTTTTAAAGGACAAGCCATATGAACTTTGGACTTTGCAACATCATTAGGAGAAGGAGATAATTAAACCCAGGAAGTGAACAACGACCCAACATCCAAAGGAGAGGAAGAGCATGATTACTCCGAGGAACAATATCCTCCTACTGATGATAAATACAAACAGCTAGAGGGTCGTTTAAATGCTATGGAGATTCAGAGGGTACCCGGTTTAGATTTGAAGAATTAGGACTCATCTTGGGGGTTGTCATCCCACAAAAATTCAAGGTCCCCACTTTCTCCAAGTACGATGGTGTCTCTTGCCCAACGCTACATCTAAGGTCATATGTCAGAAAGATTCAACCCCACACGGCTGACAAGAATCTGTGGGTGCATTTCTTCCAGGAGAGCTTATCTGGGACGCAGTTGGATTGGTTCTACCAATTGGAAGGGACCAATATTCGAAACTGGGAAGATTTGGCCACCGCTTTCTACAAAGAATATCAGTATAATGCTGATTTGGCTCCGACTAGGACACAGTTACAAAGCATGTCTACGGGAACGGGTGAAGGTTTCAAAACCTATGCTAAAAAATGGAGGGATCTCGCAGGCAGGGTCCAGCCCCCTCTATCCGACAGAGAATTAGTTGATATGTTCCTAGGCACCTTGTCAGGACCATTTTTCAATCACCTGATTGGGAGTTCCTCACCTGGGTTTACTGAATTAATCATGACTGGTGAGCGGGTCGAGGCCGGTATAAAAAGCGTAAAAATTCAAAGAGATGCATCCTCGAGTATGGTGAAAAAGCCCTTTATTGGAAAGAAGGAGGTCAGTGTTGCATATTGTGATACGGTGGGAGAACTGACTTGAGGTTTTGCGTTTGAGTTCGCAAATGTTTCAGTTTAGCAAGAGTCGCCACCGACTTTTTATTTTATCCTAAGGAAAGGTCAAAAAGCACAGGAAAGACCTTTGAGATGTTTTCTTGGGTTCGGGGAGTAGATTATAAAAAGGGAAGGTGTTAGCACCCTTTTCATCCATGGTTTTCCATGGGCTCTTAGTTACTTGTTTAGATCACTTGCTTTGCTTTTCCAATTGTTTGAAATGGTGCTTTGTGTGTGGTTTTGAAATATGTTTTGAAAAGAGGCCATCATTGTGGAAACCTTTGTAATGATTCTTATTTGAATGTATACAAAGGTGTTTTTGTCTTTTAAAAAGATTTCAATGTTTGAAAGTTTGATTTTGAAATTGTGTTGTGAAGTGCGTTTGAAAATAGCAAGGATGTTTTTGCAAGCTTTTGATCAAGTGACTAAGAGTTATCTACCCTATTTTGCTCAAAGATCTTTCTTATTTTTTTAACCCTTTTAACAGTGTTGTTTCACCATTGCATTTGGTGAATAACCTGGTGTTAGGATGTTAAACGGGACAGGCGCGAGTCATCGTATAGACCATGATAACAATTGTGTCAAGTATCTTTGGCAATTTCCTTGAGGGACTTGATCATTTTTGTTTAGGCAACCAAGATAGCGTCATCGAGGGGCTATGATATTTTGTTTTGTTTTTGTTTTGCCAAAGTACTCAACATGCATACCATGACCCATTTTTGAAGGCAACAAGTGGATTGTAACCCTAGGGGTGCAAGTGTGCATTGTGTTTGTTTTTCATGCATTTTTGTCTTTGATTAGGTCAAACCATTTGTTAATTTGATTTTGGCATACAAACCCTAATTCTCTAATCATGGCATAATTGAAAGCGTTAAGTGCGAGAATTTAAATTCTAAGCTATTACAACATGATTATGGGGATGGGGGTACAATTTTGAATGGGGGTATTTTGACAAGAAATATAAACCCTAGTTACTATTACATCCAAATTGAATCTCAAATGCATCAACATTTAAATGTACAATATTTAAATAAACAAAATAAATAAATATTAAGTAAAATGTATTATGCAAAAAGAAGTTTTTATTTGTTTATGTATGTAAAGTATTTTCAATGTGAAAAAAGTATAAGGAAATAAAAAAAGATTAGTTTTATTTGTTAAAGGGGTAAACCCTAATTTCTTTTAAGAAAATAAATATTATATATTATTTATATACAAAAATATATTAATATGTACCAAAATGAAATATACTTAAAAAAATGTATTTTTAGTATAAATAATAATAAAAATAAAAATGTAATAATTTTGTATTTTTATTCTAAGTTTTTAATAAAATAAAAGTATATATGTTTATTATGTGTATATTAATCAAATTAAATATGTACAAAATAAAATAAAATATTTACAAAAATAAATTATATTTATAATAATATTTTCAGTGGGAATGAAATATGAAATAAAAATAAAAGTATGATATATATATTATTTTTAAGTTTAAACAAATAATATAAAAGTATTAAAAAGCCTTTAATATTAGAAAAAATCAAAATAAAATACCAAATAAATGTAAAAAATTATGAAAATATTTTTTAAGCATTTTTTATGTTTGGAAATAAAATAATAAAGTCAGAAAAGAAAACAAAAATTCAAAAATGCAAAAATATAAGAAATTGGGCCAGGGGTGTGAAACTGAAAAAGGGAGGTGTTAGAAGCAAGCAGACTAGGCCCAACCCAAGTCTTCATCTTCTTCCTCCAGCCATTGTCAAACGCGCGCGCGCCTTGTTCAAACTTGGATATCCTAGAAACGTGATCTTTTGCCAAAACTCATAACATCAAACTTGTAGAGAATTTTAATACGATTCTAACCATATAAAGCATTAATCCTAACTCTCAAAGACCAGAGAGAATTTCTCTGGCCCTAAAATCTGACCTAGTTTTTTCAGCATGTTCATGGATGAAATTCTCCTAGCACACTTAATATAAATGAAAACTGAGCATATGTATAACTTCATGGCATTAAATACTACATTTCTTATTCACAAACCTAAGGCTAAATGTTCTTAAATAGAGAGATAGGAAATGATGAAAAACCTGTTTCAGTTGGATTCGGGTAGGACAATGCAGAGCTTCTCAACAAGTTCTGAGGTGTCTGGTAGCTTGCCTGAACTTCACTTGATCTTTTCCAATAGCTAGCTTGCCTTGAATGTCCCTGAATCAGCTTCTAGAACTCAACCTGCATAAGCTTGAAATGAAAATGGTGAACACTGTAAATGGAGTTACAGTTGGCAATAGGGGTTTGGGATAGCTTGAGTGAGTTGAATGGAAGGTATTGGAACTGGTTTGGGGCAAAATGCACGAGGGGTTTGTGAGATGGAACTCAAAGTGCAGAAGCTGCCCTGTTTTGCAAGAGGAATGTGTTTTGACGTTCAAGAGTGTTTGAGGGATGGATGGCTCGTGTTTCTGACTCAAGGCAATGTGCAAAACTTGTGTGGAATGCTTGCAAAGCTTGGCTATATCAGATTCAAGTGTTGTGTCCTTTTGGCAAGTTGACTTGTTTTGAAAGAAAAGTGTAAAGTGATATGAGGTAGGCCTGTACAGGCTATCTCCAAGCATGCACAAGTTTCTTGTACCTTTGCCTGAGTTTGTGGAACTTGTTTGCTGCAAAGAGAGAGGTCCAAGGCTCAAGAGAAGCAATGTTGACATAAAGTTGCCTTTATGAAAATGGAAATGCTACCTTTTTGCCATTTTAAGATTAATTCAATGTGTAAACCTTTATTGATCAGAATAACACCTTAAACCAATGAGTTTGCATTCAATTTTTGAGTGTGGAAGGGTTTAAAGACCTGTAATCAAGTACAAAAGCAAGTTTGGACAGATTTGCAACTCGTGTCAACATGAAAATGCCATGGATCAAAAGTGAGTTTTTGCCAAATTCAAACCTTCAATTCTCCCTAACCATAAATGATTTTAGAGAGTTCTTAGACATTTTAGAAAGCTTGTAACATGCTCTACAATCAATGTTTGAAATGCAACTTGAGACTCCAAGTGGAACTATGTGAAAAATGGCCAAGAAGATAGGTCAAAATCCTGCCTAAACTAGGGCAAAATTTCTCTAAGTTAAAAGTTTTAGGGACCCTTGTTCCAAAAATCATAACTTGAGATCCAAGCTTCTTTTTAGAAAACTTTGTGAATAAAAGTTGTATACTTTGTGGAGGACTACAACTTTCATGTTGTAAGTTTTGTTTGAATCCACTTGCATCATGGTGAAAATGTGGGGCAAAGTTAGGAAAAATTAAGAAAATTTCATAACAGAAAAATTTTATGTTATGAAAATTTTCAATTTCAAACCCTAATTTGCAATTTTGGGTTTCTTGATGAACAAGTTTCATAATTTGACATATCTTGATGAAAAAGGACCCTTGGCACTTGATTTTGACCCAAAAGTCAAAGTTTGACTTTTTAGTGTACAGTCAAATTTTGACCAGTTGACTGAAAAATTCATCTGTCAATCCCATGCATTTGAGATCTTTTGAACTTGTTGAATAAGTAAAGATGATGCCATTGAGTCCTTAAGTCCATGGTTGAGCTTAATTTACCATTGACTAGGTCAAATAGTCAAAAATTGCCTTTGTACAGTCAAAACCCTAAAAATGACCATTTTGCCCTTTTTGTGATCTGATCAAATTTCTTGTGGAGTTGTGGTCCAAACTTGATCAAATGGTTCATATGAGTTCATAATGTTGATGTGGGTCAAAATTCATGAGGTTTGACTGTAAATTGGCCATAGTTGACTTTTTCTCCAATACAGTTGATTTCTAGGTCAACTATCCAATTGACTGGGCAAAAATTTGATTCAAGGCTTGAAACTTGGTATGGACAAACTTATGAGTCCAACATGAAGTATGAAAGTCAATTTGGGCATTGAAGGTCTAAAAATCCCTGTGCAAACTCAAACCCTAATTTAGGTCAACAGTGCAAGGAGGTGTCTTGAGTAGAGCAAACCCTAGCTTGATCTTGAATTCCAAGAGTCTTGTGATGAGAAATGTTGATAAAACGAGAGGGAAAAGTTTGGGGTACAACATTTGCCCTTGTTTAATCTTCTTGAACCTGAAGAGTTAGATTGGCAAGTTTTGCCTTTCGTGACTCGAAGGTAAAAGAGGATTGGACACTAGAGTGCCCGTAAATTTGCACTCGTCAAAAATGTATCTGAGGGAATTGGCTTAAAGATGCCATTTGGAGATGGTAGAATATTGATAGATATGGGCTTAAAGATGCCATCCAAGACTTGTTTGTTGAAAATTAGTAGAATGAACATCAGAATGGTATCCGTATTTGGAACGTATCTGAGTTATATCTGGAGACTGGGTTTGTATGAGCAAAAGAATGGCGTCTGTCTAGAGCGTATCTGAGCTGTAACCGTATTCTGAATGGATGACAGAGAAACATCTGTGTATGGAGCATCTAGGTGCTGGGGATAAGTTCTGAATGAGTGGCAGAATGGCAACCGTGTCTGGAGCGTATCTGGACTGTATCTGAAGTTGAGATCTGTATGAGTAGCAGAATGACTTCCGTGTCTGGAGTATATCCGTACTGTAACTGGGATTTGGACAAGTGACAAAATGACTTCCGTGTCTGGAGTGTATCTGAACTTGTAGTTGATAGTTGAATCTGAATGAGAAATAGAATGGCTGTCGTGTCTGGAGCGTATCTAGTCTGTATCTGATTGCTGAAGTTTGAATGAGTAGTAGAATGACCGTCGTGTCTGGGGTGTATCCGTACTGTATTTTGACTTGAAATTCTGAATGAGTAATAGAATGATCACCGTGTCTGGGGTGTATCCATACTGTATCTGAATAATTGTTAACAATAGCCTTTTAATCTTATCCTGAAAAGGGTAAAATGTTAGCTAAAACACAACGTTATGTTGCATGATATGTATGATGCAATGAACTGTGTTTCATCAATGTTTATGATATATGAATGTAATGGATGTGCATGTAAGCTGAGTAGTTGTCTTGCTGAGGAGAATAAATCCTTGATAGCTGGAGACAATGAAATCCTTGACTGCTGCCGGGGAAAGTGAATCCTTGACCGATGCTGGGGATTCCAAAAAATCTTTGATTATTGAAGATGAGAAATCCTTGTTGACTGCTTGGGGATTAAAGATCTTTGATTGTTGAGAATGAGAAATCATGGGATCACTGCTGGGGATTGAAAATCCTTGGTGACTTGTGGGGATTAACAAGAGCTTTGACAACTTCTGCGGGGAGTGAGAATCCTTCATGACTTTCCTGGGAAATAAGGAAAACTTTCAAAATCTCTACTGGGGAATTAAAACCTGGGAGGCTTCCAATGGAGAAACAAGAACTAGAATCCTCGTTCTGTTGGGAAATAACTCTGTGGGGAGAGTGTTTATTCTGCCGGAGAAATCAGGAGCTTTGGGTTGTATGCCAAGCTACTGGGGAATCATCCTAGTTGTGGATAAGACAAGAAGTTAATTGTTATCTGGTTGATTTTCAGACTTTTAAGATAACCTGCTGGGGAAGTTGCGGAAAGCTGATTAGTTCCCGCTGGGGATTGATAGTTGGAAATTTGACTTCGCTGGGGAAGAAGGTTTAGAGTATTCTAGCTCTGTTGGGGATATGAACTCCACTGGGTATGTGTATTTCAAAGTTTTCGGGCTCCACTGGAGATATGTATTTCAGGGTTTTCGGGCTCCACTGGGGATCGGGAGTTTAGAGACTTAACTCTGATGGGAACTTTGAAACTTAACTCCGCTGGGGAATAAAGTTTAGAATACACTAGCTCCACTGGGGATCTTGAAATTTAACTCCGCTAGGGATGTATACTCCAAGGTTTTAGCTTTGTTGAGGATCTGAATGACCTATTGTAGGGGATTTCTTCTGGAATAGCCTAAAGACGTTTTCCTACCCTTTCGACCTATCAGTAATTATCCTTTCTCAATTTCGTTTCATTTATAAGCAGTGATTATATTCGAATGCATATGCCTATTTAACAAAACATTGGATGTTTTCAAATAAAACATAAGTGTAAAAAGAAAGGAAAGGCAAGCAAATTTGTGCACTTTGAAGTATCTTTGTATTAACTTTTGTAAGTATCTTTGTACAAAGGAAACAGACATCCTAGTAAGAGAATGTTGTCGAAAAATTGAGAAAAAATTTATACAAAAAGAAAGATGGCTATGCGTAACAATTCCATGGGGTTCCCATTCTGCTATAGCCTTCACAACTCTGAGTATCTTGTCCATTCGCTGCTTCGTCCCCCGATGATTGGATTGATCAGAAGCTTGGAGCTTGTTGGTGAAGAGATTGTCCTTAAAGTGATTCGACGAGACATAGTCATACGCTTTAATTCCCTAACTTTTTCCTGGACCGCCCTTTTGGGTTTTCAGTCCACCGGGAAACCCTTTTTTGCCCAAGTCACCCTTTTGGGTTTTCAACTTGCCGGGTGTACAGATTTTTTTTATTTATACCTAATTTTTGCCTGAACCACCCTTTCGGGTTTTCGATTCACCGGGATGCCCATTTTTACCTAAGTCGCCCTTTCGGGTTTTCAACTTGTCGGGTCATTTTATGCGTAGTATCTTTTGACTATGTCTGCGTTCGCAGGGTGCAGCAAGTCGTCGCCTTCCATGGTGGTCAGAATCATTTCCCCACCAGAAAAGATGTTCTTGATCACAAATGGTCCTTCGTAAGTAGGAGTCTATTTGCCCCTGGGATCACTTTGCAGCAAGATGATCCGCTTGATTACAAGATCTCCGACTTGATATACCTGACGCCTGACTTTCTTGTGGAAAGCCTTGATCATCCGTTTTTGATACGTCTGACCATGAAAAACAGTAGTAATTTGCTTCTCGTTGATCAAATTAAGTTGATCAAGCCGGGTCTGAATCCAACCGTCTTTACTCAAACCTGTATCCTTCATGATCCTTAAGGAAGGAATCTGAACTTCCATAGGTAAAATGGCTTCCATGCCATATACCAAAGAAAAGGGGGTTGCCCCAGTTGAAGTATGCGTCGTGGTACGATATCCGTGCAGAGCAAACATTAGCATCTCATGCCAGTCTTTATAGGTGACTGTCATTTTTTGAATGATCTTTTTGATATTTTTGTTTGCGGCTTCAACAACACCGTTCATCTTTGGCCGATAGGGAGATGAATTGTGATGTTGAATCTTGAATTGCTCGCACAGAGCGGTGATCACAGTGTTATTCAAATTTGTACCATTGTCCGTGATAATCCTGTCAGGGATACCATACCGGCATATGAGGTTCTGCTTAATGAAGCAGGCAACCACATTCTTTGTAACGGAGGCGAAGGAAGCTGCTTTGACCCATTTAGTGAAGTAATCGATAGCCACCAAAATGAAACGATGTCCATTGGATGCCGTAGGCTTGATCTCTCCAATCATGTCGATTCCCCACATTGCGAATGGCCAAGGAGCTGTTAGAACGTTGAGAGGAATAGGAGGAATATGTACCTTATCAGCATAGACCTGACATTTGTGGCAGATACGGGAATGTTGATGACAATCAGCTTCCATGGTAGACCAGTAGTAGTCTGCCCTTAGAATCTTCTTAGCCATCGTATGTCCGCTTAAGTGGGTGCCAAAGGTGCCACTATGTATTTCAGTCATGATCAACTCTGCTTTAACCTTGTCCACACAATGAAGTAGAACATAATCATGGTTGTGCTTATATAAGATACCATTGCTCAGGAAGAACTTGGCAACAAATCTCCTTAAGAACTTTTTGTCGTTGACTGAAGCTCCTTCAGGGTATTCTCGAGTCTGGAGATACCTTTTGATTTCATGAAACCAGGGTTGTTCCACTACTTCTTCGGTATTAATCTCATGACAGTGCACAGGTTCGTCCATTCGTTCAATGGTGATTTGGGGAGCCTCATTATCCCAGTTGAGTTTAAACATGGAAGACATTGTAGCCAAAGCATCTGCTAGCTGATTTTCTTCTCGCGGAAAATGCTCGAAGGTAATCTGCTCGAAATGAGGCAGCAATGTCAGGACATGTTCTTTGTATGAGATAAGATTAGGATGTTTAGTATCCCACTCTCCTTTGACTTGACTGATAACCAAAGCCGAGTCCCCAAATACGACCAAAGATTTGATTCCCAAGTCAATAGCAGCCTTAAGACCAAAGATGCAAGCTTCGTATTCAGCCATGTTGTTGGTACAGCTGAAACAAAGTCGGGCAGTGAAGGGTGTATGGCAACCTTCTGGAGAAATAAGTACCGCACCGATACCATTGCCAAGTGCATTTGAAGCACCGTCAAAGTACAAGGTCCATCGGGATCCTTGTTCAGGTCCGTCATACGGTCCGTTACCTTCAATGTTGTCCAATGTCATGACGTCCTCGTCAGGGAAGTCGAATCTCATGGATTGGTAATCTTCAACGGCTTGATGAGCTAGATGGTCAGCTAGTACACTCTCCTTTATAGCTTTTTGGGTCGTGTACTGGATATCATACTTAGTCAGGATCATTTGCCATCTAGCGATTCTTCTAGATAAAGCAGGCTTTTCAAAGATATACTTAATCTGATCCATTTTAGAAATCAGCAAGGTGGTATGAGTCAACATATACTGCCTTAGCCGGTGAGTAGCCCATACTAAAGCGCAACAAGTTTTCTCGAGCAATGAGTAACGTGTCTCACAGTCGGTAAACTTTTTGCTAAGGTAATAAATGGCATGCTCTTTTCGGCCAGACTCGTCATGTTGGCCCAGTACGCACCCCATTGAGTTATCCAAAATAGTCAGATACATGATTAACGGCCTTCCTTCGACGGGTGGCATCAAGATAAAAGGTTCCAGCAAATACTCCTTGATCTTATCAAAAGCAACTTGACAATCATTGTTCCATTCAACTACCTGATCTTTCTTCAACAGCTTGAAGATTGGCTCACAGGTAGATGTTAGGTGAGAGATGAACCTCGCAATATAGTTTAAGCGTCCCAAGAAACCTCTAACCTCCTTTTCAATGCGGGGGGCAGGCATTTCTTGTATAGCCTTTACTTTAGCAGGATCAACCTCAATGCCTTTGTTGCTGACGATAAATCCCAAAAGTTTACCAGACCTGACTCCAAAAGTGCACTTGCTCGGGTTTAGTCTGAGCTTATACTCCTTCAATCTGACAAATAGCTTTTACAAATGGTCGAGGTGTTATTCTTCTGTCTGTGAACGGGCTATCATGTCGTCTACGTAGACTTCAATCTCATGATGTATCATGTCATGAAACAAAGCTACCATGGCGCGTTGATAGGTTGCCCCAACATTCTTCAGTCCGAATGGCATCACTTTGTAGCAGAAGGTACCCCACTGCGTAATAAAAGTAGTCTTCTCCATGTCTTTGGGGGCCATTTTGATCTGGTTGTATCCCGAGAATCCATCCATGAAGGAAAATACCTTGTGTTGAGTTGTGTTGTCAACCAAGATGTCGATGTGTGGCAGTGGAAAATCGTCTTTAGGGCTAGCCCTGTTTAAATCCATGTAGTCCATACACATTCTGACTTTTCTGTCCTGTTTGGGAACGGGCACAATGTTAGCAACCCATTGTGGATAGGAAGTAACAACCAGAAAGCCAGCGTTGAATTGCTTCATTACCTCAGCTTTGATCTTCTCAGACATGTCGAGCCTCATTCGGTGGACCTTTTGCTTGATCGATGGACAGTCTTCTCTTGTAGGGAGATGGTGAACCACGATATATGTATCTAGTTCCGGTATGTCTTCATACGACCAGGCAAAGATATCAACATATTTGTTCAACAACTATACTAAGCGCTCTTTGACACTTGGTTCCAGGTTGGCACCCACTTTTACCTCTTTCTTGTCTTCCTCTGTTCCGAAGTTGATGGTCTCTAGCAACTCTTCGTGGGGCAGAATAGCCCTTTCCTCTTGTTGCAGAAGTCTGGCTAACTCTCCAGGCACTTCATAGTCTTCATCACCTTCGTACTCGACATGATTGACCAAATCTTCAGAGTCACCGAAGGCTAAAGCAGAATAGTCACCCATGGAATCCGGAGTGGATGGGTACCTGCGTTTTGTGAGTGTGGGTATGTGTAAGGGATAGCCATCCTTAAACAAAACAAAATGTAAAAGGAAAGAAAATAAACACAACAATTTATAGATGAAAACATCCAATGATTCATTAAACATGGCATATGATAATGAAGAAATCAAGCCCTTACAAATGGACCTATATTCCCCGGGTAAGGCATAAGGCAAAAAGAGTGTGTACGAATTGTTTAATTATTACAGACCAAAATAGGAAATTGTTCAAAGATAAATTACTGGTTGATGAAAGTGATGGGAACGAAGTCTTTCGCTTCCCAGTTGCTTAATCCTCCTTTGATGGTTGGAAAGATCCAATCTTCAAAGTTGTCTTCTTCATCATCATCTTCTAAGGCATTAATTCCATGGTGAGTGATTTTAAAGGGTGGTCCTCCAGCCCTGGAGCGACACACAGCTCTCTGGCCAGTAGCAGTAAAACCTAATCCGAACTTATCCGTCTTGTGCGAAAAATCAGGCAGTTGCCCCCACACTGTACTCCTTCCTTCTCTGATTACAGCCTCCACATCCTTTAGGGAAGCCATCCTAGACACATGCTTGGAAATGATAGGCTCATCAGTCATTGTCTTCGCAACTGCGACTTTAGGAGAAACTTCCTCAAAATGTTGGAAAGGCGTTTCTATGAATTCGCCATCCAACTCCACATAGCAGAAGGAGTTGAGGTGACTTATCATGTACTCTTCCTCACCGTGCACCGTTATAATCTTACCCTTAACATGATACTTTAGCATTTGGTGTAAAGAGGAGGTAACTACCCCAGCATAGTGGATCCATGGCCTTCCCAACAAACATGAATATGAAGGACGGATGTCCATCACATAAAAAGTAGAGTTGAAGGTCTCGGTGCCCACTTTGATTGGGATGTCCACCTCTCCGTGAACCATCTGCTTAGAATCGTCGAAGGCTCTAACAATGATGTTACTGGGTTTTAAAGTCAAACCTTCGCAGTCTAGCCTGTCCAGCGCCTTTTTCGGTAGAACATTCAAAGATGAACCGATATTAACCAAGACATGGGCAAGTGTAGTCCCTCTGCACTCTACCGAGACGTGCAGTGCATCATTGTGCTTCCTTCCTTTAGGGGTCAAGTCAGCATCAGAAAAACCAAGACCGTTATCGGTAGTAAGGCTAGCCACACACTCTTGAAACTGGTCAGTGGAAGTTTCTTGAGGCACGTGTGCCGTCTTTAGAAATTTGATTAAGGCCTTAGCATGAGCCTCAGAGCAGAGTAGGAGAGCCAACATGGAGATTTTGGAAGGGGTCTGCCCTAGCTGCTCCACGACATCATAGTCGCTCTTCTTGATTATCTTTAAGATTTCTTCCATCTCTTTCTGGGTGGTCTCGGGGATTACCATAGTCTGAGCCTTCGTCCTGACAGGAGCTTCTAGTATCCCCTTACCTTTGGCAGTAACATCAGAGGGTCTAACTTCAGGAGTATCCAATTCTTCAATTACCGAGCTTTGCACAGATGGCTTGACAGGCACAGAAGCCTTCGAGGGTCCGAAGACTGCTCGTGGAGGAGCAATCTCCGGAGAAAAGATCATTCCGCTGCGAGTTATCTTGCTTGTTCCCGCAATATTCCCTATATCAAGGGTTTCATCATCGGAATTCTCTTGGATTGATTCAATGTGTTTGACACCATGGTAGAAGATTTCTCCTCCGTGATTCCATGGTATCGTGTTGTTAAATTTATACGGGACATGCCCCGACATGGTGATTTTCAGCGGCACAAACTTAGGATCAGGCGTAATCTTAATAGGCCTTTTGCAGGTCTTGGGAAGATTTTCGGAGATGGTTACTATTGCAATGTCATTGATAGGAGTAACGAAGGTAGCAGGAGTAATAGGAGTTATAGTATCAACAAGAGTCTTTTGAAAGAGTATCTCTTGGGTATCCATCAGGCGTTGGATGCCTGATTTCAACAATGGGCAGTCAGCTTGCATGTTTGAACAAAAGTAACAGTCTTTTCCACAGCCTGGGAATATCCCGCTTTCATCAAATTCACTTTAATCACTGGTAAGGGAGTCAAAAGGTCATCAACAATGGTAACATGAAGGTCTTCCACAACGGCATGAACATTATGACCGTGCTTGGGCATTGGAGCGGATATCACGTTGGGTTTTTTAGGAGCATCAAACTCTACCTCCTTGGCATCTATCAGGTCTTGGATCTTATTTTTAAGAGCCCAACAGTTGTTGGTATCATGCCCTACACTATCAGAGTGGTACGTATATTTTGCATTGGAATGATAATAAGGAGAAAAGGTATTGGGGTTTTTTGGCGCTTCTTTTAAATTGGTGAGATTCAGCTTTAACAAATGAGGGAGGACTTGAGCCGGTGTCATGTTGATTCGGGTGAACTGCCGTTGTGGCCTTTCTACCCTTTGCTGGTTAGCCCTAGGTTGACCGCTTCGAGGTTGATCAGCCGAAGAGTTTTGGATCATCACAGCCCCCACCATTGGTTGGCGCTCTGTTCTTCCTTGATTTTTATGGGAATACACAGCAGAAGCTTCTTTCTTGGCTGGGAAGGTCTTCTTAATAGCAGTGGAAGCGGAGGCATCCTTCTGAATTTTACCACTTTTAATGCCAGCCTCGACCCTTTCACCGGTCAGAATTAATTCGGTGAATCCTGCAGATGAAATCCCGATTAAATGATTGAAGGATGGGCCAGATAGGGTCCCCAGAAACATGTCAACCAGCTCTCTATCCGACAATGGTGACTGCACCCTTCCAGCCAGATCACGCCACTTCTGGGCATACTCCTTAAATCCCTCATTAGAAGCCATACCCATACTCTGTAGTTGAGTACGAGTAGGTGCTAAATCAGCGTTGTATTGGTATTATCGGTAGAACGCAGCAGCTAAGTCTTCCCAGTTATGAACGTCAAATATCTCAAGTTGATAGAACCAGTCCAATTGTGTGCCTGACAAACTGTCTTGAAAAAAGTGTACCCAAAGATCCTTATCAGAGGAGTGAGGTTGGATCTTTCTGACATAGGACCTCAGATGCATCTTTGGACAGGAAAAACCGTCATACTTAGCAAATGTAGGTACTTTGAACTTGGGAGGAATGACGATCCCAGCGACCAAACCTAGTTATTCGAAATCTAAACCAGGTACCCTTTGCAACTCTATGGCTGCCAACCGATCCTCAATATTTTTATACTTATCATCCGCCGGGGGATATTGCTTTTCGGAGTAATCTTCATCCTCTTCCTCTTCTTCTTCTTCAAATTTAGATTCAGAAGGCATCGCAGTTCCTTTTCCTTTACCAACCCATTCATCAGACGTCGAGGGGAACTCGAGAACTTTTCTGGCATGGTTTTCAAACCTTCTTCCCATAGTGGCCACACCAGGCCTTTTCTTCTTTTTCTCTTTATCTTTCTCCAACATTGCTTTAAGGTTCTCTTGACCCTTTGCTAAGGTCATGAGGAGTTGCTGGAATTGCAAATTCTGTGCTTGCAAATCCTTAACCGTCTGCTCCAAATCCATCTTGCTGAAATAAACAGCAGAAAGATAAGGAAACCTGGTGTGGAGACCTGTTTATGCATATGATGAATGATATGTTATTCATGTAATGCATTCAAGGATTCAGAAAATTCAAATTTGTTGCAAACAAAAAGAACACACGTCATATTAAGAAGAAATTTGTTAGTACATAATTGCCCCATGGGCAAAATATTACAAAATTCTTAATGTAAAAAGACATTGCGCATCCTCTTTGGTGCGATGTAAGTGTTGAGAGTCTCCTCTTCATGAAGTCGGCGGGTAGGTTCCAAAACCTTCTTCTCACTGGCATAGAAGCTGGCTTCAAAAGTATTCCGCTCTTCCTTGAGTTGTATCCAACTCTTTTGCAATTCTTCCAATGATGTCGGCATGTCTGGATATAGAAGGGTGTATGGAACCTCTCCTTCCATAACAGGCTCTTTGATCACGGGGAGAATGTGAGGGTATGGCATCATAAGATTCTGGGCGCGGGTTCGTACCCACTTGAGGTAAGGCTCAAGGGGGATGTAATTCTTGTGCCCCATTGTCTTACTATCCACTTTGTTGGGAATCCTCCAAGCTCTGATGAACCTTTGTCGAAGTCCTTGCGCATCATTGTCGAAGTCAAAAACTAGGTCAGGAATCAGCATGTCATGAGGGTCATCCCTCCGAGCATCTCCAAACTGTCTTAGAGCTAAACAGGGGTTGTAGTTAATGCCTCCCCTAATGCCAAGTAGTGGGACATTAGGGAATTCTCCATAACGATCAATGATGATGACATTTTCTCTGGACCGAGAACACCAATGTACATCAGAATGTGTGAGGGTCATCAATGGTTGTGACCACCTTAAACCCTGCTCATTCTTCAAAACTAATTGTGGAAGGTGAGAAATAAACCACCTTGCTAGAAGAGGAGTACATCACATGAGAACACCTCTTTTCCTCATTGTTCGTGTTTAAAATGAGTGTAGGATGTCCCCAAGCAATGTAGGCACAGGATTCCGAGATATGAAAATCTTGACAGCATTCACATCTATAAGCTGATTAGGATTTGGGAACAAGACCAACCCATAGATGAGGAGTGCCACAATCTCTTAAAAAGCTTGTAGATCTAGAGAATTCCAGCAGTCTTGTGCCTTCTCAAACAGAAACTTTGCCAAGAAACCCTTGACACCACTTCTAGTTTCCCAATGACCTTTGATATCAGATGTTTGCAAGTGTAATGCTTGAGCAACATCTTCAGGCTTTGGTTCTATTTCTGTACCGTTGTAGGATAGTTGATGAAGAATAGGAATTCTCAGGAGTTGATAAAATTCCTCCAAAGTAGGTACTAGTTGGTAATCAGGGAATGTGAAACAATGGTGTAGGGGGTCAAAGAACTGGAAGAGAACTTTCACCATGTCTTCTTCAATGTTGGAGTTGACCAAGCTGAGAAGTCTACCATGTCTTTCACTGAAAGGATAATTCTCTGGAATCTTGGAAGTAAGCTCCTTGAGTTGAGGAGGGATTCTCACAAGGTTGACTTGAATTGTTTTCCTGCGAAGAGATTCCATGACCTACAAAACAAGAACAAAGATGAAGATCCAAACCCTTGAAATGGTTAGTGGATGCATATGATGCTTTATGATGTTCATGATGTATGCACAAGCACATGTACAAACAAGTCACACAAGATCCTAGTTTCAGGCTTGCATGAGGTCTCATAGGTAAGTACCCTCTTGAAGTTAGTTGGCTCAAACCTGTCCTATAAATAGTAACTGGGTTCTAAGGAGCTCAATATCACTGAATTATTTTCTGTGTTCATTGTTTGGTTTAGCCACTTAACTGGCGACCAAAATATTCCAAGAAAATAACCCTCAATGAGTGTAGTATCGAGTATCTACCAACTTCGGACTGCACCAAAGCCGGTCATCTCACTACCCCTAAAAAAGGCCAAGATGGTCAAGTAAGGTTCTAAGAGTTCATTAGTGCTTCATGACATCACTCAGCGGCCCCGTATTCTCTTTGATTGACTCAAAGGCTACCGGTACTCACAAATATGTCGCACTAATATAGCTATTGCTTCAACCATGTTGGTATACCCCACACAGTTTCCACAATGTATTACTATTTACCTATGAATGTTTCCCAAATCCGGGTAGAGGATTTCAAGCCCAAACAAGAGAACCAAATGTAAAGCAATCAAAGCAATCGAGATAAGCATGCAAAGGTGATCTAAACCCTAAGGTTACTCCACTTTTAGAAAAGTCCCCAGCAGAGTCGCCAGTTCTATGATATGGTGGGAGAACTGACTTGAGGTTTTGCGTTTGTGTTCGCAAATGTTTCGGTTTAGCAAGAGTCGCCATCGACTTTTTATTTTATCCTAAGGAAAGGTCAAAAAGCATAGGAAAGACCTTTGAGATGTTTTCTTGGGTTCAGGGAGTAGATTATGAAAAGGGAAGGTGTTAGCACCCTTTTCATCCATGGTTTTCCATGGGCTCTTAGTTACTTGTTTATATCACTTGCTTTGCTTTTCCAATTGTTTGAAATGGTGCTTTGTGTGTGGTTTTGAAAGATGTTTTGAAAAGAGGCCATCATTATGGCAACCTTTGTAATGATTCTTGTTTGAATGTATGCAAAGGTGTTTTTGTCTTTTGAAAAGATTTCAATGTTTGAAAGTTTGATTTTGAAATTATGTTGTGAAGTGTGTTTGAAAATAGCAAGGATGTTTTTGCAAGCTTTTGATCAAGTGACTAAGAGCTATCTACCCTATTTTACTCAAAGATCTTTCTTATGTTTTTAACCCTTTTAACAGTGTTGTTTCACCATTGCATTTGGTGAACAACCTTGTGTTAGGATGTTAAACGGGACAGGCGCGGGTCATCGTATAGACCATGATAGCAATTGTGTCAAGTATCTTTGGCAATTTTCTTGAGGGACTTGATCATTTTTGTTTAGGCAACCAAGATAGCGTCATCGAGGGGCTATGATATTTTGTTTTGTTTTTCTTTTGCCAAAGTACCCAACATGCATACCATGGCCCATTTTTGAAGGCAACAAGTGGATTGTAACCCTAGGGGTGCAAGTGTGCATTGTGTTTGTTTTTCATGCATTTTTGTATTTGATTAGGTCAAACTATTTGTTAATTTGATTTTGGCATACAAACCCTAATTCTCTAATCATGGCATAATTGAAAGCGTTAAGTGCGAGAATTTAAATTCTAAGCTATTACAACATGATTATGGGGATGGGGGTACAATTTTGAATGGGGGTATTTTGACAAGAAATATAAACCCTAGTTACTATTACATCCAAATTGAATCTCAAATGCATCAATATTTAAATGTACAATATTTAAATAAACAAAATAAATAAATATTAAGTAAAATGTATTATGCAAAAATAAGTTTTTATTTGTTTATGTATGTAAAGTATTTTCAATGTGAAAAAAGTATAAAGAAATAAAAAAAGATTAGTTTTATTTGTTAAAGGGGTAAACCCTAATTTCTTTTAAGAAAATAAATATTATATATTATTTATATACAAAAATATATTAATATGTACCAAAATGAAATATACTTAAAAAAATTATTTTTTAGTATAAATAATAATAAAAGTAAAAATGTAATATTTTTGTATTTTTATTCTAAGTTTTTAATAAAATAAAAGTATATATGTTTATTATGTGTATATTAATCAAATTAAATATGTATAAAATAAAATAAAATATTTACAAAAATAAATTATATTTATAATAATATTTTCAGTGGGAATGAAATAAGAAATAAAAATAAAAGTATGATATATAAATTATTTTTAAGTTTAAACAAATAATATAAAAGTATTAAAAAGCCTTTAATATTAGAAAAAATCAAAATAAAATACCAAATAAATGTAAAAAATTATTAAAATATTTTTTAAGCATTTTTTATGTTTGGAAATAAAATAATAAAGTCAGAAAAGAAAACAAAAATTCAAAAATGCAAAAATATAAGAAATTGGGCCAGGGGGTGTGAAACTGAAAAAGGGAGGTGTTAGAAGCAAGCAGACCAGGCCCAGCCCAAGTCTTCACCTTCTTCCTCCAGCCATTATCAAACGCGCGCGCGCCTGGTTCAAACTTGGATATCCTGGAAACGTGATCTTTTGCCAAAACTCATAACATCAAACTTGTAGAGAATTTTAATACGATTCTAACCATATAAAATATTAATCCTAACTCTCAAAGACCAGAGAGAATTTCTCTGGCCCTAAAATCTGACCTAGTTTTTTCAGCATGTTCATGGATGAAATTCTCCTAGCACACTTAATATAAATAAAAACTGAGCATATGTACAACTTCATGGCGTTGAATACTGCATTTCTTATTCACAAACCTAAGGCTAAATGTTCCTAAATAGAGAGATAGGAAGTGATGAAAAACCTGTTTCAGTTGGATTCGGGTAGGACAATGCAAAGCTTCTCAACAAGTTTTGAGGTGTCTGGTAGCTTGCCTGAACTTCACTTGATCTTTTCCAATAGCTAGCTTGCCTTGAATGTCCCTGAACCAGCTTCTAGAACTCAACCTGCATAAGCTTGAAATGAAAATGGTGAACACTGTAAATGGAGTTACAGTTGGCAATTGAGGTTTGGGATAGCTTGAGTGAGTTGAATGGAAGGTATTGGAACTGGTTTGGGGCAAAACGCACGAGGGGTTTGTGAGATGGAACTCAAAGTGCAAAAGCTGCCTTGTTTTGCAAGAGGAATGTGTTTTGATGTTCAAGAGTGTTTGAGGGATGGATGGCTCGTGTTTCTGACTCAAGGCAATGTGCAAAACTTGTGTGGAATGCTTGCAAAGCTTGGCTATATCAGATTCAAGTGTTGTGTCCTTTTGGCAAGTTGACTTGTTTTGAAAGAAAAGTGTGAAGTGATATGAGGTAGGCCTGTACAGGCTATCTCCAAGCATGCACAAGTTTCTTATACCTTTTCTTGAGTTTGTGGAACTTGTTTGCTGCAAAGAGAGAGGTCCAAGGCTCAAGAGAAGCAATGTTGACATAAAGTTGCCTTTATGAAAATGGAAATGTTACCTTTTTGCCATTTTAAGATTAATTCAATGTGTAAACCTTTATTGATCAGAATAACACCTTAAACCAATGAGTTTGCATTCAATTTTTGAGTGTGGAAGGGTTTAGAGACCTGTAATCAAGTACAAAAGCAAGTTTGGACAAATTTGCAACTTGTGTCAACATGAAAATGCCATGGATCAAAAGTGAGTTTTTGCCAAATTCAAACCTTCGATTCTCCCTAACCGTAAATGATTTTGGAGAGTTCTTGGATATTTTGGAAAGCTTGTAACATTCTTTATGATCCATCTTTGAAATTAAACTTGAGACTCCAAGTGGAACTATGTGAAAAATGGCCAAGAAGATAGGTCAAAATCCTGCCTAAACTAGGGCAAAATTTCTCTAAGTTAAAAGTTTTAGGGACCCTTGTTCCAAAAATCATAACTTAAGATCCAAGCTTCTTTTGAGAAAAATTTGTGAATAAAAGTTGTAGACTTTGTGGATTACTACAACTTTCATGTTATAAGTTTTGTTTTAATCCACTTGCATCATGGTGAAAATGTGGGGCAAAGTTAGGAAAAATTAAGAAAATTTCATAACTTAGAAAATTTCTAAGTTATGAAAAAATTCAATTTCAAACCCTAATTTGCAATTTTGGGTTTCTTGATGAACAAGTTTCATAATTTGACATATCTTGATGAAAAAGGACCCTTGGCACTTGATTTTGACCAAAAAGTCAAAGTTTGACTTTTCAGTGTACAATCAAATTTTGATCAGTTGACTGAAAAATTCATCTGTCAATCCCATGCATTTGAGATCTTTTGAACTTGTTGAATAAGTCAAGATGATGCCATTGAGTCCTTGAGTCCATGGTTGAGCTTAATTTACCATTGACTAGGTCAAACAGTCAAAAATTGTCTTTGTATAGTCAAAACCCTAAAAATGACCATTTTGCCCTTTTGGTGATCTGATCAAATTTCTTGTGGAGTTGTGGTCCAAACTTGATCAAATGGTTCATATGAGTTCATAATGTTGATGTGGGTCAAAATTCATGAGGTTTGACTGTAAATTGGCCATAGTTGACTTTTTCCCCAATACAACTGATTTCTAGGTCTATTGTCCAATTGGCTGGGCAAAAATTTGATTCAAGGCTTGAAACTTGGTATGGACAAACTTATGAGTCCAACATGAAGTATGAAAGTCAATTTGGGCATTGAAGGTCCAAAAATCCCTGTGCAAACTCAAACCCTAATTTAGGTCAACAGTGCAAGGAGGTGTCTTGAGCAGAGCAAACCCTAGCTTGCTCTTGAATTCCAAGAGTCTTGTGATGAGAAATGTTGATAAAATGAGAGGGAAAATTTTGGGGTACAACACATATGACTATAGAAATCAAAACAAAACTGAATGTCGCCCGGCAGTAGGGGCTGTCATGATTTCTAACCCTGCGCCAAATCAGCAGCGAAATTATCAGCGCAAACCAGAAGCGCCCATGAGACGATTTACCCGGATTAACATGATTATATCCCAAGTTTTGCCACACCTTCTAAAGACCAATCTAGCAACTTTAAAGGAAGCTCCCAAGAACCCCAATACTGCTTCTCCTTGCTACAACCCGAACGCCCGATGTGCCTATCATTCCGAAAGCCCGGGGCACGATACAAATGACTGTTGGGCCTTAAATAATAAGGTGCAAGACCTTATCGATGCGAAAGAGATTGAATTTGATCCCCCAGAACGCCTAATGTAATAACGACGCCAATGCCCAAACATGGCCAAGGTATCAACGCCATTGATGATGATCATTTTGTATCCTCCGTAAATGACTTAGTTACTCCTCTGTTGACCATTAAACAGAATCTACTACAAGCCGACTTGTTCCCAGGCTGCGATGAAGATTGTCACTTATGCAAGTCTCTACCGAACCACTGTTTGTTACTAAAGATAGGCGTCCAGCGCCTGATGACTAGCAAAGAAATCCTATTTGAAAAGCTACCTCTTATTAAAAGTTCTTATCAAGATGTTTCGATAATCACCATTTCCGACAATCCTCCTAGGGTCTCCACCAAAAGACCCGTCAGGATTACATCTGTTCCAAGATCTGCACCTTTAATCATCACTATGCCAAGACCAATATCGTACTCCTCAAATAAAGCTATTCCCTGGAGTTATGGGGCTGACGTTTATTACTATGGCGTCAAGCAAGATCAGTTGGCTGTCAAAGACGAAGTTGCGAGAGATATTGATCCAGATATCGGTAACATCATTGGGACCAACAAAATAACAAGAAGTGGAAGAGTCTTCTCACCTGAGATTTCTCCAAAGATCGTTGCTACTCCTATGATCATTCCTACTGCCACTCCTACCGACACTCCTACTGTTATCCCTGCTACCGATACAAGGGGCAAATAGGCTCTGAATGAGCCTGCCCAAGTAAGAGAGCGTCCCGAGATCATCCTTGAAGCTTCTAGAAAGGAGATATAAGAAATACTGAAGATAATCAAGAAAAGTGACTACAAAATTGTAGAACAATTGGGGCAGACCCCCTCGAAGATATCATTGTTGTCCTTACTTTTGTGTTCTGAAATCGACGCCAAAGCCTTGGTAAAGTTTCTTAAGACCGCCCACGTGCCCCAAGAGACCTCCATCGACCAATTTGAAAATTGTGTGGCCAATCTAACTACTGATAACAGATTGGGCTTTTCCAATGTTGATTTAACCTCTAAGGGAAGGAAGCACAACAACGCCTTACATATTTCCATTGAATGGAGGGGAACCACACTTGCCCATGTTCTGGTGGATACATGCTCATCATTGAATGTCTTGCCCAAAAATGCTCTCGACCAACTGGATTGCAAGGGGATCATCTTGAAACCTAGCAACATCATAGTGAGGGACTTTGATGGCTCAAAGAGGACAGTGCACGAAGAAGTTAGTATCCCCATAAAAATTGGGACTCAGACTTTTGACTCAATTTTCTATGTGATGGACATCCGCCCTTCATACTCTTGTCTGTTGGGTCGACCCTAGATCCATGGTGCTGGTGCCGTCACTTCTACCCTACACCAAATGCTAAAATACCCGATCAGAGGAAAGATTGTCACAGTTCACAGAGAGGAGGAGTACATGGTTAGCCATCTGAACTCTTTCAGGTATGTTGAAATGGATGGTGAATTCATAGAGACTCCCTGACAGAACTTTGAGGAGGTTCCAACAACGGTCGCGACAACCAAGTCTACTCTAAAGGTACCAAAGATTACCAGACCTTCACTGAAGATGGCCTCGGTGAAAGATGCTCGAGTAGTAGTTGAAGAGAGAGGATGTACTATCTGGGGTTAGCTTCCAGATATTCCATACAAGTCCGACAATTTTGGGTTGGGGTTCACTTCAGAGGCCCAAAGAGTTGTTCGATGTTCTCGCGCTGGGGGACCACCTCTGCATATCAGCAATCAAGGAGTCAATGCAATAGAAGACAATGATGGCAACTGTGACATGGATGAATGGATTTTTCCAACCATCGGCGGAGGGCTCAACAATTGGGAGGCCAAAGATTTCATTCCTATTACTTTTATTCAAGAGTAATTGTATTTTAATATTTTTAGGCTTGTAATATTTAAACAATTCAGACTTTTTAAAATCTTGTGTCTTACCCGAGGCACAACGGTCCATTTGTGAGGGTTGTCACTTCATTCTCATATGTCATTAATGAATCATGGACGTTTTTGCATTCAAATTTTGTTTTCTTTGTCTTTTCTTTCTTACATTTTATTTCTTTCAAAAGGTAGCTATGCTCTTACACACACTCACATATTTAAAATGCAGATCTACATCCACTCAGGATCCCATGGGTAATAGTTCTGCTATGGCCAATTGTGATTTTGAAAATCTGATCTACCAAGCCGACAACGAAGGTGAGGAAGATTGTGAGGTGCCAGGGGAGTTGGCCAGGTTGTTGTAACAGGAAGAAAGGACCATTCAGCCACACGAAGAGTCGGTCGAAACAATTAACTTAGGAACCGAGGAAGACACAAAGGAGGTCAAGGTGGGTGTAAATTTGGAATCCAGTGTCAAGGAGCGCCTGATTCAGTTATTACACGACTATGTTGAAATATTTGTCTGGTCGTACGAAGACATGCCGGGACTTGATGCAGACATTATGGTACATCGTCTGCCTACAAAAAAAGATTGTCCCTCAGTAAAGCAAAAGGTTCGTCGCATGAGGCCTGATATGTCAGAAAAGATCAAGGCAGAAGTCATGAAGCAATTCAATGCCGGATTTTTGGCTGTCACCTCTTATCCCTAATGGGTGGCCAATGTTGTTCCTGTGCCCAAGAAAGACGGTAAAGTACGAATGTGTGTGGATTACAGAGATTTGAATAGGGCAAGCCCCAAAGATGATTTCCCATTCCCCACATCGACATTCTAGTTGACAATACGATACAACACAAAGTGTTTTCCTTCATGGATGATTTCTCAGGCTACAACCAAATCAAAATGGCGCCTGAAGATATGGAGAAAACGACCTTTGTTACACAGTGGGGCACATTCAGCTATAAGGTCATGCCATTCGGACTAAAGAATGCTGGGACAACTTATCAACCCGCCATGGTAGCTTTATTTCTTGACATGATACATCATGATATTGAGGTCTACGTAGATGATATGATAGCCAGATCGCAGACAGAAGAAGAGCACCTTGATCACTTACAAAAACTGTTTGAGAGGCTGAAAAAGTATAAGCTAAGGTTGAATCCAAACAAGTGCACGTTCGGAGCACTATCTAGTAAACTCCTAGGCTTTGTCGTCAGTAACAAGGGTATCGAGGTTGATCCTGCCAAGGTTAAAGCGATACAAGAGATGCCATCTCCTCGTACTAAAAAGGAAGTCAGAGGATTCTTAGGACGTTTGAATTACATCGCCAGGTTCATTTCTCACCTGACAGCTACTTGTGAGCCAATCTTCAAGCTCTTGAAGAAAGATAAAGTAGTCAAATGGAATGATGAATGCCAAGTTGCTTTTGACAAAATCAAAGAATACCTGCAAGAGCCTCATGTGTTATTGCCACCCGTCGAGGGAAGGCCATTGATCTTATATCTAATTGTTTTAGAAAACTCAATGGGGTGTATGCTGGGGCAGCATGACGAGTCTGGCCGAAAAGAGCATGATATTTATTACCTGAGCAAAAAGTTTACCGACTGTGAAACAAGATATTCACTGCTCGAGAAAACTTGTTGCGCTCTGGCATGGGCTGCTCGCCGGCTGAGACAGTATATGCTGACCCATACTACTCTGTTGATATCTAAAATGGATCCGATAAAGTATATCTTCGAGAAGCCCGCTCTTTCTAGGAGAATAGCGAGATGACAGATGATCCTTACAGAATATGACATACAATATACTACCCAGAAAGCTATAAAGGGTAGTGTATTGGATGATCATCTCGCTCACCAAGTTGTGGAAAGACTATCAGTCCATAAAGTTTGAGTTCCCGGATGAAGACATCATGACATTAGACAACTGTGAAGAAATCAGGCCATATGACGGACCTGAACAAGGATCCCGATGGACCCTATTCTTTGATGGGGCATCCAAGCACTTTGCAATGGTATCAGTGCCGTACTCATATCTCCAGAAGGATGTCATACTCCCTTCACTGCCAGACTTTGCTTCAACTGTACAAACAACATGGCAGAATACGAAGCATGCATCTTCGGTCTCAAAGCTACTATAGACTTGGGGATCAAATCCTTGGATGTATTTGGAGATTCAACTTTAGTCATCAGTCAAGTCAAAGGGGAATGGGACACCAAACACCCCAACCTTATCCCTTACAAAGAACACGTGTTGACATTGTTGCCGCATTTTGAGAAGATTACCTTAGAGCATTTCCCGCGAGAAGAAAATCAGCTAGCAGACGCACTAGCTACAATGTCATCTATGTTTAAACTTAATTGGGATAACGAGGCTCCTCAAATCGCCATTGAGCGGATGGATGAACCAGCCTACTGTCACGAGATCAGTACTGAAGAAGTAGTGGATCGACCTTGGTTCCACAAAGTTAAAAGGTATCTCGAGTCTCAGGAATATCCAGAAGGAGCTTCGGTGAATGACAAGAAGTTCCTAAGAAGATTCTCAGCTAAGTTCTTCCTTAGTAACAGTATTTTGTACAAACGCAGTCATGGCTCTATTTTACTTCGGTGCGTAGACAAGGTTGAATCTGAAATGATCATGGTTGAATTACACGAAGGCACTTTTGGTACCCATTCCAGTGGGCATACGATGGCAAAGAAAATCCTACGGGCAGGCTACTATTGGTCTACCATGGAGGCAAATTGCTACCAACGCTCTCGGACTTGCCATAAGTGTCAGATTTATGCGGATAAAGTGTATGTACCTCCGGTTCCTCTAAACGTCTTGACGGCTCCTTGGCCATTTGCTATGTGGGGAATTGATATGATTGGGGAAATCAAGCCAACTGCTTCCAATGGACACCGCTTCATCTTAGTGTCCATCGACTATTTTACAAAGTGGGTTGAGGCAGCTTCCTTCGCTTCCGTTACTAAGAATGCGATCGCCCGGTTCATCAAACAGAATCTCATCTATCAGTACGGTATCCCAGAGAGAATCCTCACCGATAGTGGTACGAATCTAAACAACACTATGATCACCGCTTTGTGTGAGCAATTCAATATTAAGCATCACAATTCTTTCCCTTACCGGCCAAAGATGAATGGTGTTGTAGAAGGTGCTAATAAAAACATTAAAAAGATCATACAGAAAATGACAGTCACATACAAGGACTGGCATGAGATGCTACCGTTCGCTCTCCACGGGTATCATACCACATCTCGCACATTAATTGGGGAAACACCCTATTCTCTCATATACGGCATGGAGGCTGTCTTACCTGTTGAGATCCAGATCCCTTCTCTGAGGATCATGAAGGATGATGGTGTGAATGAAGAAGATTGGATCCAGACTCGGTTTGACCAACTAAACTTGATTGATGAGAAGAGGCTTACAACTATCTGTCATGGTCAGATGTACCAAAAACGCATGATCAAAGCTTTTAATAAAAAGGTCAAACATCAGGTATATCGGGTCAGTGACTTGGTAATGAAGCGTGTCATTTTGCCACAAGGTGATCCCAGGGGCAAATAGACTCCTACATATAAAGGGTCGTTTATAATCAAAAGCATATTCTCTGGTGGAGCAATGATCTTGACCACTATGGATGGCGATGACCTCCCGCACCCTATAAATACAGACATAGTTAAAAGATACTACACATGATCAAATACACGCTAGGTTGACTGGACTAGGAAAAAATAAGGGCTTCTCGGCGAACCAAAAGGGTTCGGGCAAAAATAAGGGATGAAAATTAAAAAAACTCTGTACACCCGGCAAGTCGAAAACCAGAAAGGGCGGCTTGGGCAAAAAAGGGTATCCCGGTGGACTGAAAACCTGAGAGGGCGGTCCAGGCAAAAGTTAGGGATTGAAGCGTGAAATTCTGGCAACAGATACTCAATGTCACAGTAAATGTTATGACACCCTATCTGACTTTCTATAAGACAGTAAATCAAAAAGCAGTAAAGAACACAGTCAATTGTTTACCCAGTTCAGTGTGAAACAACACCTACTCTGGGGGCTACCAAGCCAGGAAGGAAATTCACTATAAGAGATATTAATTCAGGAATAAACCAACCAGTTTATCTCCTTCACTTAAGACCTAACCAATGCAACTTCAATCTAAGTTCAACTTAAACCTAAGTTCCTACTCACTCCCACTCAATCACAGCAGTGATACTGAACAATTGACTAATGAAATTATGAAGACACACTTCAGAACATACACTTGATTATGCTTCACAACTTTTAATCAAGTAACACAAACACTCGTGCTTCAAAGCTTTGAGTGATACATAAACCTAACTTGACCTTGCTTCAAAGCTTTAATCAAGTGACACAAACACTCGTGCTTCAAAGCTTTGAGTGATACACAACCCTTACAATCAAAACCTATTCCAAGTCACTTATCACAATGATACTTGCTTGGATTACAGTAGTTAAAACTATACAACCCCTTGTTGATCTTCTATCAAAAAGTTAAGTTCACCAACAACCTTCCTGTTGAATATATAGGCAGCTGTTCTTCAGTTAGGGCTTCCACGAAAATAGCTAGGATTAATTAGGGTTAACCTCAAGACTTGGTCACAAGACTTTATCAACCAGATTAGGGTTAAGCCAAGTTAACCTAAAGTCCACGTGAGATTCTGTTCTGGAATGTATGAACCATATTCCTGAAAAATCTCAGAATTAACAAAACTGCATAACTGTTAGATCAGTACAGGATGTCTTAACATTGGTTATGACAACAAAAATCTTGTTTACTAATTTTGGTAGAATGTAATAAATGTGATCATTGCATAATGATCAGCTACACACTCATAATGAGCAGCTACTGTATGCCATTCTTTTTCTGCAAAAAGCACCTAGTAACCCAGAATGTTATGACATCAGTCATGACATTCACACACCTGGTTTTACCAAAAATACATGCCAATAACCAAACACTTACAAACTCCCCCTTTGGAAAATTTTTGGCTAAAATCCCTAAACAATCAGAGATTAGAGAGCAGCAGAAATAATATGTCTGCAGAAAAAATAATGTCTACCAAGTATAATTAACACAAAATCTTCTCCCCCTCTTTAGCCATAAATAGGCCAAAGATACATGTACTTTTAGGTTATACAGTCATCCAAAATGAATAATAAAAACAATAAAAAAATCTGAAATCACTTGCAGCAACAGGTACCAACAGCAAGCTTGACAACTCCACTGATCTTCAAGCGCTGTCATCTTCAGAGGAGGCACTATCTTCAGCATTAAGCTGATCTTCAGCAGCATCCTCTTCCCTTCTTTGTCCTTCAGTCTCCTCCTGTTCTAGTCTAGCAATTAGGTTCTCAAGAGTCCTTTTCCTTGTCTCCAGCTCTTTGCAGGTTTCCTTCAGCACAACTATAACATCAGATTTCTTGGACTGAGTTTTGACAGTTGATGTCTCAGCTGATGTCATGACAATGTCAGGAACATGAGTTCCCTGAAATAACTTATAGTGCAACCCAAGAGCAGGGGCTCTTTTGCATACAATATCTTTTTCAACTAGAATGTCAGGATACTGAGCAAGGACAATACCACATAGGAGGGAGGGAAAGGCAATAGGGCCTTTAATAGCATAGCTTCCAACATGTTTTAAAGTTTGATCAAAGATATACCTGCCATAGTCAAATTTTGTCCTGGTTCCAACAGCATATATGAATCTTCCCAATCCTGTGGAGATGGTTGATTTATGGTTGGTGGGAACCCAGTTGGCTGCACCAATCTTGTGCAGGATGGCAAATTTCATGCTTAGCTTGCTTGCATTCAGCTTGCCTTTTAAGGGCCAACTCTTGACTTGATTTGCAGTGATGGTTTGGCATACTTGGTTGTCAGTAACCTCTAGTTCAGGGCAAGCCTCATCTGGTCTTCCTAGGAATTTGTTTATTTCAGAGGGAGAGAAATTTACCTTTCTTCCTCTCACATAGACACACTTAAAGTCAGCTGACCTTCCATCAACACATCCATCAGATAAATTCACTATGAATTCTTTGACAAGATTTTCATAGTAGTTGGTAAACTTTACCACAATATTCATTAGACCAGCAGTTTTGATTAGGTCCATGATCTCCTTACATTCCATGGCACCATTGTTCATTTCTCTTTCCAAGGCTATTCTTTTCAAACAAACATACTTCCATCTGTTAGCATTTTCAGGGTGGTAAAAAGAAATGTTGTCAGTGGGGACTTCAGGAACTTTAGCCATTTTGCTTGATGGGAGTTTCCTTCTGAGAGGAATGTCTTCAGCATCAACTTCAAATTCTGATTCCTCATCAGAATCAGAAGGTTCAGGCTCTTTCCTTTTCTTTGCTATTGGTTGTCTCACAGGCTTTGAGAGACTACCAACAGGTACTCGGGTTTTCACCTTCCCTTTGGTCAATCCAGACTTCACAGTTTCTACACCAGTCTTGTCTTCAGACCTGGTTTTCTTATGAACAACATCAGCAGTCTTCTCTTTGGTCAGACATTTTGCAGCATCCTGCTTTCCTTTTCTGTTCATCATCCTTCTAGCTATGCTAGGGTTGATATTTGCAATTAGGTCATTGTCAGAGTATTTTTCATCCACATCAATAACCGGGGGTTCAACATCCTTCTCTGAAGGGTTCTGGAGATCATCAAGATTTTCAGATGATTTCTGAATGTTGTCATCCGGTGTCTCAACATTCTTAGTGACATCTGGATTCATTTCAACATTTGGACTAGCAGATTCTTGATTTAAAGGAACAGAAATGCCAGGTACCGAGTGGTTCTCATTCAGAATTCTTGTAACAAGTCTAGCTATTGCTTGATGAACATAAGTTGAGCCTTCCCTATTTGGTATTTCTGAGGGAACAGAAGATGATGGTTGAGAGGGATTACCAGATGAAGAAGCTTGAGACCTTCCTGCAAGCCTTGTTCTCATCTTTTTAACCTTAGAGGGGTTAACTGCCAGTTCTCTAAGAGGAGTAATCTCCAGAACATCAGAATCCATGCAGGTTGTGATTGCCCTAGGTTCTCGATCAGAGGATGCGGAAGAAACAGTCGTCTTTGAAGAGGATGATGTCATGGATAGTTGAGACATTTTGAGAGTCTTAGAAAACCAGTAACAACGAGAGTGAAATCTTTGATTGAGAGAATGGAGATTGTTGCAGAGCCGAGAGAGGAAGGAGGTAAATGAGTGTCTATTCAACTTCTTAATAATTTTGAAAGAAATAGGGAAACATATGATTAACCCAATCAAAATAGACTTAACACAAAAATCTCCTTCATCCCTTGTTTTAAGCAAAATTAATTGCTACATTTCCTCATGTTGGCAAATACCCAACTTGCCCCTCAAATTTTCAAATTGATTTGCATCAAGTGCCTTGGTAAAAATGTCAGCCAGCTGTAGTTCAGTGGCAACATGTTCCAGTTTAATCGTCTTCTCCTCTATAAGATCTCTGATAAAGTGATGTCTAATGTCAATATGCTTGGTCCTGCTATGCTGAATAGGATTCTTGGAAATGTTGATTGTACTCAGATTGTCACAGTACAATGTCATAACATCTTGTGTGACATTATACTCAGTAAGCATCTGTTTCATCCAGATCATTTGAGAACATCTACTACCAGCTGCTATGTATTCAACTTCAGCAGTAGAGAGAGACACACATTTCTGTTTCTTGCTGAACCAGGAGACCAGATTATTTCCTAAGAAGAAACATCCTCCAGAGGTGCTCTTTCTATCATCAGCACTTCCAGCCCAATCAGCATCACAATAACCAGTCAGAGTTGGTTCACAACCATGAGAGTACAACAAGCCATAGTTGTAAGTTCCACTTACATACTTCAAAATTCTCTTCACTTGATTGATATGACTGACTTTGGGATCAGCTTGGTATCTTGCACATACTCCAACTGCAAAAGCAATGTCAGGTCTGCTAGCTGTTAAGTATAGCAGACTTCCTATCATGCTTCTGTACAGGCTTTGGTCCACCTTAACCCCACTTAAATCTTTGGATAGCTTTAAATGAGTAGGTGCAGGAGTCCTTTTGTGACTGACATTCTCCATTCCAAACTTCTTGACAATGTTCTTTGCATACTTGCTTTGAGACAGAAAAATTGAGTCTTCCATCTGTGTGACTTGCAGTCCAAGAAAGTAGGTCAATTCTCCCATGAGGCTCATTTCTAATTCAGCCTGCATCTGGTCAGCAAAATGTTTAACCATTTTATCTGACATTCCCCCAAACACTATGTCATCAACATAGATTTGAGCTACCATTATCTTTCCTCCTTCATTTTTGACAAAAAGGGTTTTATCCAAGCCTCCTTTTCTGTATCCTTTGTCAGAGAGAAATTTTGTCAACCTGTCATACCATGCTCTAGGAGCTTGTTTCAGGCCATATAAAGCTTTCCTCAATTTGTAGACATGATCAGGGTAGTTTGGATCCACAAATCCTTTAGGCTGTTCCACATAAACTTCCTCATTTAAGTACCCATTTAGGAAGGCACTTTTTACATCCATCTGAAATAACTTGAACTTCAGGAGACAAGCAATTCCCAATAGGAGTCTGATTGATTCCAGTCTGGCTACAGGGGCAAAGGTCTCATCAAAATCAACCCCTTCAACTTGAGTGTATCCTTGAGCAACAAGTCTTGCCTTATTCCTGGTGACAACTCCTTCAGCATCTGATTTGTTCTTGTAGATCCATTTTGTGCCAATGATGTTTGTTCCTTCTGGTCTAGGAACTAACTCCCATACTTCATGTTGCTTGAATTGGTTCAATTCATCTTGCATTGCTCCAATCCAGTATTCATTAGTTAAAGCCTCCTTAACATTTCTTGGTTCAATTTTAGACACAAAGCAAGAGTTTGATATGATTTCTCTAGATCTTGTAATGACTCCACTGTTAGGATCTCCTATGATGAGTTCTTTAGGATGATCTTTCTGAATTCTGATGGAAGGGTTTTTGTTAGATTCCTTTGATTCAGAGTCTGATGCAGTAGTGTTAGGTATATCATTCTGTTGAGTTGAAGTCTCAAAGAATGTCTCAACATTACAAGGGACATCTGTTTCCTCATGATAATCATCAACTATGACATTTATTGATTCCATCATGACTTTGGTCCTGGAACTGAATACCCTATAAGCTCTGCTGTTGGTGGAGTATCCTAGAAATATTCCTTCATTACTTTTAGGGTCCAGCTTTCTCCTTTGTTCACGATCTGCCAGAATATAGCATTTGCTACCAAATACATGGAAGTACTTCACTGTTGGCTTTCTTCCTTTCCAGAGTTCATAAATGGTGGATGAGGTTCCCTTTCTCAAGGTGACCCTGTTATGGACATAACAGGCTGTATTCATAGCTTCAGCCCAAAAATGAATAGGAAGTCTTTTGGCATGTATCATTGCTCTGACAGATTCCTGTATGGTCCTGTTTTTCCTTTCTACAACTCCATTTTGTTGAGGAGTTATAGGTGAAGAGAATTCATGATTAATTCCTTCTGAGGAACAGAACTCATTAAACTTACTGTTTTCAAATTCCTTTCCATGATCACTTCTGATTCTGACAATGCACCCTTCTTTTTCTCTTTGAATTCTTTTGCACAGTTCTTTAAAAACTTCAAATACATCAGATTTTTCCCTAATGAAGTTAATCCAGGTGAATCTGGAAAAATCATCCACAACAACATAGGCATATCTTTTTCCACCAAGACTTTACACCTGCATTGGTCCCATCAGATCCATATGTAGAAGTTCTAGAACCTTAGAGGTGGTCAGATGTCTTGACTTTGGATGTGACATCCTAGTCTGCTTACCAACCTGACATTCACCACAGACTCTCCCTTCATCAATTTTCAGTCTTGGAATCCCTCTGACTGCCTCCATGGATATAATCCTTTTCATTCCTCTTAGATGTAGATGACCAAGTTTTTGGTGCCACATTTTTACTTCTTTTTCTTCTTTGGCAATAGAACATACAGTAGAGTAATTAGTGTTCTCAGGCTCCCACAAGTAGCAATTGTCTTTAGATCTGACTCCTTTCATTACAACTTCTTGTTTCTCATTAGTTACAAGACATTCAGATTTGGAGAAGTTGACCTTGAATCCTAGGTCGCATAATTGGCTGATACTTATGAGATTAGCAATCAAGCCTTTTACCAGCAATACTTCATTTAGATTTGGAACTCCAGGGCAGTCCAAGTTTCTAACTCCTTTATTTTCTCCTCTAGCACCATCTCCAAAGGTCACATAACTAGTGGTGTGAGGTTTAACATTATTGAGAAGATTCTTGATTCCAGTCATGTGCTTAGAACATCCACTGTCAAAGTACCAGTCTTCCTTTGCAGAGACTCTAAGGGAAGTGTGAGCTATCAGGGCAGTAGCCTTTTTCTTCCACTGTGGAGTATATGGTACCTTGTTAGACTTAGGTTTGACACCTGGGTTCTGATTAGGATATCCATATAATCTGAAGCAGAAAGGCTTTATGTGACCAAACCTCCCACAATGATGACATCTCCATCTTTGATACTTTTTCTTCATATTTCTCTGTTCTCGATGTTGAGTGCTATGTTATGACATCTGCTTTGACATTTGTTTATCAGGCCTGATCTTCTTGTCTATACCAGATTTCTTTGCTGCCACAAATCCTAGACCAGACTTGTTTCCCACATTTTGTCCAACCTGAAGGATTTCTTCCAATTTGTCAGTTCCATTTGTTAGCATCTTGACAGATTTGGTCATCTGGTTCAGTTTTGAGTTTAGCATTTGAACTTCCCCTTCTAGATGACTTATAGTATCAATGTATGCCTTTTTCTCAGCCTCCAACTTTATTATGAGTTTTGTTTGTCTCTCATTTTGCTGACAGACTTCAGCACTTCTGATACATAATTTCTTGTAGGAATCAGCCAGTTCTTCAAATGTCACTTCCTCATCACTAGAGTCACTATCAGAGTTACAAATACCAGTTAGTGCAGTAACTAGTTTGGCAGATTCTTATTCAGAATTACTTTCTGAATTACAGTCAGACCAAGTAACAGACATTCCTTCTTTTGTTTCTTAAGAAAGGTAGGACATTCAGCTCGAATGTGCCCATATCCTTCACATCCATGGCATTGAATTCCTCTGCTTTGATTTCCCTTCTCTTCAGACTTTGGTCTTCTGCTGGAGTCATAAGATCTGTTAATGTCAGAAGGAATGTTCTTAACATTTGACCTTGACTTTGGATCCATTCTCTTGATGAGTTTGTTGAATTATATTCCAAGCATGGCTATAGCTTCTGAAATATTTTCTTCTTCATCCTCCTTGTTTTCATCTTCAGTATTAGATACAAGTGCTATGCTCTTGTTTTTCTTGTCGACATTGTCACTGATCCCCATCTCAAAGGTCTGAAGAGACCCAATGAGTTCATCCACCTTCAAATTGCTGATATCCTGGGCTTCCTCTATAGCAGTTACCTTCATTGCAAATCTTTTAGGCAAGGATCTGAGAATCTTTCTCACCAGTTTTTCTTCTGGCATCTTTTCTCCCAATGCTCCTGAGGTGTTGGCAATCTCCAAGATGTTCATGTGAAACTCATGAATGGTTTCATCTTCCATCATCCTTAGGTTCTCAAATTTGGTAGTCGGCATCTGAAGCCTTGACATTTTTACTTTGGATGTGCCCTCATGGGTAGTTTTGAGAGTGTCCCAAACTTCTTTGGCCAGTTCACATTGATGTACTAGTCTGAATATGTTTCTATCAATTCCATTGAACAAGGCATTTAATGCTTTGGAATTACCCAGGGCTAACTCATCTTCTTCTTTGCTCCATTCTTCCTCAGGTTTCAGACTGATTGTCCCATCTTTCTCAGTTATGGTGGGATGGTTCCATCCTTTGTCAGCAGCTCTCCAAGCCTTTTTGTCCAGTGATTTTAAGAAGGCAATCATACGAGGTTTCCAGTAGTCATAATTTGATCCATCCAGAATGGGTGGTCTGTTTCCAAAAACTCCTTCTTTGTCCATAGCGCCAGAAAGTGATATCTCTAGATCTCACCCAGTAAGACAGGCAGGGTGCCTGCTCTGATACCAATTGAAATTCGGGCAGCAGATTCTCAATGTCACAGTAAATGTTATGACACCGTATCTGACTTTCTATAAGACAGTAAATCAAAAAGCAGTAAAGAACACAGTCAATTGTTTACCCAGTTCAGTGTGAAACAACACCTACTCTGGGGGCTACCAAGCCAGGGAGGAAATTCACTATAAGAGATATTAATTCAGGAATAAACCAACCAGTTTATCTCCTTCACTTAAGACCTACCCAATGCAACTTCAATCTAAGTTCAACTTAAACCTGAGTTCCTACTCACTCCCCTCAATCATAGCAGTGATACTGAACAATTGACTAATGAAATTATGAAGACACACTTCAGAACATTCACTTGATTATGCTTCACAGCTTTTAATCAAGTAACACAAACACTCGTGCTTCAAAGCTTTGAGTGATACATAAACCTAACTTGACCTTGCTTCAAAGCTTTAATCAAGTGACACAAACACTCATGCTTCAAAGCTTTGAGTGATACACAACCCTTACAATCAAAACCTATTCCAAGTCACTTATCACAATGATACTTGCTTGGATTACAGTAGTTAAAACTATACAGCCCCTTGTTGATCTTCTGTCAAAAAGTTAAGTTCACCAACAGCCTTCCTGTTGAATATATAGGCAGCTTTTCTTTAGTTAGGGCTTCCACGAAAATAGCTAGGGTTAATTAGGGTTAACCTCAAGACTTGGTCACAAGACTTTATCAACCAGATTAGGTTTAAGCCAAGTTAACCTAAAGTCCACGTGAGATTCTGTTCTGGAATGTATGAACCATATTCCTGAAAAATCTCAGAATTAACAAAACTGCATAACTGTTAGATCAGTACAAGATGTCTTAACATTGGTTATGACAACAAGAATCCTGTTTACTGATTTTGGTAGAATGTAATAAATGTGATCATTGCATAATGATCAGCTACACACTCATAATGAGCAGCTACTGTATGCCATTCTTTTTCTGCAGAAAGCACCTAGTAACCCAGAATGTTATGACATCAGTCATGATATTCACACACCTGGTTTTACCAAAAATACATGCCAATAACCAAACACTTACAAAGCGTATGACTATATCCCGTTGGATCATCTTGCAGATAATCTTCAGCATCAACCAATCAACTCAAACGGCTCTAAATCAATCTAATCAACTTCGCCGAGGCGACAAGTGGACAAGACATTCAGAGACATGAAGACTATAGCAGAATGGAAACCCCATGAGATTATTTCACATAACTATCTTTTCTTTGTATCAATTTTCATTTTTTACGATGACATTCTCTCGTTAGAATGCTCGTCTCATTGTACAAAAATACTTATTCAAGTTAATGCAAAAATATTCCCTTTGGAAGTGCAAAACCATTTGTTTTCTTTTTTCTTTGTTTCTGTGTCTTGTTTACAAAAACGTCCAATGATTTATTTTTGAACATATGCGTTCGAATGTGACTACTGTTACAAGTAAAAAAAAAAAAAGAAAGACAATTACTAATGACTTTAAGAAATAAGATAATATCTATAAGCCATTCCATAAGATCCCCACAGGCACCTTTTCCAGCAGGAGTAGAAGCGAATACATCCTACTACAGAATCAATAACATATCCCTAATATGCAACATGTTGGTATCAAGCGTTCTCATATTCCTAACAGAATAAAACTTCCAACCACCGCTCCAGAGTATTCTCAGTAAGTTGCCCAACTTCTTAGATTTCCCCAGCAGGATTTCACGAAGACTACAAGAAATGTCTGGCTTTTCCCTTCTACAACAGAGTTTATATTTGGGGATTCACCCATCAGTGCTTTAGAGGGGATTTATTTTCCCCGCTTCCAGCAACGCTACGGCATAAACAATCTTTAATTCCATACATTTGCATCCATACGTCATAGCATTGACAACACAAGTGCATACAGTGCAATCTCATTTATGTTGAGAGGCAAACATCATACCATGCATCGCATACATCATAGCATTGCATACAATTAACTCTTCACCTTTTACAGGAAAGAGTCATTTGACAGGAAGTTATCATCAACAAATCTCCAACAGACAAAGATTTTTAACAAGAAAAGACTGGTCGACCATCTACATAACAAAATATTTCTTCCAGATTTTTTACTGGTTCAGATAAATCTTTCAAAGGTTTATTCTGATTCGTTTCCAGATTCTACTGATTCAGATAAATCTCTCAACGGTTGATTCTGATTCGTTTCCAGATTTTCACTGGTTCAGATGAATCTCTCAATGATTTATTCTGATTCGTTTCCAGATTCTACTGGTTCAGATAAATCTCTTAAAGGTTTATTCTGATTCGTTTCCAGATTTTCACTGGTTCAGATGAATCTCTCAACGATTTATTCTGATTCGTTTCCAGATTTTACTGGTTCAGATAAATCTCTCAACAATTTATTCTGATTCGTTTCCAGATTCTACTAGTTCAGATGAATCTCTCAATGATTTATTCTGATTCGTTTTTAGATTCTAGTGGTTCAGATGAATCTCTCAATGATTTATTCTGATTCATTTCCAGATTTTCAATGGTTCAAATAAATATCTCAACGGTTTATTCTGATTTGTTTCCAGATTCTACTGGTTCAGATAAATCTCTCAACGATTTATTCTGATTCGTTTCCAGATTTTTACTAGTTCAGATAAATCTCTCGACGGTTTATTCTGATTCATTTCCAAATTTTTACTGGTTCAGATAAATCTCTCAATGATTTATTCTGATTCGTTTCCAGATTTTTACTGGTTCAGATAAATCTCTCAACGGTTTATTCTGATTCGTTTCCAGATTTTCACTGGTTCAGATAAATCTCTCAACGATTTATTCTGATTCATTTCCAGATTTTCACTAGTTCAGATAAATCTCTCAACGGTTTATTCTGATTCATTTCCAGATTTTTACTGGTTCAGATAAATCTCGCAACCGTTTATTCTAATTCGTTTCCAGATTTTCACTGGTTCAGATAAATCTCTCAATGGTTCATTCTGATTCGTTTCCAGATTTTCACTGGTTCAGATAAATCTCTCAATGGTTTATTCTGATTTGTTTCCAAATTTTTACTGGTTCAGATAAATCTCTCAACGATTTATTTTGATTCTTTTCCAGATTCTTGCTGTTTTGGATAAATCTCTCAACGGTTTATTCTGTTTCGTTTCCAGATTTTTACTGGTTTAGATAAATCTCTCAACGATTTATTCTGATTCGTTTTCTGTTAAAAAAAATCAAGTTCAAACCCTTTGTCAACAATCATCTTTGGATGGCATCTATAAGCCCATCTCCGAAGATTCTCCTTTGTTTCTCCAAATGGCATCTTTAAGCCCATTTTCTTACACAATCGACCAACGCATCATCAAGTGCAAATTTCTGGGCACTCTAGTGTTCGATCATCTTCCACTTTCAAACCACGAACGACAAACACGTCGATCTCGCTTTTCAAGTTTAAGAAGATTGAACAGGGGTAGCTGTTGTACCCCAAAATTTGCCCTCCCATTTTTCACTCAAGACGCTATCCCAAGTTTTCTCGAATACTCAATTTGGTTCAGAAGTTGGTTAGACAGATTCCAGTAAGTCAACAATTAGGGTTTTCCACTTCCCCAAGGAAATTGAGTCGACAAGGTTTCAAATAGGTCTTCATGTCTCCTCAAGGTTGTTTAAACCAATTTTTAGACCTCGCAGTACAAGTTTGCTTAACCAATAGTTCAGATAACTGAAAAAAACTACATCGACCCAAAAGTTAACTCTTGCAAGTTCAAGTTCAAGCGGTCACAACTTCTTCAACCTTCAACGTCCTGAGGCGATTCTTTTGCGAAGTATCACAAATAGCGTTATCTATGAGATTATCTCAAAGATCGAGGTTCAGTTCATGTCACAGATGTTTTCCCAAGGGACATTTGATTCTTATGATAGGATAATTCATAAAGCTAGAGTTTTAGTTCAATGATTCTTTGATTGCTTATTGCCTACTATAAGTCATTTGCAAATTGAACATTAACGATAATTGGATTAAGGTAGATTGTTCATTAAATTTCTTAAAGGCACGATTTATACTGTTGGCATGTATTACAAATTGCCATGAACCGAAGATTTGAATTAGGGTCTCATTAGAAATGATTTGGATATTCACTTGCGAGATGCCATTAAATTCAATTAAATTCAAAGTTTCAAAGACACTCATCCTTTTGGCCATGATTCAATGGTCCACTTTAAATTCAAAACTTTATTCGTGGGAGTAAAATTGAGGCATGTATCATAGTTAATTTGATATTGCAAGGCATGTGCCATAACCCATTCATCCAAATGCAAGGTTCAATTTGGTGCGAAATTTCAAGATTATTCAAGAATGGATCAATACTCTTTTCCAATATCATTCAAGATTCATACAAGCCAGCAAAAGATAAATATTTTCACTCATGATTCAAAGTTAACAACATTTTTTTTATCAAAAGTGAGTTGTATTCAAGAATCATTCAAGAGACTTCAAATTCATTCAAAGATTCAACCATCATCATTCATGACCTATTCAAGCCCATTTGGTTCATTCTTCATACAAGACAAAATTATAAGGGATATTTCAAATTCCATCCAAGGTTATTTTCAAGAGAAATTTTGAGATTCATCAAAGGTTTACACCAAAAATTCAAACATCATCTCTTTCAAGGAAAATTACAAAGGGAGTTACAAGCAAATCAAAACTTGAGCTACTTCTAATTCCCTATAAACTCCATGCCTCAAACTTGTTGTCCAACTTGCTTTGATCCAAATCCTTGCACAAACTTGCACCAAAACCTTTATGTCCTTATCCAAGTTTTGCTGCACAATGGTCTTGCTGCTACCCTTGCAGCAATGCTACCAAAAAGCTGCACATTTGCTGTAAAAAAAAACAGCCCTATATCAATCCAAAATTCTGCTCCACATACTGCCTAAACCTGTTGTTAACCTGTCCACAAACAGTCCAAATGTTGCACTAAATTAACAACACAAAAAATCTGCCCCAGAAAGCAATAAAACAACATCCTAAAGTGTTCAAAATTCACCAGTTTTCCCCCCATTTTCACACTATCTCACTTATATTACAAACCCATCTTAACCAAAAGATATACGCACAGTACAACAGAGAAAATACTTTAAAAAAAGAAACCAAAAAATAGGCTACTGTTTCATAAAAATCATTGTTCTCATACACACAACATTCCCATCAAGATCCATAACGCGACATAATCAGTTTGAAGTCTAGTTCACAAAAGAAGCGGAATAAACAACAGCGAGAAGAATAATTAAAGTACCTTACCTCAACCATTTCCAGTGAAATCTCCTCGCCACGAGTAATTTATTCGCTTCCAATTTCATCCATTCGAATAATTGTTTGTTATGTTATTATTGTAACCTTCTACATAAGTTGAGAGAGAGAGGTGAGGCGCATGAATCAGAACCAAGCAAGAGAGTTGAAAAACAAGAGTGTTGTTATCGGGCGCTTGAAGGAAGAAGGCGAAATTTTCACATGAGTTTGGAAAGAAACGAAGAAGGTTGAGATCTGCGAAGAGAGAAAGAAGAGGCGCCGTCTGTTTCTCTAGGGTTGTACAACCCTTTTTGATTTCTAAAGTGGAGTTGGGTTGGACCCGACCCGTTCCGACCCGGTTTGTTCATTTTATTTTTTTATGTTGGGCATTAGATTTACAAGCCAATCTTTTTACTGTCAAGATCACCACCATTCAATTCATACCCCAGAACTAAAATTCACACCCCAATAAGATCCATTAGCTTATCATTTTTGTTTCTCAACTTATTTTATTTATTTATTTATTGATCATTAAAAAAATGAATGATAATTATTTTTTATGAAATAAATTATAGGTGTAGTTTTTCTTTTTTACATAAAATCACAAAATATGCAATGTTTTATTTTACTCTCTCAAATATTTTCTTAAAATATCAAAACAAATATATTTCTCTTGAATAATTACATTTGAAATATTTTAATTCAATTATTTTCATTTTATTTTATTTACTACATTTATTTTAAGACAAATAAAACCTCAAAATTTTTTTAGCAATTAATTTCTCTTTCGATTTGATTTAGATTTGGGTTTCTCATACTTTAATTATTTCCCTTTTGATTTTTGGAATCAACCTTTTTTATCTTAGTTTGATTAGGTTTACTAAATTCTTTTAAGGTCATCAAATTAGGTCAAAATATAAAACCTTATTCATCAAAACACACCAAAGAAATAAAAAAAAACAATTTTTCTTTTCAAATTTTCTCACAAACAAAAATATATCAAGAACTTTATTTCCATACTTAGTCAGTTAATTTACTTCATAGATTGTTGTAAAGTTTTTTTTAATTGTTCGATTCGATTTGGTTGTATTGTTTGCCTATTTTAATTTTTAATCGCCTCGACTCATCCTCATTTGTAAAAATTGTACCCCCATTCCCGAAAACTCTGTAATAGCGTAGAATTTCAATTTCTTCAATTTACTATTTTCTTTATACTGTATAGTAATTAGGCGTGAATGGCAAGATTTAAAAACAATTGCTAGATAACCTAATTTCAAAGACAAAATTAACTTAAAATAAACACACTCTTTCACACGCGCACCTTTAGGGTAACCTCGTTTGTTGCCTCGGAAATACAGTCATGTCCCTCGAATATGGGACATTTTAGTAATGACCCTTCGATAAAAAAGATCGTAGTCCCTCGATGACCCTCGATGTTTCCTTCGATAAAACGATCTCGTCCCTTACAAAAATTGCTAAAGCGTCTCATAAGTTGCTTTCGATAACTGTAAAATTGACCCGCGCCTATCCCTTCACATCCAACGATGGGGCTTCTTACCAAATTAATGGTAAGAAAGAAACATTAAAAGGAGGAATAAAAGAACAATTGAAAACCTTTCGAGTAGGTAGATTCGCTCCTAGTTACTCGCTTGCTCACGACAAAAAATATTTTTACACCAACACTTATCATTGCAAAACATCTTTTCAAAACACTTTTTGAAACACAATCCACAAACACATCTTTGAACCACTTTTCAAAATAAAAACTTTGTACACGTTCTTATAGAAACGAGAACCATTACGAAGAGATTTTTTCAAAACACTTTCAAAACCCACACCACAAGCACACTGTTAGATAAAAGCAAGTGATCTAAATGAGTAACTAAGAGCCCATGGAAAATCATGGATAAAAAGGGTGCTAATACCTTCCCTTTTCATAATCTACCCCTCGAACCCGAGAAATAATCTCGAAAGGTCTTTCCTATGCTTTTTTACCTTTCCTTTTGGATAAAAGAAAAGTCGGTGGCGACTCTTGCTATCCGCACAAATGCGATAAAAACACAAAAAACCAAGTCAGTTCTCCCACCGTATCACACTCGATGTTGTACCCCAAAATTTTCCCTATCATATTTCTCAATACATGTCAAGTGAGATCCTCAAATTGCTCAAGGAAGTCCAAGAGTTGACCAGACAAACTCTCTCCTAAGGCAGTCTACCTCAAACTAGGGTTTCATTTTGCATCAAGATGCTTGAGTCCAAAGGATCCAAAATGCTCATTATTTTCCTAATATGTTCTAAAGATCATCCATATCAAGTTTCAAGCCTTGCAGAAGAAGTTTGCTCAGTCAATTGCTCAAGTGCCTGAAAATCAGCTATGCTAGGTCAAAAGTCAACTGTGGCCCACATACAGTAAAACTTCAATATTTTTGGTCAACATCCTAATTTTGAAGTATCATTCATCATTTGATAAAGGGTTGATCATGATTCCTCAAGGATTTCTCACAATTCATAAAAACCCAAAAGTTGCTAAATTAGGGTTTTGCAGGAAAAGTCAACCCAACTTTAACCAAACATAACTTTCTCATATTTTATCATAAATGGCCCATCCAAATCTCATTGTGAATAGTATGCAATTACATACAACACATCTTCATACCTCAAGTTCAAATTATGCACTTACAAAAAGATATGAATTTTGACATCATTGGTCATTTTGAAAAGTCAACAAAAACACCTTTTGGGTCAAAGCTTCATATATGAACATGGAAGACTCAATTGAGATGAGACCAAAAAGGTTGCTTAGGGGACATCATAAGATTTCTAAAAATTCCAAGAGCACCCCCATAGGGTCAAAATTGGAAGAGACATGCCTTGTCAAAGTTGACCATTTTTGCAAAATTGCCAAAAGTCAAATGTGTCCAAAATTGCATTTTTTGCTAAATGGGCCTAACTTTTTATGCTTGTACTGAGCTTGTGATGTGATCCACGACCCATGAGCCCTTCCACTTGTCATTATTTTATTTTTATTATTTATTATTTATTTTGATTTTATTTCATTTAAATCAAATAAAATCAATATAAAATAATGAAAATATCAAAAATCAATTAAACCTTGAGATTTTGTGCATGATTAGAGTCATTATACGGTTGGTGGCAAGATCAAATTGCGCAAGGCTTCATATGGACAAAAAAATATTGAAAATGCTTGTTTTGGAAAGATTTGGTGCAAGGAATAAATCAATGGCCAATCTTCATAAATGGCAAAGATTTGATGCAAATTTTTACCCTAATGCACTCTATTATAGATAGTGAACAAAGGCAGACCAAAAAAGAGGTGAGAAGTAGCCGTGCAGAGGTGAAAGAAAAACCCAAAAATTTCAAGAAAAGTGGTGATCTAATTCCTGTACTAGAGGCCAATTCGTTCCGTTCTCAGATTGCCAATTGATTGCTGGACATCTCTAGAAGGAATCTCACCCATTTACAAGCTCCCTCACGCCTAGAATTGCAAGATACAAGTATCATGACATGCTTCCAATTTCGAATTCAGTTTCATTGATTCACTCATCCATTGCATATTCTAATGATATATTCATGTTTGTCTTTGAGTTTGCAAGATTTTGATACCATTTAATTGTATTTCTAACACTTGTATGAACATCTACCATAGCTAGGGTTTGTTTTGTTGTTTTGGGGATTTTAAATGCAGGAATAATTGGCCCTAATGAAGGATACCATTGTGATCAGAGGGTCAAACCCAGTTGATCCATGGTCTTGAAACTTATTTATATTGCTTGTATGCAGTTTTTGAAATACACCGGGTTATAGCTACAACGCCATGTTTGTAAGTAAAGGTTCAGAGTTTTAAACGACAGTTCCATGGAAGAAGACGATGACGTGTCATAAACTTAATGGCCGATTTAAATCGTGGCGCGTTTATTCTGGCCAGAAACTTGTTGTTCTGATATATATATTGTTTGTTTTTATTGTATTAATAAATCAGTATCTAGTGCAGTTGGTCAGAAGAAGGAAGTCAGAAGCTCATGATTCTGGGTTCGATCCCAGGCGTGAGCTTTTGGAATTTTCCCGTTTGTTTTCATCAGATCCAGCACCTGCACTCTCTGAGGGTCATCTTCTAGTTCCATCAGACAGAACCAGATCAAGCATTCTCTGGTCATCTTCTGGACCCATCAGCCAGGACCCGATCAAGCATCCTCTGGGCATTATCCTTTGGATCCATCAGTCAGAGCCAGAGCCAGCGCACCGCATCTTCTGAGGGTCATCATCTGCTGGATCCACCTGCCAGGATCAGATCCAGTACCCCCATCTTCTGAGGGCCACCATCTTTTGGACCGTCATCCTCTGATCAGAACCGCCGACAGCAGGCCCTTGGGTAATTTCTTTTTTTTTCCTCTTTAATTTTCTTTTCTTTAATTATTTTGTTTTTTATTAACACCAAAATCATTTTTTCTAAAAATAACCAACCAAAAATCACAAAAAGAAGACTTATTTTCTTAATAAGCATTTTTTTATAATTAATTTAAGGCAATTATAATTTCTTTCATAATTAAAATTAATTAGAATTTAGGATTTTCTTTTTTTAATTCAATTATTTCATTACTTTCTTAAATAACAAAAATGACAAAAAACATGTTTACTTTAATCAATTATAATTAGGATTAGTCAAGGGTCAAAACCCTAGTCGCTTCGCATTTAATTCGCCGCGCGCTAACTATTTATTTTTGCCAATATTGTTGTAACTGCTCACTAGTTTGCAATAGTTTAAATTAGGATTTTCATTTATCGCTTTTCCCCTTTTTTTGGTTATGTAATTAATCCCTCTCCCCTAAGCCTTGTAATAGTGTATATTTACTTTCTCACATTTTAATTCTCGCAAATATTAACTGTCTAGATGTATGCTAATAGGATTGAATGACAAGATTGCATGATAATTTAATACAGTTAGAAAACCCTAATGTGCAAAGATAAATAACCGAAAACAAATCACCTGCACATATCACTCTTAGGGTATACTCTCACTTCGGCTGCCTTCGGTAAAATGATCATTAAGCATAGGGTGTCTTAGTGGTTGCCCTCCTGTCTAACAAAGGTCAAATGTCCCGTTCGGAAATGTTGCCTCGGAAATGTTGCCTCGAATATGATCTTAAGACTTTAGGGTTATTACTAAGACGTCCTAACATTGCTTTAGTGATCGTACGTCCCTTACGAATTGACCCTTACAACTCCAACGACGGTGCTACCTACTTCTCAATAGTAGGATAGCATTGTCTACAGGAAATGAGAATAGAAACGATCTTTTTTCGAGTAGGTAGATGCTAGTAGGTACTTGCTCAAATCAAAACTTTTCACACTTACACTTTTCAAACAAACTTTCAAAACAAACTTTGTCACACCTTTAAGGACTGATACATGGGTTATCATGAAGTTAAAACTCTTTTCAAAACAAAGCACGTACACAAGAAATTTTAAAGATGAGCAAGTACCTAAGAGCCCATGGAAAACCATGGATAGAAAGGGTGCTAACACCTTCCCTTTCTATAATCTACCCCCGTACTCAAAATCTTGAAAAAGGATTTTTTCTGTACTTTTTTCCTTTCCGGTTGGATGAAATAAAAGTCAGTGGCGACTCTTGCTTACTGCTACATTTTGCGAACCTAAAACACAAAACGCAAACCAGTATTTTCAAAACAGTCGGTTCTGCCACCGTATCACAGAACTGGCGACTCTGTTAGGGACTAATAAGTGGGGTATACCTTAGGATCTAGTTCATCATAATTGCTTCTCTTGATTGTCTTGATTGCTTTACTTTTAAGGGTTTTGTTTGGGAGTTACTATAGATCCTAACCCGGATCTGGGGACACCTTTTAGGTAAGTAGCAATAGACTGTGAGGGAAGTGTACAACATAGACCGATACGGTTGAAGCAGTAGCTATGTTGATGTGGCACATTGGTTGGTACCGTTATCCCTTATGGAGAAACGAGGAGAATACGGGTCCGCTGTGTGGTGTCGTTAAGCATCAACTGACCTTAGAACCTTTAATCAACCAACTTGGCCATTATAAAGTAGTGAGATAGCCGGCCTCGGTGTAAAGCTGGGAACTGGTTGATACTCAATGCTATACTCATTGAGACCATACTCTCGAGATAGTTTCGGCTGCAAGAAAAGATTGCGGGAGCTGAAACCATGACCGATGGAGGATGGTCAGTGATATTGAGATCCTCTAGAACCCGGTTACTTTTTCTAGGACAGGTTGAAACTAACTTAACTTCAAGAGGGTATTACCTTTGACCTCATGCAAGCCTTAAACTTAAGGGCTTTATGTGACTTGTTTGTCTTTTCCATGCCTGTTATCTGCCATACCCATTGTTTTTCATCATGACATCATGCATCATAACATAGCATACATACTTCACTATACTAACCATTTCAAAGACCAAGGGAATTTATCTTTGTTCTGTTTTACAGATTATGGCTTCCGTGCGCAGAAATACCATCCGAGTCAACTTTGTGCAAATACCTGCTCAACTTAAAGAGCTAGCCTCGAGAGTTTCTGAGACTTCTATATTCATTAAGAGACATGGTCAGCTTCTTATCCTGGTCACCTCAAATCTTGATGAGCAGATGATGAGTGTACTTTTCTAGTTCTTCGATCCTATGCATCATTGCTTCACCTTTCCAGATTACCAGCTGGTTCCCACCTTGGAAGAGTTCTCTCACCTATTGGGCATATCCGTCCTTGAACAGGTACCCTTCACAGGTATGGAAGAAGTTCCTAGACCAGAAGACATTGCCTCATCTATGCATTTAAAACGGGCTGATGTAGTATCCAATTGGGAAACACGAAGCAGGGTCGAAGGTTTCTTATCCAAATTTCTGATAGACCAGGCTCAACTATTCTGAGATAGTTTGGATTTTCAGGCTTTCGAAGATATCTTGGCTCTCCTTATCTATGGTTTGGTTCTCTTCCCGAATCCGGATTCCTTTGTAGATGTGAATGCTATCAAGATTTTCCTTTCTCGCAATCCTGTGTCCACCCCGTTGGGTGATATCTTGCATGCCCTTTATACTTGTACCGTGCGAAGAAGAGGGACTCTTTTATGTTGCATGCCGCTGCTGTCGAGGTGGTTTATTTCACACCTCCATAAGTCTGTGCTGAAGAACGAAGAAGGTTTGGGTTGGTCCTACAGGATAATGTCGCTTGCCCATACAGATATTATTTGGAGTTCCCGGGCTATGGAAGACACTGCTTTTATTGATCATTGTGGGGGATACCCTAATGTCCCATTGCTTGGAATCAGAGGGGGGTATAACCTATAATCTTTGTCTAGCTTTACGATAATTTGGTCGTGCTCAGAGAGATGGTCCCCATGAGCCACTTCTTGAGGATATTCCATTTGACTACAAGGAGGACGTTAAGGAGCACCGTCGGAGGTTTATACGAGGTTAGGGCATGGTGAGCAGATATGAACCCCAAGAGATGGGACCAAGGACTTCCCTTCCTATGCAGCCTTACCTCCAATGGGTCCGAGCTCGTGCCCAGAAGCTTGGGATGCCCTATGAAGCCGTATTGTAAGTGATTATGGAGCCCACCAATGAAGAGGGCATTCCCTACACGGTTCTTTATCCTTACATGCCCACTGATCCTGGGGAGTTGCAGAGGTCTTGGATTCAGCTGAAGAATGAGCGGGATACTTATCGGGAAAAGTACCATGAGCAAGAAGGGAAGATTCTGAAGCTCACCAGGCAGCTCAAGGAGGAAAGAGTGATCAATGACTACATCGGCACAAAGAGGAAGCGTCCATGGGACTTTTGATTTTGCTTTTCTAGTTTTAGAGTTTGTTTTATTTACTTATTTATAACGCCTTAAAGGCATTGTTAAACCTTTCAAAGTTAATCTAATAAAGTTTGTTTATTTTTGGTTTGCAAATTTAAATCTCCCAAAGTCTTTGAAAACATTACATGCATCCCATTATCATGCACACCATTATAGGTACCATTACAGGTTTCTCATCTTCTTCGCTGTTTATTTCAGCAGAAATGTCTTCCGATTAAGCTATCAAAGATCTTCAGGCACATAACGCCAAATTCCAACAAATGTTCTTAAGTCTGGCTAAAGGGCAAGAGGACCTGAATGCCCTTATTTTGAAAGTGAAGAAGAAGAAGAAGAAGGTTGGTATTGTGAACATGGGTAGAAGATTTGGAGAAAGGTTGAGACAAGCGGCTGATCTGACCTCCTCATCCAAAGACGGACATAACCAAGAAAGGGTAAAGGAACCTAGTCCAGCAGTTTCTGATAACGATACGGATTATGACGACGAGCAATATCCTCCTGCTGAGGATAGATAAAAGCAGCTAGAAGACCGTCTGAGTGCTATGGAGATTCAGAAGATCCCTGGTCTGGATTTCGGAGAATTGGGACTGGTATCGGGAGTGGTGATCCCTCATAAGTTCAAAGCTCCGGTTTTAGCCAAATACGATGGAGTATCCTGTCCAAAACTCCATCTCCGCTCTTACGTAAGAAAGATCCAACCCCACACTGCTGATAAAAATTTGTGGGTACACTTCTTTCAAGATAGTCTGTCAGGGACTCAGCTTGAATGGTTTTATCAGTTGGAAGGAGTCAGTGTCCGAAACTGGGAAGACCTTGCTGCTGCTTTTTACAGGCAGTATCAGTATAATGCCGACCTTGCTCCCACTTGTACTCAGCTCCAGGGTATGTCCATGGGTGTAAGTGAAGGTTTTAAGGACTATGCTCAGAAGTGGAGAGACTTAGATGGAAGAGTCCAACCCCCTTTGTCTGATAGGAATTTGGTCAACATGTTTCTAGGGACGCTATCTGGTCCATTTTTCAATCACCTGATCGATAGTTCGTCATCTGGGTTTACTGAATTAATTTTGACTAGAGAGAGAGTGGAAGCTGGTATCCGAAGTGGTAAGATACAGAAGGATGCTTCATCAAGTGCAGTGAAGAAGCCTTTCACCGGTAAGAAAGAAGCTAGTGCAGTCTACGGCCCGAGGGGCCAAAGCAGACCTGAACACCGTCAAGCTAAATGCTGTAGTGATACCAAGACCCACGGTTGCTCCACAACGCAACAACCAGCAAAGGGTGGAAAGACCACAACATCAGTTTTCCCGCATCAACATGACTTTGGCTGAAGTTCTGCCTCATCTGTTAAAATCCAACTTGGCAACCTTGAAAGAGGCTCCCAAGAATTCAAACACTGCTTCTCCCAAATACAATCCCAACGTGCGGTGCGCCTACCATTCAGAGAGTCCTGGACATGACACAAACGATTGCTGGGCTCTGAGGAATAAAGTGCAAGATTTGCTGGAGGCTAAAGAGATTGAGTTTGATGCTCCGGAAAATCCAAACGTTATAACTGCTCCTATTCCCAAACATGGTCGTGGAGTCAATGTTGTAGACACTGATTCATTTGTAATCTCTGTGGAAGAGATCTCTACTCCTTTGATGACGGTTAAGAAGAATTTGTTGTTGGCTGGTTTATTTCCGGGCTGTGGTGAAGGTTGCCACATGTGTTCAATTTTGCCTTCCGGTTGCTGTTTATTGAAGACAGGTGTTCAGCACATGATGGATAATAAGGAAATTTTGTTTGAGAAGACTATGATTCCGTTTGAAGATGTTGCCATTGTTATACCCCAAAATTTGCCCTCCCATATTCCTCAAGAAATTGCCAAGCCAGGTCACAAAATTCCCCAAGGGTTGTGCAGGTCAACTGTCTCCTATACAGTCAAAATTAGGGTTTTGAGTCTGATCAAGAAAAGGAAGTTTTCAAAGGCCCAATCAAGTCTCATATGCTCACAAACATGGTCAAGCATCCTCATATCAAGTTTCAAGGCATTCAGCTCAAGATTGCACAGTCAAAACCCTAAATTGCACTACAGTCAACTGTAGGGGCAAAATGGTCATTTGGCAGTCAAAAGTTCAAATTTTTGGTCAATCTATCATTTTGAAGCCACAAACATCATTTGATCAATGCTTGATCATGATTCTCAAAATTTGGCTCAGAAACCAGCAAAGATGCAAAAGTTGCCATATTTGGACAGTTGAAAAAGTCAACTGAAATTGACCAGGGCATAACTTTCACATGGATTATCAGAAAAATTCCATCCAAGGCTCATTTTGAAGAGAAAGACATTTCCTACAACTCATCTTCATACTTCAAGTCCAAGAAATGCTCTCACAAAAAGTTATCAATTTCAACATTATAGGTCATTTTCAAAAGTCAACAAAAAGGGACTTTAAGTCAAAGGCCATAACTTGAGATTGGTAAATCAAAATGACATGGGACCAAAGGCATTGGTTAAAGGACTCAAAGACCTTTCCAAAATGTCCAAGAACATGTGAAAAGCTTAAAAATTGAGCAAGTTATGCCTTGTAGAAGTTGGGAAATTTTTGTGAAATGGCAAAAGTCAACTATCCTTGAAAATCCAATTTTTGACAAAAGGGCCCCATTTTTTCCACTTGGTTCATCCTTGTCATGCCACACACGTGTCCCATGGTTAATTTCAAGACCAAATATTGATTTTTTTATTTTATTTAATTTTTGATGATTTAATTCATTTTAATTCTTTGAAAATTCAAATAAAATTTAAAAACCAATGGAATAGTGTCATGTGAACTTGGACAATTTCTATGTATCATGAACCAACTCAAGAAATCAGGCTAGGGTTCATTTGCATACTAGGTCTAGGTTTTGGCTAAAAAGGAGGAAAAATGGTTAAGAGTGAAAACCCTAAGACTAATTCCTTCATGAGCTTGAATTAAGGTGAGTTAGCAAGCCAATTCCATTCCATGATCATCACTGAGTCAAACCCTAGGCCTAACACATCATAAGAGGCGCCCAAACAAACATTGGCATTTTGAAATTGGGACATAAAAAGACAAATCTGAAATCAAAGAGGGAAGGGGTTTTAAGCCTTAATTTTTGTTCCATAAGCATCCTTAGACATTCCTGAAGGCACTCCAATCACAAACAACAACAAAAGCGTAAGGAATTGGTGGATCGTACTCAAACTGTACAGAATTTTTTTTGAAATCGTATTCTCAATTCTAAGCATGATCATTGCATTCTAATTACATATTCATGTTCCTTACAAAGTTTCCAAGCTAACCCTTATATTCAATTTGGTTTTTGCATCGCGTATGGGATTTCACCATGACCAAAATTTAGGGTTACAGGTTTCTTAAATTAGGGTTTTTTCGTAGAGGAAAAATTAGGGTTCCTGAAGACCATGGTTGGACTCAGCATTTTGAGACGAAGAAGAAGATATGCTCGCGACAAATTTATGAGCTACAGGGACCTAATCGCTATTTTCTCAAAAGCTGTCTAATGCCACGCTTCAAAAACCGTTGCCTTCTTGTTTTGTGTTTCAGGAAAGTGAAAGAGACGATGCGTTGTCAACCATTGGTTCGCTAGTTCAAATTTGCGCGCGTTTAACCATTATGCGTTGGTTTTAATATTTGTTGTTTATTAACCATATTATATTAAATGAAATCAAGTGGCTCAGCTGGCAGGTACCAACGCATATGACTCTCATGACCTGGGTTCAAGTCCCAGGTCTGGCAAAAGTTCAATATTATTTTTCACAAGTGAATCCCATGCAATGCTGGAATGAAGATGCACCATACACCCAGGACCAAGCATTGACACGTCTTCCTGGAGATCAAACTAAAGGCTTAGATTTGAGAGACACGCTGCACTTGGTCAAAGGCATCACACCCAAGCCAAAAAGTCAATGGACTTCAAAGCCTAATGGGCCAAAATTCCAGGCCTGGACCCTCCAAATTGGGGTTACCCCCCCCCCCCCCCCTGGTTTGCATTTTTTATATTTTTCTTCTTACCTTTATTTTTGTTATTTTATTTATTTTATTGTTTTAACATAATTAATTTATTTTTCTACAAAATATAAAAACATTCAAAAAAATCAGAAAAGTCAAAAATTTTAATAAATATTTTATTTTAAATATTGTTTTTTTTGTATAAATAATAACATGTAAAATGTTTAGTTTTAATTAAGTTTTCAACCTTAAATCCTTTTAATAAAAATCAAAACAAAAACATAGAACTAGGTTAATTAACAATGTTCATTCCTCTTAAATTTTTCTTTTTTTCATAATATAATTATTAATTTATTCTATTTTATAATTAATTGTACATAAATTAATTTAGAGTTAAATTAGGTTAAAAGTCAACATTTTCATAATAAACTTAAAAAATAATAGAATTAGGTCTAATATTTAATTTAATTTTAATTAATTTTTCTTTTTTCTTTTAAATCTAAAAAACACAAAAATACCATTTTTCCTTTAATTTTAATTTTAGATAACTTAATTATTTTAATTCCTTTAAAGGGTTCAACGCCCTCGCATTTGATTACTTTCTTTTTTTCGCGCGTTTCATTTACTTCTTTTGTGAATATAATGTACTTGTACCAAAGCCATGTAATAGCTATTAGACATTTCTTTTCTGCAATTTATTTTAAAACGGGTCTGGATTAATTTGGCGTTGTAGACCCTCGCCCTTTGTAATAGCGTAGGACTTTTATCTTTTCCGCACTTTAAATTCCCGCACTTTTAATTGTTAAACAATAACATGAAAGAATGAATGCCCAAAAATAAAATCGAATCGTTAGATCACCAATGCATGACAAGACAAACAATAAACTGAAAACGACACACAATTCGCACACCCCACCCCTAGGGTACGCCTCACTGTTGCCTTTCGAAAGGTGATCGTCGAGTAGAGGATGTTTTAGTAAGTCCTTGTGTCCATTGATCTAGTTGCCTAAAACAAAGTTGCCTCGAATAAGTTGCCTCGGAATAAAAGATCAATGGCATAAGGGTAGCTTCTAAGGTGTCTTCCCATTGCTCTGGTGATCACCACGTCCCTAAAACTCGAATTGACCCGAACACCTCCAACGGTGGTGCTACCTACCTCTCAATGGTGGGATGGCACTACTTTAAAGGACATTTACACAGACGAATTCCTTAGGGTAGGTAGGTTCTCAAGGATACTTGCTCTAATTTCAAACAAATCAAAACATCTTTTCACCAACACTTTCAAAAACTTTCAAAACAAACTTTTCAAACACTCTGACGTACGAGTTAAACTGAAACTTTTCAAAGAATATTTTTGAAACCCACATTGAAAAGCAAACAAACAATTTTGAAAACACATTGAGCAAGTACCTAAGAGCCCATGGATAACCATGGATAGAAAGGGTGCTAACACCTTCCCTTTCTATAACCTACCTCCCGAACCGAGAGCAATCTCTTTAAAGGAATTTTTCTGTGCTTTTGTCCTTTCCAATTGGAGAAAATAAAAGACGGTGGCGACTCTTGCTTACCGCGACATTTCGCGAACCAGCTTTAAAACAGTCAGTTCCAGATCCACCGATCACAGAACTGGCGACTCTGCTGGGGATGAAATCTTAAAGTGAGGTGTACCTTAGGGTCAGTTCATAACTGTGTTTTCAATTGTTTTCCTTGTATGCTTTAAAATTGTGGGTTGCTTGGGAGTTCTATAGATCCTAACCCGGATCTGGGGGATACCTTCTTAGAAAGTAGCAACAAGGCTGTGAGGGAACTGTGCGGGGTATACCGACATGGTTGAAACAGTCTGCTACGTTGATGTGGCACTTTGGTGTGTACCGGTAACCCTTGAGTCAGCCAAGGAGAGTACGGGGCCTCCATGTGGTGTCATGAAGCATCAACAGACCTTAGGAACCTTAATTGAACCATCTTGGCCTCTTTAGGGTAGTGAGATAACTGACTTTGGTGCAGTCCGAGGTTGGTTGATACTCGATACTACACTCAATTGAGGGTTGCTTTCCTGGAATATTTCGGTCGCCAGTTCAGTGGCTAAATCGAAACGATGAACAATGAAAGTAATCCCGTGATATTGGGAACCTTAGAACCCGGTTACTTTGATTAGGACAGGATGAACCCACCAACTTCAAGAGGGTACTACCCAGACCCCATGCTGGCCTTAAACCTTAAGGGCCTGTCTTGTGTGCCTTGTGTGCCTTACATGTTTGTCTTTGTAAATATCTGTGGTGTGTTTAATCATAGCATCATGACATCATCCAGCATCATATGCATTGACTAACCATTTCAGGGGTTCGAATTTTCATCTTCGTTCTTGTTTTGTAGGACATGGAAACTGTTCGTAGAAAGACAATTCCAATCAGTCTTGTAAGGATCCCTCCTCAGCTTAAGGAGCTTATATCCAGAATTCCCGAGAACTCTTCATTCAGTGAAAGGCATGGGAGCCTCATCAGCTTGGTCAACACCAACATTGAGGAAGATATGATAAAGGTCTTGTTCCAGTTCTTTGACCCTCTGCATCACTGTTTCACCTTCTTGGACTATCAGTTGGTACCTACATTGGAGGAGTTCTCCCGACTCCTGAAGATACCTATCCTTGATCAGCTACCCTTCAACGGTACAGAAAAGGAACCTAAGCTTGAAGGGATTGCTAAAGCCTTGCACCTACAGTCATCTGACCTCAAGGGACATTGGGAAGTTAGAAGTGGTATCAAAGGTTTCTTAGCCAGGTTTCTGTTTGAAAAGGCCTATGATTGTTGGAATTCCCTTGACTTACAAGCTTTTGAAGAGGTTGTGGCCCTCCTTGTTTATGGTTTGGTGTTGTTCCCTAACCCAGACCAGCTCGTTGATATCAATGCTGTCCAGATCTTTATGTCCAGGAATCCTATACCTACGTTGCTGGTGGACCTCCTTCACTCATGTTACACTCGAACCATGAGAAAAAGAGGTGTCCTTATGTGTTGCACTCCTCTCCTGGGAAAGTGGTTTATTTCGCACCTTCCACAATCAGTCCTGAAGAACGAGCGGGGTTTGAGATGGTCACAACGGTTGATGACTCTCACACATGCAGATATACATTGGTGCCCTAGGTCCAGAGAAGATGTCACTATCATTGATCGTTGCGGGGAGTATCCTAATGTTCCTTTACTTGGAATCAGAGGGGGTATTACTTATAGCCCATGCCTGGCTTGGAGACAATTTGGTTATGCTCGGAGGGATGGTCCTCATGACATGTTGATTCCTGACATAGTTTTTGACTTCGACAACGATACTCAAGGACTTCGCCAGAGATTTATCAGAGCTTGGAGGATGCCTAGTAGGATAGACAGCAAGACACTGGGGCACAGGAACTCCATCCCTTTGGAGCCTTACCTCAAGTGGGTACGAGCCCGCTCTCAGAAGTTAGTAATGCCTTATCCTCACATGCTTCCAGTAATCAAAGAGCCTGCTTTGGAAGGAGAAGTGTCTCATGTTATTCAGCACCCTGATATGCCCACATCCTGGGAAGAGATGCAGAAGAGCTGGATCCAGCTTAAGGAAGAGCGGAATTCTCTTGAGACTAGTTTGCATGCCAGTGAAAAAAAGGTCTTGGAGCTCACTCGCCTGTTGCACGAGGAAAGGAACCTCAACACTTACATAGCTCCAAAGAAGATGCGCAACATATTTTGGATGTGATTTGATCTTTTTGTACTTTTGCCCGTGAGGCTTTGATGTATTAAACAATGATTTTCTTAATAATAACGCGTGTTCCTTTTGGTCTACAACAAATTTGAATTTTCGAACCCTTGAATGCATCGCATAAACACATATCATTCATCATGTGCATCATAGGTACTCTTCTTTTCAGGTTGTTTACTGTGCTTCGCTGTTTATTTCAGCATCATGAATCCTGAATCATCAACTGAGGCATCTATCAAGGCTCTTCAGGCGCAGAACGTCCAGTTTCAGGCGCAAAACGCCCAATTTCAGGAGCTGATCAAGGGCTTGGCTCAGGGTCAACAAGAGTTGAAGACCATGCTTTTGAAGAAGACTAAGAAGAAGAGGAGGACTGTGCTATTTAACACTGGGCGCAGACTCGGGAACACTTTGGTTGAAGCTGAAAGGACTCCTCCATCTGTGACGGAAGGTAGTCACCAAGAAAGGGAGGTCACTACTCCTGTGGGCTCTGATACTGAAACAGACTTCAACGACGACCAGTACCCTCCTGCTGAAGACCGGTACAAACAGCTGGAAGACATATTAAAGGCTGTGGAAGTTCAGCGGGTGCCTGGATTGGATTTCGGAGACTTGGGGTTATCTACTGGAGTAGTGATCCCCCACAAGTTCAAAACACCTGCCTTCGTGAAGTATGATGGGGCTTCCTGTCCCAAGATGCACCTCCGTTCTTATGTAAGGAAGATCCAGCCTTACACAGCAGACAAGAACCTTTGGATCCACTTCTTCCAGGAGAGTCTTTCAGGGACTCACCTCGACTGGTTCTATCAGCTGGATGGAATCAGCATTCGTAACTGGGAGGATCTGGCCACTGCTTTTTACAAGCAGTATCAGTATAATGCCGACCTCGCTCCTACGCGTACCCAGCTCCAGGGTATGTCGCTAGGGTCGGGTGAAGGTTTTAAGGAGTACGCTCAGAAATGGAGAGACCTGGCTGGCAGGGTGCAGCCACCGTTGACGGATCGGGAGCTGGTAGATATGTTTTTGGGGACCCTATCTGGTCCATTTTTCAATCATCTCATTGGTAATTCCTCTGCTGGGTTTACCGATCTGATCCTGACTGGTGAAAGGATTGAGGCCGGTATAAAATCGGGGAAGATACAGAAAGTTGCCTCCTCCAGTACTGAGAAGAAACCCTTCAAAAAGGAGGCTAGTGCTGTATATGGCTCCCGGAGAACAGAGCGACCTGAACACCGCCAATCTGTCAATGCGGTAATGATTGCCAAACCTGCTGCCGCTCCTCGGCCAACTAATCCTCAAAAGTTTGAAAGACCCCGGAGAGAGTTTACCCGGTTAAGCATGACCTTATCACAGATCCTGCCACAGTTGCTATCCACCAATTTAGTGACTGTCAAGGAGGCTCCAAAGTTTCCCAATACTGCATCCCCCAAGTTCAATCCAAATGCTCGCTGTGCTTATCACTCTGATAGCCCGGGGCATAACACAGATGACTGTTGGGCTCTAAGGAATAAGGTTCAAGACCTCATTGATGCAAAGGAGATACAGTTTGAGGCGCCCGAGAGGCCGAATGTTGTAACTGCTCCCATGCCCCAGCATGGAGTGAATGCTGTTGAGGAGAATTTGTATGTAGCTTCGGTGGATGATGTTGCTACTCCGTTGCTGATGGTCAAGAGGAATCTGTTGCTAGCCGGTTTATTTCCGGGATGTGGCGAAAGTTGCCCTCTATGTGTTGCTTCCCCTGCTGGTTGTTCTCTGTTGAAGTCAGGCATCCAAAACCTGATAGATAGTAGAGAGATTTTGTTCGAAAAGACTATTGTTCCTGCTGCTCCTATTGAAGAAGTGTCGATCGTTACCATCTTCAACAACTATTCCGAGGCTCCTTCAAAGAAGCCTATACAAATTTTGTCAGTTCACAAGAATGTTCCCATCACCATTACTGTTCCGGGGCCTATACCCTACAAATCTGATAAGGCTGTCCCATGGCACTATGGGGCGGATGTTTATGTTCTGGGTGTGAAACAAGAGTGCAACATTGATACTGGTGTCTCCAACATCACCGGGCCTGCTAAGGTCACTCGTAGTGGAAGACTGTTCTCGCCAGACATTGCTCCTCCGGCAATTCACAGGCCTTTGATCTTCACACCTGCCAGGGTGCCTGTTTCCCCTGACCAAGTATCCACCCCTGCTACTGAGTCATCTGATACTCGGGGCAAGGGAATTGCTGCTGATATGCCTGCCAGGATGGAGGCACCAAAGACCATTGTTGAGGCTTCCAAGCAGGAGATGGAAGAAATCCTCAAGATAATAAAGAAAAGTGATTTCAACGTTGTGGAACAGCTGGGGCACACCCCCTCTAAAATCTCCATGTTGTCACTGCTGCTGTGTTCAGAGGCCCATGCAAAGGCTCTGATTGCTTTCTTAAAGACAACCCACGTACCCCAAGAGACGACTGCTGACCAGTTCACCGACTGTGTGGCCAACCTAACCGCTGATAATGGCCTGGGTTTCTCTGATGCCGATCTGACAGCAAAGGGGAAGAACCATAATGATGCCCTGCATGTCTCCATTGAATGCAGGGGCACTACTCTTGCTCATGTGCTGGTTGACACAGGTTCTTCATTAAACGTGCTGCCCAAGAAGGCCCTGGATAGGCTGGATTGTGAGGGTCTAGAGCTCAAACCAAGTAGCATTGTTGTCCGGGCCTTTGACGGGTCCAAAAGAATGGTGCATGGTGAAGTGGACATCCCAATCAGGGTTGGGTCACAGGTATTCGATTCAAAATTCTATGTGATGGACATCCATCCGTCCTATTCTTGTTTGCTGGGTCGCCCGTGGATCCACAAGGCTGGAGCTGTGACTTCCACATTGCATCAGAAGCTCAAGTACCCGGTCAGGGGGAAAATCGTAACAGTGCAAGGGGAGGAGGAATACATGGTCAGCCACCTCAACTCCTTCAGATATGTAGAAATGGATGGGGAGTTCATTGAAACCCCCTTTCAACATTTTGAGGAAGTACCACAAACCTTGGCAGCAGCAGAAGCAGGTGAAGAAGTTTCTCCTATGAAGATGGCCTCCTTAAAGGACGCCCGGGCTGTGATCGAAAAGGGTGAATGTGCAAACTGGGGCAAGCTCCCTGATCTTACTCCTAAGACTAACAAGTTTGGGCTGGGTTTCACCACAGAAGCTCAGAAAGCGGTGCGCAAGGCAAGGATTGGAAGACCTCCGGTGCTCATCACTCAGCATGGAGTGAATGCTATTGGAGAGGAAGATGAAGTGGGAGAGTCAGAGTTCGATAGCTGGATCTACCCGACGGCCGACGGTGGATTGACCAATTGGACTGCTAAAGATTTTACACCAATAACTTTTGTTCCCCAGTAATGAATTTCTTTGTTTTTGATTTGTAATAAACAATAATTTGAGACTATATGGCCCGGTGTCTTACCCGGGGCACCGTGGTTTTATTTATGAGGGCTTTTGTTTGTCACTATCATATATCATGAATAAAAGCATTGGACGTTTTTCACATTTCAAATTTTGCGCTCCTTTTCTTTCCTTTCTTTACATATTGCAAAACGGCTGTATTTACACACACACTCACTCATACAGGTTTCGATCCACTCCGGATCTCACTGGTAACGACTCTGCTACTGCCAGTTATGACTTCGAAAATCCGATCAACTTAGCCGCAGACGAAGGTGAAGATGATTGCGAAGTGCCTGGTGAACTTGCAAGACTGTTACAACAGGAGGAGAGGGCAATTCAACCCCATGAAGAACCAGTGGAAATAATAAACTTGGGTACTGAAGAAGACAAGAAAGAGGTGAAGATTGGTGCCAACCTAGAACTCAGCGTGAAGCAACGGTTGACTCAGATGCTGCATGACTATAAGGAAATCTTTGCCTGGTCCTACGAAGATATGCCCGGATTAGATACCGACATTGTGGTCCATCACTTACCAACTAAAGAAGATTGCCCTCCGGTTAAGCAAAAGGTCCGCCGTATGCGTCCAGAGATGTCTGAGAAGATTAAAGCCGAGGTTATGAAGCAATTTGATGCCGGGTTTCTTGCAGTGACTTCTTACCCTCAGTGGGTTGCTAATGTGGTGCCGGTACCTAAGAAGGACGGCAAGGTTAGGATGTGTGTCGATTACAGGGATCTGAACAGGGCCAGCCCCAAGGATGACTTCCCTCTACCCCACATTGATGTCCTTGTTGATAATACAGCTCAGCATAAAGTGTTCTCTTTCATGGACGGTTTTTCAGGCTACAATCAGATCAAGATGGCTCCGGAAGACATGGAAAAGACTACATTTGTTACTCAGTGGGGCACCTTCTGCTACAAGGTCATGCCTTTTGGACTAAAGAATGCTGGGGCAACCTACCAACGTGCCATGGTTACTTTATTTCATGACATGATCCATCATGAAATCGAAGTGTATGTGGACGACATGATCGCTAGGTCCCAAACTGAGGAAGAACACCTGGATCATCTGCAGAAACTGTTTGACCGTTTGAAACTATATAAGCTGAGGTTAAACCCGAACAAGTGCACCTTCGGGGTAAGATCTGGAAAGTTGCTAGGCTTCATGGTAAGTGACAAGGGAATTCAAGTGGACCCTGCTAAGGTCAAAGCCATTCAAGAAATGCCAGTTCCTAAGACAGAGAAGGAAGTCAGAGGCTTTCTAGGACGTCTGAATTACATTGCTCGGTTCATCTCACACTTAACTGCTACCTGTGAACCAATCTTCAAGCTGCTGAAGAAAGATCAGGTAGTACGTTGGAATGATGAATGTCAGGCTGCTTTTGACAGAATCAAAGAATATCTCCAAGAACCACCCATCCTTATGCCACCAGTTGAAGGGAGACCTTTGATACTTTACCTGACAGTGCTTGATAATGCAATGGGGTGTGTGCTGGGGCAGCATGACGAGTCTGGCCGTAAGGAGCATGCCATTTATTACCTTAGCAAAAAGTTTACCGACTGTGAGACCCGATACTCACTGCTTGAGAAAACTTGCTGCGCTTTGGTATGGGCTGCTCGCCGACTGAGACAGTATATGCTGACTCACACTACCTTGTTGATCTCAAAAATGGATCCTATAAAGTACATATTTGAAAAGCCTGCTCTGTCTGGGAGAATTGCAAGATGGCAGATGATCTTGACGGAATACGACATTCAGTACACGACCCAAAAAGCCATCAAGGGAAGTGTAGTGGCAGACCACTTAGCACATCAAGCTGTGGATGACTACCAATCAATGAACTTCGAGTTTCCGGATGAAAGCATTATGATAGTAACCGACTGTGAAATACCTGGACCGGATGAAGGACCTGAACCAGGATCCCGATGGTCTATGCACTTTGACGGAGCCTCCAATGCTTTGGGAAATGGTATCGGCGCCATAATCGTATCTCCACAAGGTGCTCATACTCCACTCACCGCCCGGCTGTGTTTCAACTGTACCAACAACATGGCGGAGTATGAAGCGTGTATTATGGGTCTTCAAGCTGCGATCGACCTGAGGATCAAATTTCTGAGTGTCTTCGGAGATTCCGCTCTTGTGATCAATCAGATCAAAGGAGAGTGGGATACGAAACACCAAAACTTGATTCCTTACAGAGAATGTGTGTTGGCCCTGATCCCCCACTTCACAGAGATCACATTTGAGCACTTTCCAAGAGAAGAGAATCAGTTGGCGGACGCGCTAGCTACAATGTCTTCAATGTTCAAGGTTAAATGGGATAATGAAGCTCCCCGGATCATCATCTGGAAACTGGACGAACCGGCATACTGTTGTGATCTCGAAACTGAATTGGTAACTGAGAAGCCTTGGTACCACGAAGTGAAGAGATATCTGGAAGCTCAGGAATACCCTGAAGGAGCATCTGTCAATGATAAGAAATTCCTGAGGAGGTTTGCAGCCAAGTTCTTCCTTAGCAATGGCCTCTTGTACAAGCGAAACCAGGATTCAACCCTAATGCGTTGTGTAGATAAGACTGAAGCAGAAAGAATCATGGAAGAGCTACATGAAGGGACCTTTGGTACACACTCCAGTGGACATACCATGGCAAAAAAGATCCTACGGGCAGGGTATTACTGGTCCACCATGGAAGCTGATTGCTACCAACATTCTAGGACATGCCATAAATGCCAGATCTACGCAGACAAAGTGCATGTTCCTCCAGTTCCCCTGAATGTTCTGACTGCGCCTTGGCCATTTGCAATGTGGGGCATAGACATGATCGGTGAGATTAAACCTACGGCATCCAATGGACATCGCTTCATCCTAGTGGCGATTGATTATTTTACGAAGTGGGTTGAGGCAGCGTCCTATGCTACGGTAGCCAAGACTGTGGTGGCACGGTTCATTCGGCACAACCTGATCTGTCGGTACGGTGTCCCTGAGCGGATTATTACAGATAACGGTACCAATCTAAACAATAAGATGATCGCTGAGCTCTGCGAACAGTTCAAGATACAGCACCACAACTCTTCTCCTTACCGACCGAAGATGAATGGGGCTGTAGAAGCAGCAAATAAGAACATCAAAAAGATCGTGCAGAAGATGACAGTAACGTATAAAGATTGGCACGAGATGTTACCGTTCGCTCTGCATGGGTATCGTACCTCAGCTAGGACGTCAACCGGGGCAACTCCTTTCTCTCTGGTTTATGGCATGGAGGCAGTCTTGCCAATCGAAGTACAAATTCCTTCTCTCCGGATAATGAAGGATGCAAAGCTGAATGAAGATGATTGGATCCAGACGCGACTTGATCAGCTCAACCTTATTGACGAAAAGAGACTCGCTGCTATCTGTCATGGTCAGACGTATCAGAAACGAATGATCAGGGCATTTAACAAAAAGGTCAGACCACAGGAGTATCAAGTCGGGGATCTGGTGATCAAGCGAATCATCCTTCCTCAGAGTGATCCAAGGGGCAAATGGACCCCTACGTACGAAGGGCCATTTGTGGTTAAGCATGTGTTCTCAGGAGGAGCAATGATATTAACCAACATGGATGGTGACGACCTTCCTCACCCCGCCAATGCAGACATAGTTAAAAAATACTACGCATGAAAAAATGACCCGCTAGGCTGACATGTCTAGGCAAAAATTAGGGCTTCCCGTCGAACCAAAAGGGTTCGGGCAAAATGAAGGGATGAAAATGAAAAATCTGTACACCCGGCAAGTCGAAAACCTGAAAAGGCGGCTTGGGCAAAAATGGGTATCCCGGTGGATTGAAAACCCGAAAGGGCAGTCCAAGCAAAAATTAGGGATAAAAGCGTAATACTATGTCTCATTGGATCGCTTTACATCCGGAGTCCGGTATCTACATCAAGACGGCATCGATCAGTCAGCTTCACCTTCAACCAAGGTCATCAAGTGATGAGACGCTCAGAGTTATAAAGGCAATAGCAGGGTTGAAACCCAGTGGATCATTCATCTTTCACACAGCTGTTTTATTTTCTTTTGTACAAAACTTGTATAAACTCTCTTGTTCGGCGACGTTCCGCTTACTAGAATGTCAGCCTCTTGTACATAAAACGCCTATTCACAGGCTATTCAAAATCAATACAAATATACTTTTCAGTTAAACGTGCCAACTGTTTTCCTTTTTCTGTTTTGTTTTGTGAAGAACGTCCAAGGTTCAATTTGTGATATATGCATTGACAATAACTTGCTAGCTCATAAATATTTGCATACGAAACAAAGAATTAATTGCAGGTGACACCAGAAACAGGGGCAATGAAGAGTTGTCTGAGCAGTCTAATTGTTCTATCCTCTAAGGTACCAAGGTAGGTTCAGTTAAAGAACCTAACCAGGCATCTTAAATTCCCCAGAGAGTGAGACAGCAAGTCAGTGCATTCTTCCCCAGCATATCAAAACTTCCCCAGGAGAGTCCCATCCAGGTTCCCCAGGAAAGGTGGAATTTATCTTCCCAAGCAGTAAGCTTATCCCCAGTAAATTCTGGAAGCTTATCCTCTCGCAGAGCACGAACGCGTCGTTCGGCTTGGTTTAAAGAGTTATTTCCTTAACAGGATATAACTGGGTTATCCTCAGCCAAAAGCCAAGGAAAGGTCGTCGTCAACGTAGTTCTTTCCTATCCCCAGCGAAGTCCATCAATACTTCCAGCATAACAACGGTATCCCCAACAGAGTTACTATCAACATTCAGCAAGGCATCACTCTTCCCACAGAGTATTGCTTTCCAGCATGATCGCTAGAGTATCTTTTCTCCGCAGAATCTTCCATTCGCCAAGTTTATTCTGCGACGGAGTCATCGTCTCCTACCGGTATCCTTGCAACTACTATCATCCCCAGCGGAAGCAAAATCTATTCTCCGACATCAGCCCAGGATACGACTTCCCGGCACCCGTCAAGGATTCACTTTCCTAGACAAAAACATACACAAAACATCACATACATCATTATAGCATGCATAACGCACTGCATCATACAAATCTCATTTATGTTGAGAACATCATTGCTTGATCCATATCATGCATTGCATATGACTGACTTTTACCTGTCAGGAAAAATCCAGTTAAGTTCTCAAGCTACATTTCAAGACCTAGACCGGTTCAGTTAAATCGTCCCAAGATTTTCCTGATGCTTATCCAGTCAAAGGCCTTCTCTGGTTCAGTTAAATCGTCCCAAGATTTTCCTGATGCTTATCCAATTGAAGACATTTCAAGACCTAGACCGGTTCAGTTAAATCGTCCCAAGATTTTCCTGATGCTTATCCAGTCAAAGGCCTTCTCTGGTTCAGTTAAATCGTCCCAAGATTTTCCTGATGCTTATCCAGTTGAAGACATTTCAAGACCTAGACCGGTTCAGTTAAATCGTCCCAAGATTTTCCTGATGCTTATCCAGTCAAAGGCCTTCTCTGGTTCAGTCAGATCGACCCTAAGATCTCCCTGATGCTTATCCCAGTTGAAGACATTTCAAGACCTAGACCGGTTCAGTTAAATCGTCCCAAGATTTTCCTGATGCTTATCCAGTCAAAGGCCTTCTCTGGTTCAGTCAGATCGACCCTAAGATCTCCCTGATGCTTATCCCAGTTGAAGACGTTTCAAGACCTAGACCGGTTCAGTTAAATCGTCCCAAGATTTTCCTGATGCTTATCCAGTCAAAGGCCTTCTCTGGTTCAGTCAGATCGACCCTAAGATCTCCCTGATGCTTATCCCAGTTGAAGACATTTCAAGACCTAGACCGGTTCAGTTAAATCGTCCCAAGATTTTCCTGATGCTTATCCAGTCAAAGGCCTTCTCTGGTTCAGTCAGATCGACCCTAAGATCTCCCTGATGCTTATCCCAGTTGAAGACGTTTCAAGACCTAGACCGGTTCAGTTAAGTCGTCCTAAGATGTTCCTGATGCTTATCCAGTCAAAGGCCTCTCTGGTTCAGTCAGATCGACCCTAAGATCTCCCTGATTCTTATCCCAGTAGAAGACACCCCAGATTTTTCTCAACGAGCGTTGTTGAAGTTAAAGTCACCCAAGGCTCTCTTACCATTCATGCTAAGGAAGTAATCATCCCTGGTTCTTTCATCGCCGTTTGAAGCTCCAGACTCAGCTCCTGCAACGTGTCAGGTACTCATTTTCTGTTTTGCAGGTATACAGGTTCTCGCCAAGGAATCTCCTACGCAATCAAACATCCAGATGGCATCTATAAGCCCATTCCACCATCATTGCTAACATGTGAGCGCAAATTTCCGGGCACTCTAGTGTCCAATCATCTTTTACCCTCGGATTACGAAAGGCACGTCAGCCAATCTGCATCCTCAGGTCTAAGAAGATTGAACAGGGGCAACTGTTATACCCCAAAATTTGCCCTCCCATATTCCTCAAGAAATTGCCAAGCCAGGTCACAAAATTCCCCAAGGGTTGTGCAGGTCAACTGTCTCCTATACAGTCAAAATTAGGGTTTTGAGTCTGATCAAGAAAAGGAAGTTTTCAAAGGCCCAATCAAGTCTCATATGCTCACAAACATGGTCAAGCATCCTCATATCAAGTTTCAAGGCATTCAGCTCAAGATTGCACAGTCAAAACCCTAAATTGCACTACAGTCAACTGTAGGGGCAAAATGGTCATTTGGCAGTCAAAAGTTCAAATTTTTGGTCAATCTATCATTTTGAAGCCACAAACATCATTTGATCAATGCTTGATCATGATTCTCAAAATTTGGCTCAGAAACCAGCAAAGATGCAAAAGTTGCCATATTTGGACAGCTGAAAAAGTCAACTGAAATTGACCAGGGCATAACTTTCACATGGATTATCAGAAAAATTCCATCCAAGGCTCATTTTGAAGAGAAAGACATTTCCTACAACTCATCTTCATACTTCAAGTCCAAGAAATGCTCTCACAAAAAGTTATCAATTTCAACATTATAGGTCATTTTCAAAAGTCAACAAAAAGGGACTTTAAGTCAAAGGCCATAACTTGAGATTGGTAAATCAAAATGACATAGGACCAAAGGCATTGGTTAAAGGACTCAAAGACCTTTCCAAAATGTCCAAGAACATGTGAAAATCTTAAAAATTGAGCAAGTTATGCCTTGTAGAAGTTGGGAAATTTTTGTGAAATGGCAAAAGTCAACTATCCTTGAAAATCCAATTTTTGACAAAAGGGCCCCATTTTTTCCACTTGGTTCATCCTTGTCATGCCACACACGTGTCCCATGGTTAATTTCAAGACCAAATATTGATTTTTTTATTTTATTTAATTTTTGATGATTTAATTCATTTTAATTCTTTGAAAATTCAAATAAAATTTAAAAACCAATGGAATAGTGTCATGTGAACTTGGACAATTTCTATGTATCATGAACCAACTCAAGAAATCAGGCTAGGGTTCATTTGCATACTAGGTCTAGGTTTTGGCTAAAAAGGAGGAAAAATGGTTAAGAGTGAAAACCCTAAGACTAATTCCTTCATGAGCTTGAATTAAGGTGAGTTAGCAAGCCAATTCCATTCCATGATCATCACTGAGTCAAACCCTAGGCCTAACACATCATAAGAGGCGCCCAAACAAGCATTGGCATTTTGAAATTGGGACATAAAAAGACAAATCTGAAATCAAAGAGGGAAGGGGTTTTAAGCCTTAATTTTTGTTCCATAAGCATCCTTAGACATTCCTGAAGGCACTCCAATCACAAACAACAACAAAAGCGTAAGGAATTGGTGGATCGTACTCAAACTGTACAGAATTTTTTTTGAAATCGTATTCTCAATTCTAAGCATGATCATTGCATTCTAATTACATATTCATGTTCCTTACAAAGTTTCCAAGCTAACCCTTATATTCAATTTGGTTTTTGCATCGCGTATGGGATTTCACCATGACCAAAATTTAGGGTTACATGTTTCTTAAATTAGGGTTTTTTCGTAGAGGAAAAATTAGGGTTCCTGAAGACCATGGTTGGACTCAGCATTTTGAGACGAAGAAGAAGATATGCTCGCGACAAATTTATGAGCTACAGGGACCTAATCGCTATTTTCTCAAAAGCTGTCTAATGCCACGCTTCAAAAACCGTTGCCTTCTTGTTTTGTGTTTCAGGAAAGTGAAAGAGACGATGCGTTGTCAACCATTGGTTCGCTAGTTCAAATTTGCGCGCGTTTAACCATTATGCGTTGGTTTTAATATTTGTTGTTTATTAACCATATTATATTAAATGAAATCAAGTGGCTCAGCTGGCAGGTACCAACGCATATGACTCTCATGACCTGGGTTCAAGTCCCAGGTCTGGCAAAAGTTCAATATTATTTTTCACAAGTGAATCCCATGCAATGCTGGAATGAAGATGCACCATACACCCAGGACCAAGCCTTGACACGTCTTCCTGGAGATCAAACTAAAGGCTTAGATTTGAGAGACACGCTGCACTTGGTCAAAGGCATCACACCCAAGCCAAAAAGTCAATGGACTTCAAAGCCTAATGGGCCAAAATTCCAGGCCTGGACCCTCCAAATTGGGGTTACCCCCCCCCCTGGTTTGCATTTTTTATATTTTTCTTCTTACCTTTATTTTTGTTATTTTATTTATTTTATTGTTTTAACATAATTAATTTATTTTTCTACAAAATATAAAAACATTCAAAAAAATCAGAAAAGTCAAAAATTTTAATAAATATTTTATTTTAAATATTGTTTTTTTTGTATAAATAATAACATGTAAAATGTTTAGTTTTAATTAAGTTTTCAACCTTAAATCCTTTTAATAAAAATCAAAATAAAAACATAGAACTAGGTTAATTAACAATGTTCATTCCTCTTAAATTTTTCTTTTTTTCATAATATAATTATTAATTTATTCTATTTTATAATTAATTGTACATAAATTAATTTAGAGTTAAATTAGGTTAAAAGTCAACATTTTCATAATAAACTTAAAAAATAATAGAATTAGGTCTAATATTTAATTTAATTTTAATTAATTTTTCTTTTTTCTTTTAAATCTAAAAAACACAAAAATACCATTTTTCCTTTAATTTTAATTTTAGATAACTTAATTATTTTAATTCCTTTAAAGGGTTCAACGCCCTCGCATTTGATTACTTTCTTTTTTTCGCGCGTTTCATTTACTTCTTTTGTGAATATAATGTACTTGTACCAAAGCCATGTAATAGCTATTAGACATTTCTTTTCTGCAATTTATTTTAAAACGGGTCTGGATTAATTTGGCGTTGTAGACCCTCGCCCTTTGTAATAGCGTAGGACTTTTATCTTTTCCGCACTTTAAATTCCCGCACTTTTAATTGTTAAACAATAACATGAAAGAATGAATGCCCAAAAATAAAATCGAATCGTTAGATCACCAATGCATGACAAGACAAACAATAAACTGAAAACGAAACACAATTCGCACACCCCACCCCTAGGGTACGCCTCACTGTTGCCTTTCGAAAGGTGATCGTAGAGTAGAGGATGTTTTAGTAAGTCCTTGTGTCCATTGATCTAGTTGCCTAAAACAAAGTTGCCTCGAATAAGTTGCCTCGGAATAAAAGATCAATGGCATAAGGGTAGCTTCTAAGGTGTCTTCCCATTGCTCTGGTGATCACCACGTCCCTAAAACTCGAATTGACCCGAACACCTCCAACGGTGGTGCTACCTACCTCTCAATGGTGGGATGGCACTACTTTAAAGGACATTTACACAGACGAATTCCTTAGGGTAGGTAGGTTCTCAAGGATACTTGCTCTAATTTCAAACAAATCAAAACATCTTTTCACCAACACTTTCAAAAACTTTCAAAACAAACTTTTCAAACACTCTGACGTACGAGTTAAACTGAAACTTTTCAAAGAATATTTTTGAAACCCACATTGAAAAGCAAACAAACAATTTTGAAAACACATTGAGCAAGTACCTAAGAGCCCATGGATAACCATGGATAGAAAGGGTGCTAACACCTTCCCTTTCTATAACCTACCTCCCGAACCGAGAGCAATCTCTTTAAAGGAATTTTTCTGTGCTTTTGTCCTTTCCAATTGGAGAAAATAAAAGACGGTGGCGACTCTTGCTTACCGAGACATTTCGCGAACCAGCTTTAAAACAGTCAGTTCCAGATCCACCGATCACAGCCATTATCACCATTTCTGCCAACCCTTCCAAGGTTTCATCGAGAAAACCTGTTAGGGTTACACCCGTTCCAAGAATTGATCCGTTAATAATCACCGCTCCAGGTACCATCCCATATACCTCAGATAAGGCTATTATAATCGGTGGGAATGAGAATTGACTGTTTTGGAATGCTGGTTCGCGTTTGCGTTTGTTTTCGCAAAATGTCGCGGTAAGAAAGAGTCGCCACCATCTTTTATTTTATCCAACAAGGAAAGGACAAAAGCACAGAAAAATTCCTTTTCGAGATGTTTCTCGGGTTCGGGAGGTAGATTATAGAAAGGGAAGGTGTTAGCACCCTTTCTATCCGTGATTATCCACGGGCTCTTAGGTACTTGCTCACTATGTTTTCAAAAGTTATCTTTTCTTTGTGTTTGTGGGTTTGAAAAGAGTTTTTGTTTTGAAGAGAGTGTAAGTGCGAAAAGTTTTGTTTTGTTTTAAAAGGAGCAAGTACTTAAGAACCTCTACCTACTCAAAAAGGAATTAAACTGTGCAAACATCCTTTAGACAATGCTATCCCACTATTGAGGAGTAGGTAGCACCGTCGTTGGAGTTTTCGGGTCAATTCAATTTAAGGGACGTGTGGCCACTAAAGCAATGTTAGGACGCCTTAGCGGTAACCCTAATGTCTTAGATCATTTTTCTGAGGCAACCGTTTCGAGGAAACTTATGACCTTTGGACAAAAGGACGACCTCTAAAACTTCCTATACTCAATGACCACGTTCGAGGCAACCAAGTGAGGCGTACCCTAAGAGTAGCATGTGTGAGTGTATTGTTTTTCAGTTTATATTATCTTTGTACATGTCATGGTGAGCTACGGTTGATTTTAAGATCTTGTCATGCAATCCTAGTTAGCATACATCTAAACAGTTAATATATGTATAGGAATTTAAAGTGCGGGAATTGTAAATCCTACGCTATTACAAGGCTTCGGGGAGGGGAATTATTTACATGTCAAAAATTGGGGGAATAAAGCAGTAAAGTGTAAAAGTCTTAGTTAAGCTATCACAAACCAGTAGGCAGTTACAATAAAATAAACGCGCGCGAATCTGAACATAACTTCTAAAAATCCTAAGAATAAAATCTTTTTGTTGTTTTATTTTATTTTGGGAAAATGATCTAAATCTTCTTAATTTTAGTTTTGAGAAAATGTTAAGATAATTAAATGATTAATTAACAAAGTTAATTTAATAGAAAAACTAGCCTAATGTTTTTGTGGTTTTTTTTAATTGATTTTATGTTGATTAAAAAAAGAAATGAAATAGTCGAAACAAAGATGAAATCAAAGGAACAGGCAGTAAATCAAAAAAGGTATAATTCTGGAGGCCTGGATCGAAAGAGGCGTGGGCTGTCTTTCGATTCAGTGAAGAGGCTTGATCGAAGGTGCCTGAGGGGCTGCACTCTGGGGGTGTTCGATCTGGATATGTCATCCTTCGATCTAGGAACCCTGGATCCAGTTCGAAGCTAAGCTGCTAAGCTTCGAAGCTCTGAACAAAATTCTGAGAAGATATTTCTTGCAAAACAAGACAAATATTAAAGATCCAGGGGGGACTTTACCCCCCTGATTCGAATCTCCTCCCACTTTGAATCCTTCCTCAATTTCAATCTGCTGAATCTGGGTTTGGGTTTGTTTTATCCTGAGATTCGAAGGAGAAACTTAGATCGTGCCCAAGCAATAGCACGATCTCTTCTTTGCGCTTTAGCTTACATGCAACATAATCAGTAATAACAAGTATACATATGCAATGTGTATTTAAATGTCATGAAGGTGCAATTTTGGTTTTGCAAACCCTTACCAATTAAAGATGTATGATCTGTGGCTCTGGGTGTGGAGATGTTTGCTGAATGACTGCTTTGACTTGAATTACTTATGAAAATGTTGATAACCTTTGGTGGATTTGTGGGCAGCGTATCTCCAAATCCTCGTCCTCCTTTCTTTTTCTCCTTTTTTGTTCTTTGTTCGTTCCCCCTGGCACTGTATGTTGGCCCTCGTATTTATAGGAGTATGATGGTCTAGTAACGGCAAGAGACAACCAATTAAACAGGCCTTTAAAGCCATGAGACAAGAATCAGACATATTAAAAGATTTCCTTTCTTGAAATATTCATGTCTCTTTGGAATCTTGAATGAACCTGGACACCTTTGATTTTCGAATGCCTCCAGGCCATGCTCTTCGATTGGTCTTGAGTTGCCCCATTCGAATGGACGTTTTGAATGTTCTTCGAATTTACCCTTTGAATGCTTCTTTAAATGGACCTTTACATGTTCTTCGAATGAGTCATTTACATGTTCTTCGAATGAGCCTCTTGCCTGGTGTGCTGGCAAGTTGAGAGGCCTTTTCCTTTGTGAATCGAAACAAACTTGTAGGAGATTCTTTCCTCTTGAGTCGAAGGTAAGCCTGAAGTAGTTAATGCGTAGTCGAAGCATTGTGAAATTGACTTGATCGAAGGGGGTCCAGCGCTTAATCAAAGACTTGCAGACTAAAGTTTGATCGAAGGGTTCCAAACACCTAATCGAAGCTTACTAATCAAAGCTTGATCGAAGAGTGCCAAATGCCCAATCGAAGACTGGTGAGTCAAGCCTGTATCGAAGGATTTTGGATACCCAATCGAAGACTTTTCCCAGATGCCAATCGAAAGACACTTTGTTCATCTTCAAAAAAACTTCATTTTCGTTAGGCAAGTGTTTGTGACCAACCATGTAAGCGAAGACCTTTAAAAACATGAGAGGGCAAATTTTGGGGTACAACAGTTGCCCCTGTTCAATTTTCTTAAACCTGAGGATATAGATTGGCTTTCGAGCCTTTCGCGATCCGAAGGTGGAAGATAATTGAACACTAGAGTGCCCAAAAATTTGCACTCACATGGTGTAGTATCAGCATTGTGATGTCGAGAATGGGCTTATAGATGCCATTTGGAGATCGTTGGTAGGAGGATGGGCTTATAGATGCCATCTGCAGGAGTGTCGATCGCATAAGATATTCCTTAGTGAAAACTTGCATACCTGTTGTTTGTAGAAGATTCCGCTGGGGAAGTCTAACTTTTGTTGAGATTTAGGAACTGACTCGTGCTCACCGGGAGTATACCGTTGAGGTTATAGAACTTGTCCTGGATGGTTTCAGGTATTAATCGTTGACCTGAGAAAGAAAGATAGTTTTCCTGGCTTGCTACAGGTATTCAACTGGGACTTAAAAAGGTTGGCCGATGAGATAATTGTCCTGGCTGGTTTCAGGTATTAATCTCTGACCTGAGAAAGAAAGATGGTCTTCCTGGCTTGTTACAGGTATTAATCTTCAATCTCTTCATGTAGATAATTTTCCTAGCTTGTTACAGGTATTAATCTACAATCAGTCATCCACAGATAGTTTTCCTAGCTTGCTACATGTATTCAACTGGGACTTAAAAAGGTTGGCCGATGAGATAGTTGTCCTGGCTGGTTTCAGATATTAATCGCTGACCTGAGAAAGAAAGATAGTTTTCCTGGCTTGTTACATGTATTAACCTTCAATCTCTTCATGTAGATAGTTTTTCTGGCTTGTTACAGGTATTAGTCTACAATCAGTCGTCCACAGATAGTTTTCCTGGCTTGCTACAGGTATTCAACTGGGACTTGAAAAGGTTGGTCGAGGAGATAGCTGTCCTGGCTGGTTTCAGGTATTAATCTCTGACCTGAGAAAGAAATATGGTCTTCCTGGCTTGTTACAGGTATTAATCTTCAATCTCTTCATGTAGATAATTTTCCTGGCTTGTTACAGGTATTAATCTACAATCAGTCGTCCACAGATAGTTTTCCTGGCTTGCTACAGGTATTCAACTGGGACTTAAAAAGGTTGGCTGATGAGATAGTTGTCCTGGCTAGTTTCAGGTATTAATCTCTGACCTGAGAAAGAAAGATGGTCTTCCTGGCTTGTTACAGGTATTAATCTTCAATCTCTTCATGTAGATAATTTTCCCGGCTTGTTACAGGTATTAATCTACAATCAATCGTCCACAGATAGTTTTCCTGGCTTGCTACAGGTATTCAACTGGGACTTAAAAAGGTTTACCGATGAGATAGTTGTCCTGGCTGGTTTCAGGTATTAATCTCTGACATGAGAAAGAAAGATGGTCTTCCTGGCTTGTTACAGGTATTAATCTTTAATCTCTTCATGTAGATAATTTTCCTGGCTTGTTACATGTATTAATCTACAATCAGTCGTCCACAGATAGTTTTCCTGGCTTGCTACAGGTATTCAACTGGGACTTAAAAAGGTTGGCTGATGAGATAGTTGTCCTGGCTGGTTTCAGGTATTAATCTTTGACCTGAGAAAGAAAGATGGTCTTCCTGGCTTGTTACAGGTATTAATCTTCAATCTCTTCATGTAGATAATTTTCCTGGCTTGTTACAGGTATTAATCTACAATCAGTCGTCCACAGATAGTTTTCCTGGCTTGCTAAGGGTATTCAACTGGGACTTAAAAAGGTTGGCCGATGAGATAGTTGTCCTGGCTGGTTTCAGGTATTAATCTCTGATCTGAGAAAGAAAGATGGTCTTCCTGGCTTGTTACAGGTATTAATCTTCAATCTCTTCATGTAGATAATTTTCCTGGCTTGTTACAGGTATTAATCTACAATCAGTTGTCCACAGATACTTTTCCTGGCTTGTTACAGGTATTAATCTGGAACTTGAAAAGGTTGATGGTAGCCATCTTTTGATTGACCTTTTCCTGAAAAAGGTAAAACGTTAGCTGTATGCAATGTCATGATGTATGAAATGCATGATGTCATGATGTTCTAAAAAATAAATGAGATCGTGTCGTATGCACTTTATCATATATGTAAATAGGAGTTATGAAATGTGAAATGTTTATGAATGTATTTTCGTCTGGGAAAATAAATCCTTGACAAATGTCGGGGAGTTTGTTAAATCCTGGACTGCTATTGAAGAGTATGTGTGTCTTCCAACTTTGTTTAGAATGTTTCTGATGGGGATGACGAACGAAGATGGTTGTGAGAATAAACCTGTAGGAGAAAATAACTCCGTTGGGGAATAAACATGGTGAAGAGATTACTCTGCGGGGAATTACTCTGTGGGGAAGAGATACTTTGCTGAGATTTTAACGATAAACTCCGCTGGGGATTCTGTTGATAAGCTCTGTTGGGGATTTTGATGATGAACTCCGATGGGGATAGAAAGAACTTTGCTGGGGATGATCTTTCAGTTGCAACTTGCTGAGGATAACCCGGTTAGACTCTTGTGAGGATAACCTCTGAATTTGGCTGGGGAGACTTATTTGTGCTTCGCAGGGGATAAGCTTCCAGAATCTACTGGGGAAGATGATTCAACTCCATTGGGGAAACTTTTTTAGACTGCGCTGGGGAAATGGCTCCACTGGGGGTATCTTGCATTCTGCCGGGGAACATTCTTATATTTCGTTGATGAATATTAAGACTACTAGGGATACTCTTATGCTTCCTGGGGAATATCCTTATACTCCGCTGAGGAATATTAAGACCTTCTGGGGATACCCAACCTTTTTAGGGCTGATGGTAGACCAACTCTGCTTGGGGAGAGTATTGTTGATTCGTTTATAGTTGCAAGTCTCAGCTGAGAGAGTTATTATTACTGTCTTACTCTGCGGGGAGTGAAAGTATCTTGGCGATATTCTTCAACTGAATCTACCTTGGTACCTGGTGGACAGAGCAACTTGTACAGTTCAGACAATTCTTATTTGCCCCTGTTTTTTGCGGGAGAAGGTGCCTGCGGAGGCCCTGTGGATCGAGTATTATCCCCACCTATGAGGTGCTTGGTATCTTTCGGTCAAAATGACAAGTCTTCTTCTGGTAGGCCAGTGACGAGATGATGGGACATAATCGTACGCTTTGATCTCTAATTTTTGCCTGGACCGCCCTTTCGGGTTTTCAGTCCATCGGGATACCCTTTTTTGCCCAAGCCGCCTTTTCAGGTTTTCGACTTGCCGGGTGTACAGATTTTTTATTTTCATCCCTTATTTTTGCCCGAACCCTTTTGGTTTGCCGAGAAGCCCTTATTTTTGCCTAGGCCAGTCAACCTAGCGGGTCTTTGATTCACGCGCGGTATTTTTTTTTACTATGCCCATTCCCTCGGGATGTAGAGAGGTGTCACTGTCGGTAGTGTTGTGTTTCCATACTACCAGAAGATCTTCGTTTGATCATGCAAGATTCGTTGCTGGAATTCATGTCCAATGCCCCAATTGATTTAGATGGAGATCTGCCCCCGGCTATTTGGCATTTTGAGAGATTCCTTGAATCTTGACTTGACTACCCCAGATGATGGACAATGATCATGCCGTGCCCCTTGATTGGAAGTGTTTTTCCACTTGAGGTGATCCTTTTTATTGAAAAGGTTTTTGTTCACTAGATATTCGTCGTGCGAATTTCTCTACTATTTGAACAAATAGTCATATGCAAACAATGTTATTTTAAGAATGCAAAGCTTATGTCTGTCTTGAAGTTTTTGAAAATGCATTTTTCAGTAAGATAGGAAAATTTTGTAAAATGTGACGTCAACTCAGGATTTACAGCAAGCCCTACAGGAGTCAGGATACCTTTTGTAACAGTATGCTTTCGGACTAACCCATGCTTCAGCTAGGACTTTTTAAGGGTTATAACGTGGCCTGGTTCATGGTTTAAGAAACAAAGGATAAAGGCTCAAATTTTATTTATACCCACCCGTTCTTCATGATGTTCTTCGATCCTAAACTTAGCTAATCGTGCATTAGATCTTGTTTGAGTCTTTGCTCTGATATACCAGTGATGGTTCGGATACTGACAATTTATTTTGAACAGGCAGTCATTTTTGTTGAGAGTTTTTAGGACCTCTTTTTGATTTTATTATCCCTGTCTTTTGCCTGAACTGTTTCTTTTTGTATTTACAGTCAGCGAGATGCCCCAGTTTTGTAAGTCTCCTTCATAGGTTTTGACTTAATGGGCTTTTATTTCTGAAGGTAATGACTGTCTGTCCTTATGATTATACGGAACCATCACCGTCTTTTGATTCCAGAGGAATGCTTTTGATGTCGTTCGTTGTATTATGAACTGAGAGTTTTACGACTTCAATGCGCATATTTTGAATTAACTGAGAGACTACCCTGCCCCAGGTTTAAATTAAAGGTTTCAATTTGTGTTTAAAACACAAAACTCCTACTTCTTTGGCTCGAAGGGGTTGACTAGGGATTATCTTCCTTATAACTCTAGTGTTTAGGATTTGAAAGAAATGCCTGTACATCGTCAGCAAGGTCTGTCCCAAAGCATACTATATGAGATTATGGCATTGTTTCGTCATCCTCCCTCTAAAGTCATAGAATTTTTTAATCGAGAGTTGATCATCACAAAAAATAAAAGCAATTTGAATATAGTGAATACGAATGGATTGATTCAAAACAGACATATGCAATGCATTGATAAAGTAACAAAGTTTGACATGAATAAATGTTCGAACAATCAAAAGAAAATTACAACTTGAAAATTCTAATGAACAAAAAGTCTTCTCGTCTCAGTACTTGTCACTTCAAATGGGGAACCTTGGGGGGATGGCAAAAGAATCCAATCTGACCTTCTTGTGTGAGTTCCAATGTTCCTTCCTCAATCAGGTCTTGAATTTTGTTGCTCAACGCCCAATAGATGTTAGTATCATGCCCCGAGCTGTTGGAGTGATATGCACACCTTGCATCAGGATTATACCTTGGGGAGGCTATGTTGGGATTCTTAGGAGGGTCCCTTAACGTCACCAGATTCAATATCAACAGGTGTTGTAAAGCCTAAGACAGTGACATGTTGAGCTTGGTAAATTGCCTCTTGGGCATATTTGGCTTACTCTGATCAACCCGTTGTTTATGGAAAGGTTGTTGTTGGACCCTTGAGGTAGTAGCAACTTGGAGAGGTCTATTCTTAATCAAACCAAACCTTTGACTTCTCAGAAGTTGATTAATGACTTGGTCCCCGACCTTGACTGTTTGCTTCATGTTGTTGTATCTGTCTTGATGAAGCTGGACGATAATAGTTCTCAGCTCTTCTTATTCCCGAGCTAAGCCTTGGATAAGATCCATCTTCCCTAGCATCTGGGTTTTCATGGCACTTAACTCAGCTTGTAGTTGTTCCAGCCGTTCGTCCTTATTGTCTTCAGGACTTTTCTTGACCAAGTCCCCAACGAGGAGTGTTTTCAACTCTTCCTGCCCCTTGGATAGGTTTAGGAAGATTTCCCTGAACTGAATCTCTCGGGTTTGAAGATCTTGATTGTCTGGTTGGAAAGCCATTGCTGAAATAAACAGCGAGAACATGAGAGACTTGTACTGGATGACCTGTTATGCAATGATATGTATGATATATGCATGCAATGTTTTCAAGGATCTCGCGGGGTAAACAAGAAACTTGTTAGAATTTGATAGAAGAAACTTCGTGTCGTTAAGAGTCCTTCTTCAAGAGTCAAGCTTACCATATCGAGTGGGTCATAGCCCCTGACTCAAGTTATCATGTTTTGATCTCTAGACGGTATTGGCTAGAGGAAAATAAATCCCCTTGCCCCTTGCTAGACATTTGATTTACCATAACCTGCATCACAAACCCTTGAGATCCTTGAAATGGTTAAGGAAATGTTAAGGCATGATGTTATGATGTGTATGCTATGCATTTAAGCAAAAGTGTGAAGTGATGTAAGTAAACCCTGCAATAAATCCCAATTATCGGATAAGGACTGTAAACAAAACCTGCAAGGAACTCATGTTGTCAGATAACAAGAATGTGCAAGTAGTTCAAGTTTTAAGGCACACAAGTCACATAAACAGCCTTAAGTTTAGGCTGGCATGGAGTTTAGGTATTACCCTCTTTCAGTTTCAGTTGGTTCAAAACCTGTCCTATAAATAGTAACCGGGTTCTAAGGAGCTCAATATCATTGGATTGTTTTCTATGTTCATTGTTTTGGTTTAGCCACTTAACTAGCGACCAAAATATTCCAAGAAAACAATCCTCAATGAGTGTAGTATCGAGTATCTACCAACTTCGGACTGCACCAAAGTAGGTCATCTCACTACCCCTAAAAAAGTCCAAGATGGTCAAGTAAGGTTCTAGTTCATTAGTGCTTAGTGACATCACTCAGAGGCCCCGTATTCTCTTTGATTGACTCAAAGGCTACCGACACTCACAAATATGTCGCACTAATATAGCTATTGCTTCAACCGTGTCGGTATACCCCGCACAGTTTCCACAATGTATTGCTATCTATGAATGTTTCCCAAATCCGGGTGGAGGATTTCAAACCCAAACAATAGAACCAAGTGTAAAGAAAACAAAGCAATCAAGGTAAGCAAGTAAAGGTGATCTAAACCCTAAGGTAACCCCACTTTTAAAGAATATCCCCAGCAGAGTCTCCAGTTCTGTGATCGGTGGGAATGAGAACTGAATGTTTTGGAATGCTGGTTCGCGTTTGCGTTTGTTTTCGCAAAATGTCGCGGTAAGCAAGAGTCGCCACCGTATTTTATTTTATCCAACAAGGAAAGGACAAAAGCACAGAAAAATTCCTTTTCGAGATGTTTCTCGGGTTCGGGAGGTAGATTATAGAAAGGGAAGGTGTTAGCACCCTTTCTATCTGTGGTTATCCACGGGCTCTTAGGTACTTGCTCACTATGTTTTCAAAAGTTTGCTTTTCTTTGTGTTTGTGGGTTTGAAAAGAGTTTTTGTTTTGAAGAGAGTGTAAGTGCGAAAAGTTTTGTTTTGTTTTAAAAGGAGCAAGTACTTAAGAACCTCTACCTACTCAAAAAGGAATTAAACTGTGCAAACATCCTTTAGACAATGCTATCCCACTATTGAGGAGTAGGTAGCACCGTCGTTGGAGTTTTCGGGTCAATTCGATTTAAGGGACGTGTGGCCACTAAAGCAATGTTAGAACGCCTTAGCGGTAACCCTAATGTCTTAGATCATTTTTCTGAGGCAACCGTTTCGAGGCAACTTATGATATTTGGACAAAAGGACGACCTCTAAAACTTCCTATACTCAATGACCACGTTCGAGGCAACCAAGTGAGGCGTACCCTAAGAGTGGCATGTGCGAGTGTATTGTTTTTCAGTTTATATTATCTTTGTACATGTTATGGTGAGCTACGGTTGATTTTAAGATCTTGTCATGCAATCCTAGTTAGCATATGTTGTACCCCAAAATTTGCCCTCTCTCTTTTTCACAAGAAATCACAGCTTCGGGTTTTTCCTGATTTTCCAGATTGGCTCAAGAATCGGTCAAACAGACTTTTCCTATCAGTCAAACAAAATTAGGGTTTCCATTAACTTTTGAATCAGTTCAAACAGATTATTAGGGTTTTTATTAATTTGGTTGAGTTTGGCTCAGGGTTTTGATCAGGCAGATGTTTCTTTGACAGTAAATCCAACATTAGGGTTTGCACGCGCATTCTCAGAAGAATTTGAATCCATAGTGTCTAAATTGACTGTCACACTACTTTGACGTTTGTTCAAGATTTCTGTTTGTCTAAACATCTGGGATAAAGGTTGAGGCTTCTGATTGAGAGTTTGAAGTGTTGGTTTAATCAATGAAGTGAAAGACGTATGGACGTTTGTTTGTTTGACTGTGCAATGCTATTGGTTATTTGGAATGCCGGGCGTATTGTTGGTTAATGCGAAGTTACAAGACTACAATGTTTATTAATTATTTATTTTATCTAAGTTAAAATAATTGGAATGCATTTCCAGTCGTTTTAATTCAAGAGATTTAAATAAATAAATAAACAGTGTAAATTAAAGAATTATCTGACAAAAAGGTTTTTATTTATTTTTAATTATTGTTACAAATGTTATTGGGATATTGTAAATTTATTTACAATATTTACAATGATGTTTATTACAAATAATTGAATAGAAATTAAATCTATATCCTAAGTTGCTTGAAGTCTTCATCTTCTACTACTGTTTCCCTTTGCCCAATTAATATTCACATGCAAAGCCAGAAAAAGATAAGTCAAACACAGATGAATTTGGAAAAGTATTTTTCAGACAGTTAAATCAAAAACTCATCATTAAAGGTGTTGGCCGGAATCAGTTTGTTCGTCCTCTCTGCAAATCGCAAGAAGATGTCTCTTCTTGGTTCACAAAGAGGGAAATTAAATGTTTGCAAGCATGGAATTAATTAAATACAAGGCTGCATAAAAAAAATTCAAACAAACTGCACATGGACAAACTGAATATGCCAAACAAATTACAAAGTTCAAACTGAACAAACAAGTTGCACAAGTTCAAAATGTCAACCAAGCTGTAACTGTCAAAGAAGCTTTTAATAAAGCTGTCAACAAGCTAGAAAAAGCAATGCATAAAATCTGGAAAGTACAATATGCAGAGGAAAGACAAAATGCAAGCAATATTTCAAAACTTTCATCATTTTCCAACCAACACCTTTTCAGAAAAAAGGACAATTAAGCAATAAAAAATACTTTTTCTGTGGAGAAAGAGAGAGAGAAGTAGAGGCTTACAGTTTGCAGGCTTAGGAGATGGAAATATAACAAAGAGTTCAGTTCAGAACAAAGGGGAAGCAGAACATACATAGAAAAATATAACACATCATGCATAAAAGCCTCTCAAAAACTAACAAGCTCAAAAAAACTGCATAACCTGAAGCCTGTTCAAAAAGCCTGCATAGAGCACAAACCCTGAAGCCTGTTCAAAAAGCCTGCATAGAACACAAGCCAGAAAAGCCTGCATATAACACAAATCAAAAAAACCTACAAACGGTTACAGAAGTAACAAGCCTGGAACCTTCAAGCCTGTCAAAAGACATAACAGAAGCAATCCTAAAAGCTTGTTCATCCTCAAGCCTGTCAAACTGCTAGTTTCAAACAAACAAGCTTGCCTCAAAGAAGCAAGCCCCCAAGCCTAAAAAACCTGTCAAACTGCATAGCATTCAAGCCAAAACGCCTCAGAACTAAGGTTCATCATAGGCCAAAACAGAAACCCAATCCAAAATAGCCAAAAAGACATTCTCAGAATAAGGCAACAACAACATCATCAAACTCTGAAGCAAGCAACTCTGAAGCAAAGACACTGAAGCTAGCAACTCAGAAGCAAAAAACACATATCCAAACATACTCTCAGAGCAAAATCTCATCATCGAGAATCAAGTCCAAAGAGAGGGAAACTCCAAAGCAAAGTTCATCACAAAATAATCATCAAAAGCATCACAGAAGCAAGTATTCAGAAGAAGAAAAGAAGATGCAGAAGTGAAGTATCCTAGGGTTTTCAGAGACACTATCATCATAAAACCATTCAAGGAAAGCTAAAAGATACAAGTACCAGGAAGCAAGCCAGCAAGCAAGTCATCACGTTCTCCCCATTCCGGTCACCAAGGAGGCGCCATCTAGACCTTTCCTCCCTCCATCATTCTCAGAAGCAGGGCATTCAAGGTATATTCCTCAAACCTTAAAATCCCCATCGCATATAAGCATCAAACAAAAGAAAGAATAAAGGTCAAAACATGCGAGCTATAACATACAGGAATCACACTAATGTAACTCTAAAAAACCCTAAATGAACGAATCAAACCTTTCGGAACATCAAGCTTGAATCGCTGGGAGAAGGTAAAGGGATGAAAGGGGACGACGCTCCTGCAGCTGGAGGGTTGAAGACATCAGAAGCCATTGTTTGAGAAGGATGAAGAGGACGATGAAGAAGAAAGGGAGCGGCGCCGTTCCAAAGGCACAAACCCTATTCTGAGCAAAATAACTCAAACCCTAAACAAAAAATTGTCAAACGCATTTTTGGCGTCTGCCCCACAAAACTGTTAAGCCCAACGAATTGCTGGCGTTACACTCCCCCTCTGGTTCTCCTTCAATTTTGTTTTGGGCCAACCCTTTTCCTTACAGCCCATTTATTTTCTTTATACAAATCAATCCTTTTTTTTAATTATTTTTATCACTTTATTTCCCTTTTCTTCATAACTAATTACATTAACTTTTTTATACAAAATTTTCTTAAATGCTTCTTTTTATTTTATTACACTTAAAAATACATAAATATTAGATTTTATTAAGTTTAAACAATTTTCCCTTTAAAACTTTTTTTTGTTTAATAAATCACTTTTATAAAACTTCCTAAATAACATTAACAAAATATGCAAATAATAGATTTTTGTTAAGTTAAAATATTTTCTCTTTAAAACCTTTTTTTTTGTTTATTTATAATTAACAAAAAACACAAAAATAATAAAATACTTAACAAATACATTAGGTTAACATTTTGATCATTTGTAAATAATCATATACATTTCACAAATACTTTTGATTCTCTTTTATCCTTATACTTTGCTATATTTTTACATTGAGAATACGATGGTTCGATTTGGTTGTAAATAATATTTGGACACTACTATTCTGATGAGACTCATCCCCATTTGTCAACATTTGTACCCCCATCCCCGGATACTTATTTGTAATAGCTTAGACTTTAAATTCCCGCAATTTATCGCTTTCCATATACTGTATAGTAATTAGGGTTTGTATGCGAAGATTCAAAATCAACCGCTAGATAATCTAACACAAGATAAATACATGAAAATCAATACACAATTCACACTTGCACCTCTAGGGTAACCTCGCCTGTTGCCTCGGAAAAATGCAATCATGTCCCTCGAGTATGAGACACTCTAACAAACGTCCCTTCGATAAACAAAGATCGTAGTCCCTCGATGACCCTCGATGTTGCCTTCAATAAAATGATCTCGTCCCTTACAAAATTGCTAGAGCGTCTCACAAGTTGCCTTCAATGATTGTATACGACGACCCGCGCCCGTCCCGTTAACATCCTAACACAAGATTGTTCACCAAATACAATGGTGAAACAACACTGTTAAAAGGGTTAAAAAGCATAAAAAAGATCTTTGAGTAAAATAGGGTAGATAGCTCTTAGTTACTTGATCAAACTTGCAAAACACACTTGCCATTTTTCAAAACACACATCTCCACACAATTTCAAAACAAACTTTCAAAAAACATTGAAACATCTTTTCAAAAAGACAAACACCTTTGTAAAACATTCGAGTAAAGAATTGTTACAATGGTTGCCTAGATAAGGCATCTTTTTCAAAACATTTACAAAACCACACACACAAAGCACCATTTAAAATAATTGAAAAGCAAAGGCAAGTGATCTAAAACAAGTAACTAAGAGCCCATGGATAACCATGGATGAAAAGGGTGCTAGCACCTTCCCTTTTCATAATCTACCCCCCGAACCCACGAAAACATCTCAAAGGTTTTTCCTGTGCTTTTTAACCTTTCCTTAGGATAAATAAAAAGTCGGTGGCGACTCTTGCTAATCCGAACAAGTGCGAATACAAATGCAAAACCTCAAGTCAATTCTCCCACCGTATCACAGAACTGACGACTCTGCTGGGGAACTTTGTATCAGTGGAGTTACCTTAGGGTTTTAGATCACCTATACATGCTTGCTTTGATTGCTTTGATTGCTTTACTTTTTTGGGTTCCTTGTTTGGGTTTGCTATAAATCCTGCACCCGGATTTGGGGGCACCTTTTTTAGGTAAATAACAATAAACTGTGAGGGAACTGTGCGGGGTATACCGACATGGTTGAAGCAGTAGCTATGTTAGTGTGACATATTTGTGAGTACCGGTAGCCCTTGAGTAGTCAAGGAGAATACGGGGCCGCTGAGTGATGTCATGAAGCACTAACGAACTCTTAGAACCTTACTTGACCATCTTGGCTTTTTTAGGGGTAGTGAGATGACCGACTTTGGTGCAGTCCGAAGTTGGTAGATACTCGATACTACACTCATTGAGGATTGTTTTCTTGGGATATTTTGGTCGCCAGTTAAGTGGCTAAACCAAAACAATGAACACAGAAAATAATCCAGTGATATTGAGCTCCTTAGAACCCGGTTTCTATTTTAGGACAGGATGAGCCAACTAACTTCAAGAGGGTACTTACCTACAAACCCCACGCAAGCCTAAACCTAAGGACTTGTTTGCTATGTGTGAATATGATTACCTGTATATACACTTACTTGCTTTTGCATACATGTACATAACATCATAACATCATAACATCATACCATAGCATTTACAATAACCATTTCAAGGATCTCGAGGGTCTTTTGATGCAGGGTCACGTTGAACCAGACGTCTACCAAGGGGCAAGAGGTTTCTCCTCTAAACAAATGCCATCAAAGATCAAGTGCAACAACTTGAATCAGGGGCTATGACCCACTTGACATGGTGAGCTTGATTCTCGTGGAAAGACATCCACCATTACAAGGTTCTCCAATCAAAGATGTTGGTCAAAGTTCAACCTCTAACATTTTCTTGTGTTTACCCCAAGAGATCCTTGAAAACATTGCATACATATATCATACATATCATTGCATAACAGGTTTCTCCCATACAGGTCTCCTTATCTTCCTACTGTTTATTTCAGTAAGATGGATATGGAACAAACGGTGAAAGATCTCCAAGCTCAAAACGCTCAATTCCAACAAATGCTTCTGGCTATGGGTAAAGGGCAAGAGGATCTGAAAGCTCTCCTTCTCAAAGACAAGAAGAAGAAGTCCAAGAAGACAGCGAGCATTCTGAACTTGAGAAGAAGACCTAAAACCCTAGATCTTTCAACTTCATCCAACATAGGGGATAGTCTTGAAGAAGACCACAATTTGGAGATCAATGATGTTGAAGCTGACTACTCCGAAGAACAATATCCTCCCGCTGATGACAAGTACAAACAGTTGGAGGATCGCCTCAATGCTATGGAGATTCAACAAATACATGGCTTGGATTTAGGAGACATGGGTTTAGTTTCTGGATTGGTCATCCTGCCAAAGTTCAAGGTCCCTACCTTTGCCATGTACGATGGAGTCTCTTGCCCTAAGATGCACTTAAAATCTTATGTTCGCAAGATTCAACCATACACAACTGATCTAAAGCTTTGGATCCATTTCTTCCAAGAAAGCCTGGTAGGGACTCAACTCGAATGGTTCTATCTATTGGAGAGTTCTTGCATCCACACTTGGGAGGACTTAGCTGCTGCTTTTTACAAACAGTATCAGTACAATGCTGATCTTGCACCAACTCGTGTGCAATTGCAGAACATGACCATGGGTTCTGACGAGAATTTCAAAGGATACGCTCAAAAGTGGAGAGATCTGGCTGGTAGGGTGCAACCCCCTTTAACTGACAGAGAGTTGATTGACATCTTCATGGGAACTTTGACAGGGCCTCTCTTTAATCACTTAATTGGAAGCTCCTCAGTCGGGTTCACCGAGCTAATACTGACTGGCGAAAGGGTCGAAGCTGGCATCAAAAGTGGAAAGATCCAAGGAGCTACACCCTATGATGCTCAGAAAATTCCCTACAATGGAAAGAAAGAGTCCAATGTTGTGAACAGTCAAAAGAGTCACCGTGACCAACACGTAGGGGCAGTCCTGATCTCTGGTTCTGCGTCACACCGACACCAACAAAAGGGAAATCAACGAAGGCCAGACGAGCCCAAGAGATAGTTCACCAATATCAACATGCCGTTATCTCAAGCACTACAACACTTGTTGAAGATTAATCTGATTGCATTGATAGGGCCTCATCCAAACCCCAAGACTTCTTCTCCTAACTATAATCCCAAGGCCACATGTGCTTATCATTCTGACAGTCCCGGGCATGATACTAACGATTGTTGGGCATTGAAGTACAAGATTCAGAATTTGATTGATGCCAAGGAGATTGATTTTGGTCCTCCGGAGACTCCATCATAATCAATGCTCCTTTGGCAAATCATTGAGAGCGGCTTTGTTCCATTTGAATTTTTCAAGTTGTAATTTCTTTTGTTATTCAAACAATTATCTATTAATGTCAAACTTTGTTTCATTAATGCATTGCATATGTTTGTCTTGAATTCATCCATTTGTTTTCACTATTCTTATGCTTTCTTTATGATATTTAACTCTTGATAAAAAGCTACAAGCCTTTAGAGGGAGGATGACGAAACAATACCATAATCTCATACAGTATGCTTTTGAACAGACCTTGCTGATGATGTACAAGCGTTTCTTTCAAATCCCAAACACTGGAGTTATAAGGAAGATAATCCCTAGTCAACCCCTTCGAGCCAAAGAAGTAGGAGTTTTCTGTTCTTAACAATTTGAAACCTTTGATTTAAACCTGGGGCAGGGTAGTCTCTCAGTTAATTCAAAAAAGAGATGCGCATTGAAGTCGCAAAATCTCAGTTCGTAATACAACGAATGACATCAAAAACATTCCTTTGGAACCAAAAGACGATGATGGTTCTTTATCTCATAGGCAGTCATTATCTATCAAAAGAGAAAAGCCCACTGAGCCAAAACCTATAAAGGAGGCTTAAGAAAGCAGGGGCATCCCGCTGACTGTAATCTCGAAAACAGGAACAGTCAGGAAAAAGTTAGGGATAACAAATCAAAAGAACGAGGTCATTACAAATCCTCAATAACATGAAAAATGTTGCAAAAATGATGGCTGCCTTCCATAAAATTCAACTGGTGTGAACCATCACCAAAAAACGTCGTTCCAAACTCGAATAGAGTTCGACGCCCAATTAACTGAGTCTAGGATTGAAGAACATCACGAAGAGCGGGTGGGTACAAATACACTTTGAGCCTTTATCCTTTGTTTCTTAAACCGTGAACCAAGCCACGTTACAACCCTTCAAAAGTCCTAATTGAAGCATGGGTTAGTTCTAAAGCATACGGTTACAAAAGGTATCCTGACTCCTGTAAGGCTTTGCCCTAAATCTTGTGTTGAATATGTATTATAAAAAGTTTTCTGCTAAAAAAATGCATTTTTTCAAAACTTCGAGACAAACATAAACTTTGCATTACTTGAATATCATTGTTTGCATTTGGCTATTTGTTTGACAGCGGAGAAATTCACACAATGAATATCCAGTGAACAAAAGACCTCTCAGTGAGCAAAATCACTTCAAAAAGGATGGCACTTCCATTGACAAATCTCCTATTAACAAGGGGACTTGACATGTCACTATCCAGCATACCTGGGGCAGTCCAGTCAAGATTTCAACAAATCTTTCAAAAAAACTGGGGCAACCCAGTCAAAATGTCAAGAAATCACTCAATTGCAGGATAACAAGGGGCAAGTCCCCATCTCCGACACTTGGGGCATTGAATGTCAATCCCGACAAAGGGTTACATACAGTTAAACATTTCCAGGCCGTGCCACAAGCATTTTCTACTAGGGGCAGTGACAAATCTCCCCAAAACCCTTCTCATAGGATGATTCCCCAGCTTGAGTTTGCCTCTCTGACTACTACAAATCAAAGGATCACAACTCCTCTTCTCCAGTAGACCACTCTACAATCCCTAGCAAGTTACTGCGAAACATAAACCCGACCAGATATCAGTTCAACTTCGATTCCCTCAGTAGAGCAACGGACGACTAAGACTCTTAAAATTTTTCCAAGCAGAATAAATATTCCCCACAGAATTCTTATTCCCCAAGAAGAATGAAGACTCTCATTCTCAGTTCCTCACAGGATATTCAGACATTCCCCAGTGAAGATCTCCTCAAGACAGGAATCCCCAGTAGATTGGCATACAACCCAAGCTCTTGATTCCCCAGCAGTGGTCCCAGGACTTCTCATTTTCAACGATCAAAGGATTTTCAATCCCCTGCAGCAGTCAAGGATTTACTTTCCCCGGCAGCAGTCAAAGATTTCATTATCCAAGATTTGTCTTCCTCAGCAAGACAGCTACTCAGCTTACATGCACATCCATTACATTCATATCATAAACATTGATATAACATATATATTGCATCATATATTTCCTGCAACATAACTTTGCGTTTAGCTAACATTTTGTCCTTTTCAGGATAAGAATAAAAGGCCATCATTAACAATTATTCAAATGCAGTTTTACACAGACTCATCATCGGGCAACCCTACACCAGTTCCTTCTCAAATTTCAGATGCAATTTTACACGGACTCATCATCAGGCAACCCTACACAGGTTCCTTCTCAAATTTCAGATCCAGTTTTACACGGACTCATCATGAAGCAACCCTACACAGGTTCCTTCTCAAATTCAGATGCAGTTTTACACGGACTCATCATGAAGCAACCCTACACAGGTTCCTTCTCAAATTCAGATGCAATTTTACACGGACTCATCATGAAGCAACCCTACACAGGTTCCTTCTCAAATTAAGATGCAGTTTTAAACGGACTCATCATGAAGCAACCCTACACAGGTTCCTTCTCAAATTCAGATGCAGTTTTACACTGACTCATCATCAGGAAACCCTACACAGGTTCCTTCTCAAATTCAGATGCAGTTTTACATGGACTCATCATGAAGCAACCCTACACAGGTTCCTTCTTAAATTCAGATGCAGTGTTACACAGACTCATCATGAAGCAACCCTACACAGGTTCCTTCTCAAATTCAGATTCAGTTTTACACAGACTCATCATCAGGCAACCCCACACCGGCTCCTTCTCAAATTCAGATGCAGTTTTACACGGACTCATCATCAGGCAACCCTACACAGGTTCCTTCTCAAATTTCAAATACAGTTTTACACGGACTCATCATGAAGCAAACCTACACCGGTTCCTTCTTTCCAAGATGCAGTTTTACACGGACTCATCATCAGGCAACCCTACACCGGTTCCTTCTCCATTCCAAGACCTCTGAAAAAAGTTTACGGGTTCTCCAGATACGGATGTTAACCTATCGCTTGTTCAGATTTCAAGACTTCTGAAAACAGTTTACGGATTCTCCAAACACAGATGTTAATCTATCGCTTGTTCAGGTTCAACTTTTGAAAACAGTTCACGGACGCTTCCCAACATGGATGCTGATCTATTACTTATTCAACTCCAAGAAAATAGTTTACGGATGCTTCCAGATACGGATGTCAATCTATTGCTTATTCAGACCCCCAGCTCAGAGATGTTCCAAAACATGGACACCTTTCTGATATTCATTTCTTTCACCTACAACATACATTCCAGGTGGCATCTCTAAGCCCATCCCCCGACAAGATTCTGTCACATCTCCAGTTGGCATCTTTAAGCCCATCTCCAAATGACATCTTTAAGCCTATTCCCTCAAACTACGCTTTGACGAGAGCAAATTTTTTGGGCACTCTAGTGTCCAATCTCCTTTTACCTTCGAGACGCGAAAGGCAAACTTGCCAATCTAACTCTTCAGATTCAAGAAGATTGAACAGGGGCAACAGTTGTACCCCAAAATTAGCCCTCTCTCTTTTTCATAAGAAATCACAGCTTTGGGCTTTTCCTGATTTTCCAGATTGGCTCAAGAATCGGTCAAACAGACTTTTCCTATCAGTCAAACAAAATTAGGGTTTCCATTAACTTTTGAATCAGTTCAAACAAGTTATTAGAGTTTTTATTAATTTGGTTGAGTTTGGCTCAGGGTTTTGATCAGGCGGACGTTTCTTTGACAGTAAATCCAACATTAGGGTTTGCATGCACATTCTCAGAAGAATTTGAATCCACAGTGACTAAATTGACTGTCACACTGCTTTGACGTTTGTTCAAGATTTCTGTTTGTCTAAACATCTGGGATAAAGGTTGAGGCTTCTGATTGAGAATTTGAAGTGTTGGTTTAATCAGTGAAGTGAAAGACGTATGGACGTTTGTTTGTTTGACTGTGCAATGCTATTGGTTATTTGGAATGCCGGGCGTATTGTTGGTTAATGCGAAGTTACAAGACTACAATGTTTATTAATTATTTATTTTATCTAAGTTAAAATAATTGGAATGCATTTCCAGTCGTTTTAATTCAAGAGATTTAAATAAATAAATAAACAGTGTAAATTAAAGAATTATCTGACAAAAAGGTTTTTATTTATTTTTAATTATTGTTACAAATGTTATTGGGATATTGTAAATTTATTTACAATATTTACAATGATGTTTATTACAAATAATTGAATAGAAATTAAATCTATATCCTAAGTTGCTTGAAGTCTTCATCTTCTACTGCTGTTTCCCTTTGCCCAATTAATATTCACATGCAAAGCCAGAAAAAGAGAAGTCAAACACATATGAATTTGGAAAAGTATTTTTCAGACAGTTAAATCAAAAACTCATCATTAAAGGTGTTGGCCGGAATCAGTTTGTTCGTCCTCTCTGCAAATCGCAAGAAGATGTCTCTTCTTGGTTCACAAAGAGGGAAATTAAATGTTTGCAAGCATGGAATTAATTAAATACAAGGCTGCACAAAAAAATTCAAACAAACTGCACATGGACAAACTGAATATGCCAAACAAATTACAAAGTTCAAACTGAACAAAGAAGTTGCACAAGTTCAAAATGTCAACCAAGCTGTAACTGTCAAAGAAGCTTTCAATAAAGCTGTCAACAAGCTAGCAAAAGCAATGCATAAAATCTGGAAAGTACAATATGCAGAGGAAAGACAAAATGCAAGCAATATTTCAAAACTTTCATCATTTTCCAACCAACACCTTTTCAGAAAAAAGGACAGTTAAGCAATAAAAAATGCTTTTTCTGTGGAGAGAGAAAGAGAGAGAGAAGTAGAGGCTTACAGTTTGCAGGCTTAGGAGATGGAAATATAACAAAGAGTTCAGTTCAGAACAAAGGGGAAGCAGAACATACATAGAAAAATATAACACATCCTGCATAAAAGCCTCTCAAAAACTAACAAGCTCAAAAAAACTGCATAACCTGAAGCCTGTTCAAAAAGCCTGCATAGAGCACAAACCCTGAAGCCTTTTCAAAAAGCCTGCATAGAACACAAGCCAGAAAAGCCTGCATATAACACAAATAAAAAAAACCTACAAAACAGTTACAGAAGTAACAAGCCTGGAACCTTCAAGCCTGTCAAAACACATAACAGAAGCAAGCCTAAAAGCTTGTTCATCCTCAAGCCTGTCAAACTGCTAGTTTCAAACAAACAAGCTTGCCTCAAAGAAGCAAGCCCCAAAGCCTAAAAAAACTGTCAAACTGCATAGCATTCAAGCCAAAACGCCTCAGAACTAAGGTTCATTATAGGCCAAAACAGAAACCCAATCCACAATAGCCAAAAAGACATTCTCAGAATAAGGCAACAACAACATCATCAAACTCTGTAGCAAGCAACTCAGTAGCAAAGACACTGAAGCTAGCAACTCAGAAGCAAAAAACACATATCCAAACATACTCTCAGAGCAAAAGCTCATCATCGAGAATCAAGTCCAAAGAGAGGGAAACTCCAAAGCAAAGTTCATCACAGAATAATCATCAAAAGCATCACAGAAGCAAGTATTCAGAAGAAGAAAAGAAGATGCAGAAGTGAAGTATCCTAGGGTTTTCAGAGACACTATCATCATAAAACAATTCAAGGAAAGCTAAAAGATACAAGTACCAGGAAGCAAGCCAGCAAGCAAGTGATCACGTTCTCCCCATTCTGGCCACCAAGGAGGCGCCATCTAGCCCTTTCCCCCCTCTATCATTCTCAGAAGCAGGGCATTCAAGGTATATTCCTCAAACCCTCAAAATCCCCATCGCATATAAGCATCAAACAAAAGAAAGAATAAAGGTCAAAACATGCGATCTATAACATACAGGAATCACACTAATGTAACTCTAAAAAACCCTAAATGAACGAATCAAACCTTTCGGAACATCAAGCTTGAATCGCTGGGAGAAGTTAAAGGGATGAAAGGGGACGGCGCTCCGGCAGCTGGAGGGTTGAAGACATCAAAAGCCATTGTTTGAGAAGGATGAAGAAGAAAGGGAGCGGCGCCGTTCCAAAGGCACAAACCCTATTCTGAGCAAAATAACTCAAACCCTAAACAAAAAATTGTCAAACGCGTTTTGGGCCTCTGCCCCACAAAACTGTTAAGCCCAACGAATTGCTGGCGTTACACCCCCCCTCTGGTTCTCCTTCAATTTTGTTTTGGGCCAACCCTTTTCCTTACAGCCCATTTATTTTCTTTATACAAATCAATCCTTTTTTTAATTATTTTTATCACTTTATTTCCCTTTTCTTCATAACTAATTACATTAACTTTTTTATACAAAATTTTCTTAAATGCTTCTTTTTATTTTATTACACTTAAAAATACATAAATATTAGATTTTATTAAGTTTAAACAATTTTCCCTTTAAAACTTTTTTTTGTTTAATAAATCACTTTTATAAAACTTCCTAAATAACATTAACAAAATATGCAAATAATAGATTTTTGTTAAGTTAAAATATTTTCTCTTTAAAACCTTTTTTTTTGTTTATTTATAATTAACAAAAAACACAAAAATAATAAAATACTTAACAAATACATTAGGTTAACATTTTGATCATTTGTAAATAATCATATACATTTCACAAATACTTTTGATTCTCTTTTATCCTTATACTTTGCTATATTTTTACATTGAGAATACGATGGTTCGATTTGGTTGTAAATAATATTTGGACACTACTATTCTGATGAGACTCATCCCCATTTGTAAACATTTGTACCCCCATCCCCAGATACTTATTTGTAATAGCTTAGACTTTAAATTCCCGCAATTTATCGCTTTCCATATACTGTATAGTAATTAGGGTTTGTATGCGAAGATTCAAAATCAACCGCTAGATAATCTAACACAAGATAAATACATGAAAATCAATACACAATTCACACTTGCACCTCTAGGGTAACCTCGCCTGTTGCCTCGGAAAAATGCAATCATGTCCCTCGAGTATGAGACACTCTAACAAACGTCCCTTCGATAAACAAAGATCGTAGTCCCTCGATGACCCTCGATGTTTCCTTCAATAAAATGATCTCGTCCCTTACAAAATTGCTAGAGCGTCTCACAAGTTGCCTTCAATGATTGTATACGACGACCCGCGCCCGTCCCGTTAACATCCTAACACAAGATTGTTCACCAAATACAATGGTGAAACAACACTGTTAAAAGGGTTAAAAAGCATAAAAAAGATCTTTGAGTAAAATAGGGTAGATAGCTCTTAGTTACTTGATCAAACTTGCAAAACACACTTGCCATTTTTCAAAACACACATCTCCACACAAGTCAGTTCTCCCACCGTATCACAACATACATCTAAACAGTTAATATATGTATAGGAATTTAAAGTGCGGGAATTGTAAATCCTACGCTATTACAAGGCTTCGGGGAGGGGGATTATTTACATGTCCAAAATTGGGGGAATAAAGCAGTAAAGTGTAAAAGTCTTAGTTAAGCTATCACAAATCAGTAGGCAGTTACAATAAAATAAACGTGCGCGAATCTGAACATAACTTCTAAAAATCCTAAGAATAAAATCTTTTTGTTGTTTTATTTTATTTTGGGAAAATGATCTAAATCTTCTTAATTTTAGTTTTGAGAAAATGTTAAGATAATTAAATGATTAATTAACAAAGTTAATTTAATAGAAAAACTAGCCTAATGTTTTTGTGGTTTTTTTTAATTGATTTTATGTTGATTAAAAAAAGAAATAAAATAGTTGAAACAAAGATGAAATCGAAGGAACAGGCAGTAAATCAAAAAAGGTATAATTCTGGAGGCCTGGATCGAAAGAGGCGTGGGCTGTCTTTCGATCCAGTGAAGAGGCTTGATCGAAGGTGTCTGAGGGGCTGCACTCTGGGGGTGTTCGATCTGGATATGTCATCCTTCGATATGGGAACCCTGGATCCAGTTCGAAGCTAAGCTGCTAAGCTTCGAAGCTCTGAACAAAATTCTGAGAAGATATTTCCTGCAAAACGAGACAAATATTAAAGATCCAGGGGGGACTTTACCCCCCTGATTCGAATCTCCTCCCACTTTGAATCCTTCCTCAATTTGAATCTGCTGAATCTGGGTCTGGGTTTGTTTTATCCTGAGATTCGAAGGAGAAACTTAGATCGTGCCCAAGCAATGGCACGATATCTTCTTTGCGCTTTAGCTTACATGCAACATAATCAGTAATAACAAGAATACATATGCAATGTGTATTTAAATGTCATGAAGGTGCAATTTTGGTTTTGCAAACCCTTACCAATTAAAGATGTATGATATGTGGCTCTAGGTGTGGAGATGTTTGCTGAATGGATGCTTTGGCTTGGATTACTTATGAAAATGTTGGTAACCTTTGGTGGGTTTGTGGGCAGCGTATCTCCAAATCCTCGTCCTCCTTTCTTTTTCTCCTTTTTCATTCTTTGTTCGTTCCCCCTGGCACTGTATGTTGGCCCTTGTATTTACAGGAGTATGATGGTCTAGTAACGGCAAGAGACAACCAATTAAACAGGCCTTTAAAGCTATGAGACAAGAATCAGACATATTAAAAGATTTCCTTTCTTGAAATATTCATGTCTCTTTGGAATCTTGAATGAACCTGGACACCTTTGATTTTCGAATGCCTCCAGGCCATGCTCTTCGATTGGTCTTGAGTTGCCCCCTTCGAATGGACCTTTTGAATGTTCTTCGAATTGACCCTTTGAATGCTTCTTCAAATGGACCTTTACATGTTCTTCGAATGAGTCATTTACATGTTCTTCGAATGAGCCTCTTGCCTGGTGTGCTGGCAAGTTGAGAGGCCTTTTCCTTTGTGAATCGAAACAAACTTGTAGGAGATTCTTGCCTCTTGAGTCGAAGGTAAGCCTGAAGTAGTTAATGCATAGTGGAAGCATTGTGAAATTGACTTGATCGAAGGGGGTCCAGCGCTCAATCGAAGACTTGCAGACCAAAGTTTGATCGAAGGGTTCCAAACACCTAATCGAAGCTTACTAATCAAAGCCTGATCGAAGAGTGCCAAATGCCCAATCGAAGACTGGTGAGTCAAGCCTGTATCGAAGGATTTTGGATACCCAATCAAAGACTTTTCCCAGATGCTAATCGAAAGACACTTTGTTCATCTTCAAAAAAACTTCATTTTCGTTAGGCAAGTGTTTGTGACCAACCATGTAAGGGAAGACCTTTGAAAACATGAGAGGGCAAATTTTGGGGTACAACAACTATCCCATGGCATTACGGTGCCGATGTATATTACCATGGTGTTAAACAAGATCTGAGGACTGAAGAAGCCGATATGGATATCAGTAATATTGTTGGGACAAGCAAGGTCACCAGAAGTGGAAGACTCTTTTCTCCTGAGATTTCCCCTCCGACTTTCCACAAACCTGTTGTCATTCCGTCTGCTAGTACATCAACTACTGTCCCAGTTCCCACTCCAGTCATCACCCCTGCTGCCGAGCCATCTGGGACTCGGGGCAAATAAATCATAGGTGAGCCTGCTCGGATGGAGGCACCTAAGAAGATCATTGTAGAAACCTCTAAACAAGAGATAGAGGAAATACTAAAGATTATCAAAAAGAGAGACTGCAATGTAGTCGAGCAGCTGGGGCAGACCCCGTAAAAAATCTCCATGTTGTCCTTATTATTGTGTTCTGAAGCCCATGCAAAGGCTTTAATTGCATTCCTCAAAACTGCACATGTGCCGCAGGAAACTTCAGCCGACCAGTTCAAAGATTGCGTAGCTAGCTTAATTGCCGACAATGGGCTGGGTTTCTCAGATGCAGATCTGACTGCCAAAGGGAGAAATCATAATGATGCTCTGCACGTCTCGATCAAGTGCAGGGGCACCACTATGGCCAATGTACTAGTAGATACCGGGTCCTCATTGAATGTTCTGCCAAAGAAAGCGTTAGACTGTCTGGATTGTGAAGGTTTGATTCTAAAGCCGAGTAATATTATGGTAAGGGCGTTTGATGGGTCAAAAATAATGGTGCATGGGGAGGTGGACATCCCTGTTAAAGTTGGTTCTCAGACCTTTGGGTCCACCTTCTACGTAATGGATATCAGACCATCATATTCTTGCTTGTTGGGTCGTCCTTGGATTCATAAGGCTGGAGCAGTGACTTCCACGTTCCATCAAATGCTGAAATATCCGATGAAAGGGAAGATTGTCACGGTGCAAGGTAAGGAAGAGTATATGGTGAGCCATATCAATTCTTTCTATTACGTAGAGATGGATGGGGAATTCATAGAAACGCCTTGTCAAAATTTCGAAGAGGTCCCTCAGTTCTTGGCAGCAACTGAAGTTGCTACCAACAAACCTCTGCTGAAGATGGCTTCTCTCAAGGAAGCCAGGGCTGTAATTGAAGAAGGTGGGTGTACCAATTGGGGTCAGCTCCCTTATTTCACTCACAATTCTGACAAATTTGGTTTGGGCTTTACTACAGGGACTCAGAGGGCTGTTAGGCACGCACAGATCGGAAGACCTCCTCTACACATCAGCAATCGGGAAGTTAACGCAATTGAAGACAGTGAAGAGGATTCAAACATCGACAGCTGGATCTACCCAACAACCAATGGTGGACTGAACAACTGGACGGCAAAGGACTTCATACCTGTTTCTTTTATTCCGCAGTAATTGACTTTTTGTTTTAAGATTTGTAATAAACAGTTTGAAACTTTACGGCTCGGTGCCTTGCCCGGGGCACCTTGGCTTTGCTTGTGAGGGCTTATTACTTGTCATTTTCATATATCATAAATAAAACATTGGACATTTCTTACATTACAAATTTTGCGCTCCTTGTTTCTCTTTTCTGTCTCTCACTTTATCAAAACAGCTATCCTCTTATACACACTCACGTATCATAATGCAAATCCATATCCACTATGGATCCCATTGATAATAGCTCTGCTACTTCCAGTTATGACTTTGAAAGGGCCATACAACCTCATGAAGAGCCGGTTGAATCAGTAAATTTGGGTACAGAGGAAGACAGGAAAGAAGTTAAGATAGGTACGAATCTGGAGCCTAGTGTCAAGCAACGGTTGATACAAATGCTATGCGACTATGTTGAGATCTTTGCCTGATCCTATGAAGATATGCCTGGTTTGGACACTGATATTTTGGTACACCGCCTGCCGACCAAAGAAGATTGTCCTCCAGTAAAGCAAAAAGTTCGCCGTATGCGCCCTGAAATGTCAGAAAAAATCATAGCAGAAGTCATGAAACAGTTCGACACAGGGTTCTTAGCTGTTACTTCTTATTCGCAGTGGGTTGCCAACGTTGTTCCGGTACCTAAGAAGGACGGTAACGTACGAATGTGTGTGGACTATAGAGATCTGAATAGGGCAAGCCCCAAGGATGACTTCCCACTTCCTCACATTGATGTTCTGGACGACAACACCGCGTAGCATAAAATCTTCTCCTTCATGGATGATTTTTCTGGCTACAACCAGATCAAGATGGCTCCTAAAGACACGGAGAAGACAACCTTCGTTACACAGTGGGGCACCTTCTATTACAAGGTAATGCCTTTCGGGTTGAAGAATGCTGGGGTAACTTATCAGCGTGCCATGGTCGCTTTGTTCCACGACATGATTCACCATGAGGTCGAGGTTTATGTTGACGACATGATAGCCAGGTCCCAGACTGAGGGAGAACACCTTGATCATCTCCAGAAACTGTTTGACAGGTTGAAGACGTACAAGCTGAGACTGAATCTGAACAAGTGTACCTTCGGGGTAAGGTTTGGTAAGATTTTGGGTTTCATCGTCAATGATAAAGGTATTCAGGTGGACCCTGCAAAGGTAAAATCCATACAGGAGATGCTGGCTCCCCGCACAGAAAAGGAGGTTAGAGGTTTCTTGGGACAGCTGAATTAAATCACCTGGTTCATTTCACGTCTGACTGCTACTTGTGATCCAATCTTCAAGCTGTTGAAGAAAGATCAAGTGGTAAAGTGGAATGAGGAATGCCAGACTGCTTTCGAAAGAATCAAGGAATACCTTCAAGAGCCACGAATTCTGATGCCTCCAGTTGAAGGAAGACCTTTGATTTTATACTTGACAGTGTTAGACGGTTCAATGGGGTGTGTGCTAGGGAAGTATGACGAGTCTGGCCGAAAAGAGCACGTTATTTACTACCTTAGCAAAAAGTTTACCGACAGTGAGACCCGATACTCATTGCTCGATAAAACTTGTTGCGCTTTGGCATGGGCTGCTCGCCGACTGAGACAGTATATGCTGACTCGCGCTACCTTATTGATATCAAAGATGGATCCGATCAAGTATATTTTCGAGAAGCCTGCCTTGTTCGAAAGAATAGCGAGATGGCAGATGATCCTAACCGAGTACGACATCCAATACACAACCCAAAAAGCAATCAAAGGGAGTGTATTGGCGGATCATCTGGCACATCAGGCCGTGGATGACTACCAGTCCATGAATTTCGAGTTCCCGGATGAGAATATCATGTTGGTAACCGACTGTGAAGAACCTGGACCGAATGAAGAACCTGAGGAAGGATCCCGATGGTCTATGTATTTTGATGGAGCATCAAATGCTTTGGGTAATGGCATTGGCGCCGTAATTATATCTCCTGAGGGCTGTCATACTCCATTCACCGCTCGATTATATTTTAATTGCACCAACAATATGGCGGAGTATGAAGTGTGTATTCTGGGTCTTCGAGCTGCCATTGACCTAAGGATTAAGTTCTTGAGTGTATTCGGAGATTCTGCTCTGGTGATCAGTCAGATCAAAGGCGAGTGGGATACGAAGCACCCAAATCTTGTTCCTTACAAAAAATATGTACTGACATTGCTCCCACACTTTGAGGAGATAACCTTTGAACACTTCCCCAGAGAAGAGAACCAGTTAGCAGATGCTCTAGCTACCATGTCTTCTATGTTCAAAGTAAGGTGGGATAATGAAGCTCCCCAGATTACCATCGAGAGGTTGGACGAACCCGCACATTGCTGTGACATTGAGACTGAAGAGGTAGCGGATAAACCCTAGTTTCACGAGGTAAAGAGGTATCTTGAGGCTCAAGAATACCCCGAGGGGGCATCTGTTAATGATAGGAAGTTTCTGAGAAGATTCGCTGTGAAGTTCTTCGTCAGTAATGGTATCCTTTATAAGCGTAACCATGATTCAACCTTACTGTGATGTGTGGACAAGAGCGAGGCAGAAAGGATCATGGCAGACCTACACGAAGGTACCTTCGGAACTCATTCCAGTGGACATACCACGGAGAAGAAAATCCCACGGGCAGGATATTACTGGTGTACTATAGAAGCCGATTGTTATCAGCACTCTCGGACCTGTCATGAGTGCCAAGTCTATGCTGATAAGGTGCATGTACCTCCAGTCCCTCTGAATGTTTTGACAGCTCCTTGGCCTTTTGCAATGTGGGGCATTGACATAATCAGCGAGATCCGACCTACTGCGTCTAATGGGCATCACTTCATTCTGGTAGCAATTGATTATTTTACAAAGTGGGTTGAGGCAGCTTCCTTTTCTACAGTAACCAAAAACGTCGTGGCGCGGTTTATCCGACACAATCTGAAATGTCGATATGGTGTACCAGAGATGATTATTACGGAAAATGGTACAAATCTCAACAATACAATAATCATCGAGCTCTGCAAACAGTTCAAGATTCAGCATCATAACTCTTCTCCCTACCGGCCGAAAATGAATGGCGCTGTTGAAGCAGCTAACAAGAACATCAAGAAGATTGTGCAGAAGATGACAATGACCTACAAAGACTGGCATGAGATATTACCATTCGCTCTTCATGGATACCGTACTTAGGCAAGGACGTTGACAAGGGCAACACCCTACTCTTTGGTGTATGGCATGGAGGCAGTCCTACCCATCAAAGTCCAGATACCCTCTCTCAGGATTATGAAGGATGCAGGTTTGAATGAGGACGATTGGATCCAGACCCAGTTTGATCAGTTGAATCTAATCGATGAAAAGAGACTTACTGCTATCTGTCATGGTCAGACATATCAAAGGCGAATGATCAAGGCTTTTAACAAGAAGGCCAGCCGACAAGAATATCAAGTCGGGGATCTAGTGATCAAACACATCATACTACCACAAGGTGATCCTATGGGAAAATGGATCCCCGCATACGAAGGTCTATTTGTGGTTAAGAATATTTTCTCGGGAGGAGCTATGATTCTAACTACCATGGATGGTGACGACCTTCCTCACCCCGTCAATGCAGACATGGTGAAAAATACTACGCATAATCAAGGACCCTCTAGGTTGACTGGCCTAGGTAAAAATAAGGGCTTCCCGGTGAACCAAAAGGGTTCGGGAAAAATAAGGGATGAAAATGAAAAAATTGTACACCCGGTAAGTCGAAAACTTGAAAAGGCGGCTTGGGCAAAAAAGGGTATCCCGGTGGGTTGAAAACCCGAGTGGGCGGTCCAGGCAAAAATTAGGGATTGAAGTGTAACACTATGTCTCATTGGATCATCTTGCAACCAGACTTCGGTATCGACTATCAAGCTCGGATGACGCCAATCAATCTGATCTACCTTTGACCAAGCGGCAAAGTGATGGGACGCTCGAAGATATAAGGGAAATAGCAGAGTTGGAACCCAATGGGGTCGTTTCACATAATTGTTTTTATTTATTTTACACAAATTGTAATATCTATCTTTCGGCGGTGTTCTCTTACTAGGACATCAACCTCCTTGTACAAAACGCCTATTATGGGCCAACTTCAAAATTAATACAATCCATTTTCACAAGAAATTTCAATTTGTTTTTCTTTTTCTGTGTTGTTTTACTAGAACGTCCAATGAATCATTTTGATATATGCATTTGAGAATAATTGCTGCTCATAAACATTTACATAAGAAACAAAAGACACTTACTCATAATTCCAGGAACAGGGGCAAACAAGAAGTGTCCAAACCTTACAGTTACTCTACCCACCAGGTACAAGGATAGTTCCAGCTTGAGAACATGAGTAGTGGTACATACACTCTCCACATAGTAAGAAGTATCCAAAGACAGTGGCGTTAGCTGTCCCGAACAGGACATAACTCTTCAGCTAAGGTTCACAATTGCGAGTGAGTCAGTAAGTTCTTTCCCCAAGAAGAGTTTGTTTATCACCAGCAAATTGAAATTCATCCCCAGCTGATTTATTTCTCCAAGTCGGCAGCTCTATCAACATAGTATCTCCTCTCCAATAGGGTTATCCCCCGCAGAGTTATCCTCAGATAGAGTCTAGTTCGGCAGAATATTTACCATCCAAGGGGCAAATTCCCAGCACGGTCATCTTTGTTCACCATCCCTAACAGAGGTGGAGGAACTATGGTTTTCATAGGAATCATGGATATATTTTCCCCGATTTAGATTATCACGTCAGCATTTCATGTTCATACATCATGACATATGCATACACCACATATAACACAGTCTCATTTATTTTGAGAACATCAACGCACAATGCATCTCATGCATCATATATGGCTAACTCTATATTTCTTTCAGGAAATACATTATTATCAACAATTGCTAGTAAGTCCATGATCAACTCAAAGCTAAACAGAGTAATCATCGGCGCAACAAAAGCAGCCATACTATCCAGGCTTTCATATCGAAGTAACCCTACTATCCAGGTTCCTTCTCACAACCCTACTATCCAGGCTTTCATATCGAAGTAACCCTACTACCCAGGTTCCTTCTCACAACCCTACTATCTAGGCTTTCATATTGAAGTGACCTTACTGTGATACGGTGGCCAGAACCAGGACGTGTTTCCCTATTTTTTTAAGGAATTGCTGGTTTGCATTTTGTGTTTGTGTTTGCAAAATGTCGCGGTAAGCAAGAGTCGCCACCGACTTTTATTTTATCCAACAAGGAAAGGAAAAAAGCACATAAAAATTCCTTTTTCGAGATATTTCTGAGTACGGGGGGTAGATTATAGAAAGGGAAGGTATTAACACCCTTTCTATCTGTAGTTATCTACGAGCTCTTAGGTACTTGCTCATCATTTTCAAAATTGTTTTCTTTGTATTTGTGATCTTTGAAAAGCTTTTGTTTTAACTTCGATTTAACTCTTGCTTCTGTCTTCAAGAGTGTAATGAAGTGTTTTTGAAAACTTTGTTTGTAAAGAAGTGTAAGTGTGAAAAGTTTATTTTGATTGAGCAAGTACTTAAGAACTAATCTACCTACTCGAAAAAAAGAATCATTATGTATTTGTTTCCTTTACACAATGCTATCCCACTACTAGTGAGTAGGTAGCACTGTCTTTGGAGTTTTAAGGGTCAATTCTAAAAGGGACGTACGGTCACTAAAGCAATGTTAGGATGTCTTAGTAGTAACCCTAGTGTCTTAGATCAATTAATCCGAGACAATAATATCCGAGGCAACCTTTCCGAGGCAACTATGATCTTTAGACAAAAGGACAACCACTAAAGCATCCTATACTCAATGACCGTTTACCGAAGGCAACCAAGTGGGAGTGTACCCTAGGAGTGCGCATGTGCGTGTGATTCAGTTTCAGATTTATTATCTTTGCACATCTAGGGTTGTCTAACTGTTTTAAAATTAAACATACATTCTTGTCATGCATCCTAATATCATACATCTAACAGTTAAATATTTGCGGAATTTAAAATGCGGAAATTAAACTACGCTATTACAAGGCTTCGAGTATTTACATAGCCAAAAACAAACCCTTGAGAAGTAAAGCGGTAAATAAAAAATAAAGTCTTAATTAAACTATTACAAACTGTAGGCAGTTACATCAATATGATAAAAATAGAGCGCGCGAGAAAATTAGAACGAATGCGAACTAGGGTTTTGACCCTTCTATCCTAATTAAAAGAAAAAATATTTTTGTTGTTTTAAATATTTTTTAAAGAAAAGAATTTAGGTTTTAAAAATTAAATGTACAAATTAATTAGTGATTAAATTAATTAATAAAAATAATTACAAGACCTATTTTTATGTTTTCGATTATTTTTAAGAAAAGAAAATAATTAAATTAGAAATAAAACCTAGTTGTTCTAATTATTTTTAATTATGTACAAAAGAATTTAAATTATCTAAATTTAACAAACCTAATTAAATTAATTAATTTTTTTAATAAAAATAAAATCTAGACCTAATTTATGAAAAGAAAAATATTTTTATGATTTTTTTGATAAAAAAGAAAATAGTTAATTGGTTAGTAAATAAAATAAATAAATTAAATGAAAAATAAAAAAAGAAAGAAATTTGGGCCCGAATAGTGTTTGGAGGGGTGCAAATAGCCAGATCTGGGCCCAAAAACAAGGAGGTCCGTTTGACTTTGTGAATCAAGTGCATTGCTTTGACTGAGGCTTCATGGTGCTCGTCCATTTCTGGCTCTTAGATCTGAATCCCAAACCACTTGGCAACCTGGATAATGAGGTCACATGATAGACCCTTGGATTGTGCATTTTGAGCTGCTATGTGTCGACCCATATTGTTATGCATCGACACATAACTTTTCCTTGATCCTGTAAAACAAAGTCAGTTCAGTATGGATTGACACATAATGGGATGTGTCGACTCATGCACCTTCTTGTATCGATGCGAAATGCATATGTGTCGACTCATAGGCTCTTCCAGCTTCTGTTTTGCAATCTGAATTCAGTATGGGTCGATGCATGGGGGTTATGTGTCGACTCATACCCTATTTTTTCACTAGGATGAGTCGACACATGAGGACATGTGTCGATACCTACTGTATTTTCCTGCCTTAAACATTGTTTTTCTAGTCTGTACATGTTAGCTTACAACATATGATGGATAAATGTAAATAACAAATGAGTGAATAAGTCTAAATCATAAGCAAACGACTAGTTCAAAGGGATAATAAAATACTACAACTTATCTTCAAGAACAAAAGACTCTTAATGATGTATAAAAAGATATCAAGTCAAAAGGACTTACCTTTGGGCTGCACTGGTCATTTTAGATCTGAATGCTTTTCCAAATGCTGTGGTGACTGTGAGTCTTCAGAAAGCTGCTCCGGACTGCTGGAACTAAGTTGGACTATACTGTAATATTTTTGGTATTTTTGATGGTGAAGATGAATAGCACTACAAGGTCTGTTTTTATGTTTTTAGATGCAGGTTCTCTGTTTTGCTCTGGTTCATGCGCCTCTTTTTCCACACCCGTTTTTGGTCTGCCTTTGTTCTATTTGTATCAAGGAATGGATTAGGGTTGATAGAATGCACTCAATCTTATTCCATTATTGAATTTGATTGTGATTTGATTCTCTTGAATATCATTCCAAAATTGGCCTAAAATCAATCTTTTTGTGCACACATGCCTTCACACGAATTTGAATACTTGCTAGCTATAATTTAAGACCTGAAACAAGCACAAAATCTTGTGTTTTCAATGTTTTGGATTTTATATGATTTATTTTGATTAAAATTGATTTAAATCAAATCAAAATCAAAATAAATAATAAAAATATGATAATGACAAGTGGCAAGGGCTTGAGCTCGTGGACTATGTTTCCAACTCAAAACAAGTGAAAAAGATTGGGCCCATCTGGCAAAATTTGAAGTTTTAGGCATAGTTGACTTTTGGGAATTTTGCAAAAAGGGTCAACTTCACCAATGCATAACTTCCTCAATTTTGACTCTTTGAAGGTGTTCTTGGACTTTTTAGAAATCTTGAGATGTCCTATAAGCAACCCTTTTGGTCTCATCTCATGTTGATGTTCCATGCTCATGTATGAAGCTTTGACAAAAAAGGTGTTTTTGTTGACTTTTCTAAATGGCCTATAATGTCAAAATTCATAACTTCTTGTGAGTGCATATTTTGAACTTGGGAGATGAAGATGGATTGTAGAGAATTGCATCCTCTTCAAAATGAGCTTTGGATGGGTCATTTCTCATAAAGTATGAGAAAGTTATGCTTGGTCAAAGTTGAGTTGACTTTTCCAACAAAACCCTAATTTAGCAACTTTTGAGTCTTGATGAATTATGAGCAATCCTTGATGAATCATGATCAACCCTTGATCAAATGATGAAATATACTTCAAAATGAGGATGTTGACCAAAAATCTTGAAGTTTGACTGTATGTGGGCCACAGTTGACTTTTGCCCTAGCACAGTCGATTTTAGGCCTTTAAGCAATTGACTGAGCAAACTTCCTCTGCATGGCTTGAAACTTGACATGGATGATCTTGATAACATATTAGGACATTGGTGAGCATTTGGGATCCCTTGGACTTAAGTGTCTTGATGCAACATGAAACCTTAATTTGAGGTAGACTGCCCTAGGAGGGAGCTTGTCTGGTCAACCCTTGGACTTCCTTGAGCAACTTGGGGATCTTTCTTGAAATGTATTGAGAAATATGGGAGGGAAAATTTTGGGGTACAACAGCTGCCCCTGTTCAATCTTCTTAAACCTGAAGATTTAGATTGGCTTGTCCGCCTTTCGTGATCTGAAGGTGGAAGATGATTGAACACTAGAGTGCCTAGAAATTTGCACTCGCATGAAGTGGCGTCTATCTTGCGATGTTGGGAATGGGCTTACATATGCCATTTGGAAATTGCTGATGAAGGGATGGGCTTAAAGATGCCATCTGAAGGAGTGTTGATCGTATAAGAGATTCCTTAGCGAGAGCTTGTATACCTGTCGTTGAGGAAGATTCCGCTGGGGAAGGCTGATCTCTGTTGAAAGAAGTAGAATTTTAGGAGCTTCGATCGTCCGTTATTCTGCTTGTGAGTCGTCTCTGTTTGTATTTTAGGAACTTTGGTCGTCCGTATTCTATTGAGGAATCATCTCTTTTAAATTTTAGGAACTTCGGTCGTCCGTATTCTACTGAGGAAACATCTCTATCGAATTTTAGGAACTTCAGTCATCCGTATTCTACTGAGGAATCATCTCTGTTAAATTTTAGGAACTCCGGTCATCCGTATTCTACTGAGGAATCATCTCTGTCGAATTTTAGGAACTTCGGTCGTCCGTATTCTACTGAGGAATCATCTCTGTCGAATTTTAGGAACTTTGGTCGTCTGTATTCTATTGAGGAATCTTCTTCGTTGAATTTTAGGAACTTCAGTCATTCGTATTCTACTGAGGAATAATCTCTGTCGAATTTTAGGAACTTCGGTCGTCCGTATTCTACTGAGGAAACATCTCTGTCGAATTTTAGGAACTTCAGTCATCCGTATTCTGCTGAGGAATCATCTTTGTTGAATTTTAGGAACTTCAGTCATCCGTATTCTACTGAGGAATCATCTCTATTGAAGAGGAAAGTTGAATTTTAGGAGCTTCAGTCATCCGTATTCAACTGAGGAATCATCTCTATTGAAGAGGAAAGTTGAATTTTAGGAGCTTCAGTCATCCGTATTCAACTGAGGAATCATCTCTGTTGAATTTTAGGAACTTCGGTCATCTGTATTCAACTGAGGAATCATCTCTATTGAAGAGGAAAGTTAAATTTTAGGAACTTCAGTCGTCCGTATTCAACTGGGGATCATCTCTGTTGAATTTTAGGAACTTTGGTCGTTCGTATTCTACTGAGGAATCATCTCTGTTGAATTTTAGGAACTTCAGTCATCCGTATTCAACCGAGGAATCATATCTATTGAAGAGGAAAGTTGAATTTTAGGAACTTCGGTCGTTCGTATTCAACTGAGGATTAAACAATTATCTAGTCGTACTCGGGCTTCACAGCTTGAATTTTGTGAGAATTTGATTGTATCTTTCCTGAAAGGTAAAGGTTAGTTGTATGTAATGCATGATATGTATCAGGCAATGATGTTCTCAAAATAAATGAGACTGTGTTGTATGATGCGTATATGCACGTGTCATGATGTATGGAAATGTGATGTTTTTAGTTGGGGAAAATAAATCCCGGATTGCTGCTGGAGAAAAGAGTTGAATTCTTTGTTTCTGTTGGGGATAATGAATGAAGATGATTGTGAGAATAAACATGCAGGAGAAGATAACTCCGCTGAGGAATAAACTGATGAGGGAATGACTCTGTGGGGAGGACACTCTGTCGGAGGACCTGTTGATTTGGAAGAATAACCTCAACCGGGGATGAATTACCATTGCTGGTGATAATGAAACCTGTTGGGAATTGAGTTTCTGTTTGTGAGAGGAATGAATTCCGCTGGGGATGATTTTCCAGTTGCGACTTCACTGGGAATAACCTTTTAGGCTTTACTGGGGACAATCCTCCAACCTCTACTGGGGATAATTCTCTAAACTCCACTGGGGATGATTTTCCAAACTCTACTGGGGATAATTTTCCAGTGCTGATGATAGATAAACTCTGCTTGGGAAGAATTTTACCGACTCATTCGCGGTTGCGAGCCTTAGCTGGGGAGAGTTAACGCTACTGTCTTTTTCTTACTCTGCGGGGAGTGAATGTTACTGGGACGCGTGCTGAGGATATGACGATGGCTTTGCATCGAGACTTTTCTGCCCCTGTATCTGCGGGAGAAGGTGCTTGCGGAGGCCTTGTGGATCAAGTGTTATCCTAACCTATGAGGTGCTTGGTAACTTTCAATTGAAATGATAAGTCTTCTATTGATAGGAAAGTGACAAGATAACGGGACATAGTCGTACGCTTTGATCCCTAATTTTTGCCTGGACCGCCCTTTCGGGTTTTCAGTCCACCGGGATACCCTTTTTTGCCCAAGCCGCCCTTTCGGGTTTTTGACTTGCCGGGTGTACAAATTTTTTCATTTTTTATCCCTAATTTTGCCCAAACCCTTTTGGTTCGCCGGGATGCCCTTATTTTTGCCTAGGCCAGTCAGCCTAGCGGGTCTTTATTCATGCGCAGTATTTTCTGACTATGTCCACGCTCTCAGAGTGTAGGGAATTGCCACTTTCGGTAGTGTTGTGTTGCCATACTACCAGAAGATGTTCGTTTGATCATGCAAGATTCGTTGCTGGAATTTATGTCTAATGCCCCAAGTGATTCAGATGGAAATTCGTCCCTGGTTATTTGGCATCTTTGAGAGATTCCTTGAATCTTGACTTGACTGCCCCAGATGATGGACAATGATCATGCTGTGACCTTTGGTTGGAAGTGTTTTTCCACTTGAGGTGATCCTTTTTATTGAAAAGGTTTTTGTTCACCAAATATTCGTCGCGTGACTTTCTCTGCTGTTGAACAAATAGTCATATGCAAACAATGTTATGCAAAGCTTACGTCTGTCTTGAAGTTTTGAAAATGCGTTTTTCAATAAAACAAGCAAATTTTATAAAATGTGATGTCAACTCAGGATTTATAGCAAGTCCTGCAGGAGTCAGGATACCTTTTGTAACAGTATGCTTTCGAATTAACCCATGCTTCAGCTAGGACTTTTAAGGGTTATAACGTGGCCTGGTTCACGGTTCAAGAAACAAAGGATAAAGGCTCAAATTTTATTTGTACCCACCCATTCTTCGTGATGTTCTTCAGTCCTATGCTCAGGTAATTGCGCGTTTAGATCCCGTTTGAGTTCTGGAATATTGTCCTTGATGTTCCGGTGATGGTTCGGATACTGACAGTTTATTTTGGGATAGGCAATCATTTTGTTGAGAGTTTGCAGGATCTCTTTCCTTTTGATTTTTATTATCCCTGTCTTTTTCCTGAACTGTTTCTTTTTGTGATTACAGTCAGCGGGATGCCCCAGTTTTTTCTTAAGTCTCCTTCACAGGTTTTGACTTAATGGGATTTTATTTTTGAGAGATAATGACTGCCTGTCCTTACGATTATACGGAACCATCACCGTGTTTTGTTTCGGAAGGACTTCTTTGATGCCATTCCTTGTGCACCTGGATTAACTGAGAAAACTACCCTGCCCTAGGTTATAATTAAGGGTTTTAATTTGTGAAAAGAAAAACTCCAACTTCTTTGGCTCAAAGGGGTTGACTAGGGATTATCTTCCTTATAACTCCACTGTTTAGAATTTGAAACAAACGCCTGTACCTCGTCAGCGGGGTCTGTTCAAAAGCATACTGTAGAGATTTTGATATCATTTTCGTCATCCTCCCTCTAAAGGCTTAGAGTTTTTAAATCGAGAGTTGGACATCACAAAAAGGAAATCAATTTAAATATAGTGAATACTAATGGATTGATTCAAAACAGATATATGCAATGAATTGATAAAGTAACAAAGTTTGACATGAATAAATATTCGAACAATCAAAAGAAAATTACAAATTGAAAATTCTAAAGAATAAAAGCCTTTCTTGTCAGAACTTGTCACTTCAAATGGCGAGCCTTGGAGGATTGGCAGAAACATTCCAGTTGACCATCTTGTGTGAATTCTAAAGCTCCTTCATCAATCAGGTCTTGAATTTTGTATTTCAACTTCCAACAGTCGTCAGTATCATGCCCCAGACTGTTGGAGTGGTATGCAAACCTTGCATCAGGATTGTAGTTAGGTGAAGAAGTCTTGGGATTCGGATGAGGTCCTATCAACGTCACCAGATTCATCCTCAACAGGTGTTGTAAAGCTTGAGACAGAGGCATGTTAAGCTTGATAAACTGCCTCTTGGGTGTATCCGGCTTACTCTGATTAACCCGTTGTTTTTGGCGAGGTTATTGTTGGACCCATGAGGTAGTAGCAATTTGGAGAGGTCCATTCTTCACCAAATCAAACCCTTCTCTTCTTGGAGGCTGATCAATGACTTGGTCCCCGGCCTCGACCGTTTGCTTCATACTGTTGTATCTGTCTTGATGAAGCTGGTTGATAATGGTTCTCAGCTCTTCTTGTTCCCGGGCTAAGCCTTGGATAAGAGCCATCTGCCCCAGCATCTGGGTTCTCATTGCATCTACCTCAGCTTGCAGATGTTTCAGCCGCTCGTCCTTATTGTCTTCAGGACTTTTCTTGACCAAGTTTCCAACGAGGAGTGTTTTCAACTCTTCCAACCCCTTGGATAGGTTTAGGAAGATTTCCATGAACTGTGTTTCTTTAGTATGAAGATTTATGTTGTCTTGTGTGAGAGCCATTGCTGAAATAAACGGCGGGGACATGAGAGATCGGTAATGGAAGACCTGTTATGCAATGATATGTATGGTATGTATGCAATGTTTTCAAGGATCTCACTGGGTAAACAAGAAACTGTTAGAATTTGAATTTCGTAGTTCTGATTGAAGAAACTTCGTGTTGTTAAGAGTCCTTCTTCAAGGGTCAAGCTCACCATATCGAGTGGGTTATAGCCACTAACTCAATTTATCGTGTTTTGATCTCTAAACGACATTGGCTAGAGGAAAATAAATCCCCTTTGCCCCTTACTGGACGTTTGATTTACCATAACCTGCATCACAAACCCTTAAGATCCTTGAAATGGTTAAGGAAATGTTAAGGCATGATGTTATGATGTGTATGATATGTGTTTAGCAAAAGTGCGAGGTGATGTAAACAAGTAAATCCGGCAAGAAATCCAAGTCATTGGATAAGGACTGTAAACAAAACCTACAAGGAACTCATGTTGTCAGACGATAAAAATGTGCAAGTAGTTCAAGTTGAAGGCACACAAGTCACACAAACAACCTTAGATTTAGGCTTGCATGGGGTTTAGGTACTACCCTCTTGTAGTTTAGTTGGTTCAACCTGTCCTAGTAATAGTAACCGGGTTCTAGAGGTTCTCAATATCACTGACCATCCTCCATCGGTCATAATTCCAGTTTAACAATCTTTTCTTGCGGCCGGAATCATCACGAGAGTATGGTCTCAATGAGTGTAGCATACTGCTACTTTTCTATGGCCAAGTTGGTCAATTATAGGTTCTAAGGTCAGTTGATGCTTAATGACCCATATATCAGCCCCATACTCTCCTTGTTCCTCCATAAGGGATATCAGTACCAACTAATGAGCCACATCAACATAGATACTACTTCAACCGTATCGGTTGATGATGTACAGTTCCCTCACAGTCTATTGCTACTTACCTAAAAGGTGTCCCCAGATCCGAGTTAGGATCTATAGTAACTACGATACAAATCCCACAAATATAAAGCAAGCAAATCACACAATAGAAAACATATGATGAGCTAATCCTAAGGTACACCCCACTTATTATTATCCCCAGCAGAGTCGCCAGTTCTGTGATACGGTGGCCAGAACCGGGATGTGTTTCCCTATTTTTTAAGGAATTGCTGGTTTGCATTTTGCGTTTGTGTTCGCAAAATGTCGTGGTAAGCAAGAGTCACCATCGACTTTTATTTTATCTAACAAGGAAAGGAAAAAAGCACAGAAAAATTCCTTTTTCGAGATATTTCTGAGTACAGGGGGTAGATTATAGAAAGGGAAGGTATTAGCACCCTTTCTATCCGTAGTTATCTATGGGCTCTTAGGTACTTGCTCATCATTTTCAAAATTGTTTTCTTTGTGTTTGTGGGCTTTGAAAAGTTTTTGTTTTTACTTCGATTTAACTCTTGGTTCTGTCTTCAAGAGTGTAATGAAGTGTTTTTGAAAACTTGTTTGTAAAGGAGTGTAAGTGTGAAAAATATTTTGTTTTTGATTGTGCAAGTACTTAAGAATTAATCTACCTACTCGAAAAAAGAATTGTTCTATGCTTGTTTCCTTTAGATAATGCTATCCCACTATTAGTGAGTTGGTAGCATTGTCGTTAAAGTTTGAGGATCAATTCGAAAAGGGACGTACAGTCACTAAAGCAATGTTAGGACGTCTTAGTAGTAACCCTAATTTCTTAGATCATTTATCTGAGGCAACAATATCTGAGGCAACCATTCCAAGGCAACTATGATCTTTAGACAAAAGGACGACCATTAAAGCATCCTATACTTAATGACCATTTACCGAAGGCAACCAAGTGGGAGTGTACCCTAGGAGTGCACATGTGCGAGTGATTCGATTTCAGATTATTATCTTTGCACATTTAGGGTTGTCTAACTATTTTAAAATTAATCATACATTCTTGTCATGCATCCTATTATCATACATCTAACAGTTAATAATTTGCGGAATTTAAAGTGCGGAAACTAAACTACGCTATTACAAGGCTTTAAGTATTTACATAGCCAAAAACAAACCCTTGAAAAGTAAAGCAGTAAATAGAAATAAAAAGTCCTAATTAAAACTATTACAAACTATAGGCAGTTACATCAATATGATAAAAATAGAGCGCGCAAGAAAATTAGAACGAATGCGAACTAGGGTTTTGACCCTTCTATCCTAATTAAAAGAAAAAATGTTTTTGTTGTTTTTAATATTTTTTAAAGAAAAGAATTTAGGTTTTAAAAATTAAATGTACAAATTAATTAGTGATTAAATTAATTAATAAAAATAATTACAAGACCTATTTTTATGTTTTTGATTATTTTTAAGAAAAGAAAATAATTAAATTAGAAATAAAACCTAGTTGTTCTAATTATTTTTAATTATGTACAAAAGAATCAAAATTATCTAAATTTAACAAACCTAATTAAATTAATTAATTTTTTTAATAAAAATAAAATCTAGACCTAATTTATGAAAAGAAAAATATTTTTATGATTTTTTTGATAAAAAAGAAAATAGTTAATTGGTTAGTAAATAAAATAAATAAATTAAATGAAAAATAAAAAAAAAAGAAAGAAATTTGGGCCTGAATAGTGTTTGGAGGGGTGCAAATAGCCAGATCTGGGCCTAAAAACAAGGAGGTCCGTTTGACTTTGTGAATCCAGTGCATTGCTTTGACTGAGGCTTCATGGTGCTCCTCCATTGCTGGCTCTTGGATCTAAATCCCAAGCCACTTGGCAATCTGGATAATGAGGTCACATGATAGACCCTTGGCTTGTGCGTTTTGAGCTGCTATGTATCGACCCATGCTGCTATGTATTGACACATAGCTTTTCCTTGATCTTGTAAAACAAAGTCAGTTCAGTATGGGTCGACACATAATGGGATGTGTCGACTCATGCACCTTCTTGTATCGACGCGAAACACGTATGTGTTGACTCATAGGCTCTTCCAGCTTCTGTTTTGCAATCTGAACTCAGTATGGGTCAATGCATGGGGTTATGTGTCGACTCATACCCTATTTTTTCACTAGGATGAGTCGACATGTGAGGACATATGTCGATACCTGCTGTATTTTCCTGCCTTAAACATTGTTTTTCTTGTATGTACAGGTTAGCTTATAACATATGATAGATAGATGTAAATAACAAATGAGTGAATAAGTCTAAATCATAAGCAAACGACTAGTTCAAAGGGATAATAAAATACTACATCTTATCTTCAAGAACAAAAGACTGTTAATGATGTATAAAAAGATATCAAGTCAAAAGGACTTACCTTTGGGATGCATTGGTTGTTTTAGATCTGAATGCTTTTCCAAATGCTGTGGTGACTTTGTGAGTCTTCAGAAAGCTGCTCCGGACTGCTGGAACTGAGTTGGACTGTACTGTAATATTTTTGGTATTTTTGATGGTGAAGATGAATAGCACTACAAAGACTGTTTTTATGTTTTTGGATGCAGGTTCTCTATTTTGCTCTGGTTCATGCGCTTCTTTTTCCACACCCGATTTTGGTCTACCTTTGTTCTATTTGTATCAAGGAATGAATTAGGGTTGATAGAATGCACTCAATCTTCTTTCATTATTGAATTTGATTGTGATTTAATTCTCTTGAATATCATTCCAAAATTGGCCTAAAATCAATTTTTTTTGTGCACACATGCCTTCACACGAATTTGAATACTTGCTAGCTGTAATTTAAGACCTGAAACAAGCACAAAATCTTGTGTTTTCAATGTTTTGTATTTTATATGATTTATTTTGATTAAAATTGATTTAAATCAAATAAAAATCAAAATAAATAATAAAAATATGATAATGACAAGTGGCAAGGGCTTGAGCTCGTGGACTATGTTTCCAACTCAAAACAAGTGAAAAAGATTGGGCCTGTGATACGGTGGGAGAACTGACTTGAGATTTTGCGTTTGTATTCGCAAATGTTTCGGTTGAGCAAGAGTCGCCACCGACTTTTTATTTTATCCTAAGGAAAGGTTAAAAAGCACAGCAAAAACCTTTTGAGATGTTTTCTTGGGTCCGGGGAGTAGATTATAGAAAGGAAAGGTATTAGCACCCTTTCTATCCATGGTTATCCATGGGCTCTTAGTTACTTGCTTAGATCACTTGCCTTTTGTTTTCAATTGTTTTAAATGGTGCTTGAGTGTGTGGGTTTGAAAATGTTTTGAAAAGAGCCAATGTGGTGGCAACCTTTGTAATGATCCATGTGGGGATGTATACAAAGATGTATGTCTTTTGAAAAGGTTTTCATTTGTTTTTGAAAGTTGTTTTGAAAGTGTAGTGATGTGTGGTTTTTGAAATAGGCAAGTGTTTTATTTTGCAAGTTTGATTCAAGTAACTAAGAGGTTATCTACTCCTAAATTTCTCAAAAGATTATTGCTACGTTTTTAACCCTTTTAACAAGTTTGTTCCACCATTGCATTTGGTGGACAACCTTGTGTTAGGATGTGAAAAGGGACAGGCGCAGGTCATCGTTTAGACCATAATTGCAATGGTGCCAAGTATCTTTGGGCATTTTCTTTAAGGGACTTGATCATTCAATTTGTTTGTTTTGCCCAAAGAGACCTAACATGCAATATGGCCCAATTTTGAAAGGCAACAAGTGGAGTACCCTAGGGGGTGCAAGTGTGATTTGTGTGTCCATTTTCATGCTTGTTTATCTTGAGATTAGGTCATAACTATTTTGGTCGTTTTTTCGCATACAAACCCTAATTCTAACATGTTATTATTAGAAAGCAATAAAGTGCGAAATAAATTTACTAAGCTATTACAAAACCAAATAGGGGAAGGGGGGGTACAAATGTTCAAATGGGGATATTGACAAGAATTTAAATCTAAATTATTACATCATTTTTGAATATTTGCAAAGTAAATAAATTGCATAATTAAATGGAAATTAAACAAATATGCAAAATGCAAAGAGAAAGTTTTTTATATGTATGAGAAAAGGATGGTTTATGTAAAATAAAATAAAAAAATAAAAAGTATTATTTTGAGTATTTTTAACTTTTAGGGCAAAAAACCCTAATTTTAAAGAAAATGTATTATTATCTAATTTAATACAAGTATTTATTTATTATTTATAAAAATAAAATAAAATGAAGTATATTATGAAAAAGTATTTTTTGTATCTAATATTAATAAAATGAAAAAAATTCAAGTATTTTTATATTTTAACTTAAATATATTAATAAACATATATATATATATATATATATATATATATATATAT